>JAOUZG010004146.1:5982704-6050243 GCA_026289955.1 Argiope argentata | reverse complement strand
ACACACACACACACACACACACACACACACACACACACACACACACACAATTATTTGCCTCATTGTCAGAAAGCCTCCTTATATTTTTGCACTTTTTTAACTTAATCAGGGATACTTAAAACAAAATTTGAATCTAATGTATATCAAACCTGTTGATGCTGTCTAATCTGTCAAAGTTTTTAAAGAGAATATAAATATATAATATCATCACTCAATAGTATGTCAATATGCATATTAAAAATCATTTTTATCAAAAAAAACCCCATGAGATTACTATGTAAAAGATACTTTAATCTGTATGAATAAAAGTAAAAATTCATAAATAGTATGTAACTATAGAAATTAACTGATGAGTGTATTTCCATCCAACTTAGTCCATAAATACTATGAAGATAATGAAGAATTTGAATATGAAAGTTTCATTATACTTAATTTGATGAATAATTTTTAAAATTACATTATGTTTCCATATACCTAATAGATTATTTTATCTATGCATTGGCATTCCTTTTGAATATTCATATTAAGGATATTTATGAGCTGGATTAACATATCATTTTAAAGAAAATTTCTGTGATATATATCATAGTTTTCTAGAATCATTTTCTGTCCATTTGTTGGTAATAATTGTGGTTTCCTGAATTTATTTCATTTATGTTTGGAATAACCAAGAGTTCCTAGTTTTAATTGCACTTTAAAACTGATTCCACGCACACACCCTTTTATCACAAGGTTCTGTATCGTATTTGTCTTTTAAATGTTTAAATTTAATTTTTGGGATTCAATGATCATGTTTACATTTAAAAAAGCTGTGGATGCCAATTTCTTGCATTCCATGTTCTGTTTTCAAGAAGAATTGCCAGTCACGATCGTTTAAACTTTATATTTTGCGAAATTTAAAAGCATATTTCATGAAAGAGGTTTGGTAAATCCCTTGTTTTGTGTCAAAATATCACTGTAAATGTAAATAACAAAATCAGCCTTTTATAATATGATGCACTATGATATAATGGGAATATTAATCCCCAGTTAGATAAATATTATTTATATGTTGTATTCTTAGTCTAGGACTTTGAATTTATTAAATATAAATACCATTTGTTGGTAGCGTTCTAACATTTACAATGAGTTTAAAGGTCTGTAAGACAGTTAAATGGACAGTAGACAGTTTGGTAAGACAGCTTTAATGAATTGCTCTGTAATTATTTGATAAATTAATTCTGTAGCTAAAGGAGGGGGATTTATTTATAAAATGCACACTGAAATATATCATGGTTCTTTTGTTAATACATCAATCTATTTAGGGTAGTGCAAAAATCAATATTTCATTCATGTTTTTTTTTTTAAATAATACTTTGACTTCTTTTCAAATATGCAAGTATCCTATTTCTGCATTCATGTCATTTGATAATTACATTTCATGTAAATTGTGGTGAGATTTGTATAACCAATAATAATATTAAATGTTTGTTTTCAGCACTAATTTTTTTATGAAGGAAAATAAGTATTTCACCTACACAAACTTTTTTCTGCCTTTGGGATATTTATTTGCACTTGGTTTGTTTTTTAATGAAGAAAGTCAGTTCGTAAGTATTAAAATTTTGCTTTTAAAATACATCTGATTGTGTAAGTGACTATAATAACTATGCATTTTATTATTTTCAAGATAAATACCCAATAAATATTAAGATTTTTTTCAATGAAAGCATTCTTATGCATGCAACTGAGAAACTTTTAGTATAATTTTGGAAGAAAAACTATTTTATTCTTCCTTTGCAAAACTCTGGTTCTTTTGAAATATGCTTTTTTTCTTTCTTTTTTTAAAAATGTTATGGCTTTTACTTGATAAAAAAAATCTTCATAATGACTTTGTGAGCATAACCACAGTTTAAAGCCCAACAATAATTTTTTTGAATATTGATTTGACATTTTTGTGACAAAAAGAAAAATGGAACATTTTAGAATGCATTTTGAAGAGTTGATGCAAAATGTCGGGCCAATCTGTTTACAATAGCTGTAATGTTTTAATAATCAAAAATAAATTTCATATTACCTTAAGTTGGTGACAAAAAAGTACCTTTTGAAATTGTTCCACGATGTTTTTTATTTTATTTTACTCATTTTGCATTTTTATTTGAAATAATTTTTCATTGTTTCTGTGAAACGTTTTGTTTAATCTTTTTTATAATAAGTGCCTATTAGTTTTGGGGGCTTAGGATTAATTTATTAAAATGTTTATTAGTAATTTTGAAATTTTGTTTAGTATTTATTTGACATTTCAAAATTTGACCTTTTTTTTTTATTAAATGAGGGAAATGCACTACTGATATTTTTTTCTTCAGAATTCCTTAAAAAATTCAATTTTATTTCTTAAAATTGTATTAACTAATGTAGTAATGGGTTGATTATTTTAACTGACAGTTTCCTGCTTAAAATTTTACATTTATGAAAATACATTCATGATATGTGCTGCTTGAACATGTATAGTTAATTCCATTGCTGCTTGCATTGTATATTGCATTTTCTGATTACAACTATGATATTCCACTCCTTTTATTGTTGTGTGATTAATACAAGTATTATATTTTTAGATTTTTTTTGTGAATATTTGTTGAGACATTTTACTTGATATAACACCTTTGTAATTTATTTATTTTTATTTTTAAATTTTAGACTCAAGTTCTTCACCGTGATCAAACTAATGAATGGAAAGGCTGGATGCAATTGCTTATTCTTATTTACCATATGACAGGTGCTAGTCATGTGAGTAGCAACAACATATCATGATTTGCCTTGTGTATTCGCTTAATTATGTTTGTTTCTATTCAAGATATTGTTTTAATCATGCATGTGTAGCAAAAAATGTAATGTTGTAAATAAATTGGATGCTTTACAATAATTTTGAGAAACAATTACCATCATCAAAAGTATTTATAAAATTACTTATTCATGGATGCATTAAAGTGTGATGTTACAAATTATTTTACGCTTATCTGTTCAACTAGAATTTCCTAAACTACATGATCATGATTCTGCTGAGCACAAAATTCATAATTTGTCCCTTTTTTCATTTTTGAATTTTAATAGAAACTCCTCAGGGGTTATCATCGGAAACATTTAAATAAAAATATGAAAATGGAGTTATACTTAGTGTTTTATATAACAGAACTTTGTCCTTACTTAATTTTTTAAAAACTCTTTTGTTTAAAACAAATCATTTATATATGGCCTGACAGTTGGGAAATAAAGAGCATCTTTTTTTTTTTCTTCTGAAATATGATAGATTCTTCTGCATGCCAAACTATATATTCTGTATAAATTTATTTTTATTTTATTTATGGAATTGTTTGCATCTGCATCCGATTAAAAATCAAACTTATCTAATATGAAGTTATTTAGTGTAAGGATTCATTTTCATTCTTTTTTATTTTATTTCATGAAGGTTTTGCCTATATATATGCACATACGAGTTCTAGTGACTTCATATCTTTTCTTGAGTGGATATGGACATTTTACATATTTTTATCACTATGGAGATTTTGGGTTTTACAGATTTTGCCAGGTATGTTATTTATATATATGTGTGTCTGTCTTTAATAAAGGTAAAATGTAATTAGCATACAATATTTTGAATGCATTATAAAAATGTAATATTTTTCGGTATAATGTGAATGTTAAAATGAAGTCGGGTTTTTGTGATTGTATTTTATTAGTTTTGAGAAAAATTTAAGCTCTAGTTTAATATTTATGATTCTGAATATAAAATTACAAAAATTGTCTTTTTATTTTTGCTGCTGAAATAATTATACAGTTTTAATAATTATGTGTTTTTATAAATTGGGGGACATGAAGAAGATACCTCCTCTAAAGACATGCTTGATGCTAATTATCTTTTTCTAAATAACAAATGTGTGTCAGCAATCATTATATGCTATTGGAATATAATTTTTTTTATTCCCATTCCTCCTTTTTTATATAATCAGAAGTCTTGTATTTTTACTTTTTAAAGTTTTAAAACATACACTTGAAATCCAGCCGCAAATTTGGTTTACAAAAACTTAAAACGAAAGCAAATCGAATTGACTTTATTAATTCTTGATTAAAATTTAGATGGTATTATTATTCCTAATATTTTAACATAGATAACTGGCATGGTGACTAAACACTATAAAATCAGCAACTTTTTTTTTTTTTTTTTGCTAGCAATACTTGCAGTTTAGTAATTACAAGCAGGAAGAAAATTGAAGTCAGATCAGATTTAAACATTGAACAGCTGCAATTTCGAAAGGATTTATCACTGCTTGTATGGCTTATATCGTGTCTTTGATATGAAAACAAATTTATCTAAAGTAATCTAATTAACGTATTAAATCATCAGTATAAATTAATTATAATTTATTGCAGTGGTAAATAATAAGCATTGTTTTACTATCAAAATTTTTATTCAAATGTTAGAATTTTGGGAAAGAAATTAAATTTATAATTTTGGAGTGAAAAACGAATTTAAATCTTTTCTGTTTCTTAAAAAAAATTCTTAATATAATTCCCATATTTTAAACAATTACTGGAGATACCATCCGTTTTAATGGATTATATGAAATATGCTATTCCCATTCAAAATTTTTTTAATGCATGGCATCTTGGATTAATTAGTCCATATAATAGTGTGTACATTAGTACACATTTAAAAAATGACAATTAATGTTCTAGCATTGTAATGAAAATGATTAATAATAAGAGTAGTTAAAATAAACGCGATTTATTATACCAATGATTCCATTCATTTTCTGAAGTGCTGAAAAGCTCCTGCATTTTTTTCTCTTTAAATCTTGTTATAATATTTGAAATGATCTATAACTTGCACTGCTCTTTTAGGAATATTGGTAATTTCTGTAAGTAAATCTGACAACAACCTGTAAAATGTGGCGTTTATTAAAAAAATCTTTTTCCTTCTTAATGTTTGATATCTCTGTAGGCTTACCTTCCTTTTAATAATTCTGAAAAAAATATTACTGATTCAAAATACTGAGTTTTGATTTCAGCTGATATTGTTAATAGTATTTTTTTTTTTTTACTGGTATAGCAATCTTCATATTATTTCCATTTGAAAGGTTGCAGAGGTTTAATCTTAATCTGTTTCTGGGATTTAACTTCTGCCCATGTGAATGAATTCTGGAATTCATTCACACCACACATTCATAAACACCTAAAAGGGTGCATGTCATTTGGATGTAATAGGCTTCAATGTTTATCATTCATCTGGTTGTTTTCCTTTTTTGCCATCCTTTTTCTTTTCTTATGCAAATAAGCCTGAGATCTAAAAGAGCTGTTGCCTTTTTATTTGCTTCTAGATATCTGACTAAAAAACATTCCCTTGATGCTTGTTATGGTGATTTTGCCTGCTGTGAAATATAATTTCTGGTTTATTTAGGGATAAACATTTGGAATAGTTCCTCATGGGACGTTTTTGCTCTTCTCATGGACAGTTTTGAGTTCACTGTTTATTGCTTTTCTAAACTCCAGTCTCCTACATTGGGAATTATATTATAAACAAAACAGGTTTCTATGGAAGAACCTATTCAGAGTTATTCAGTGTTTTAAACATGCAGATAACTGATCCCTCCTTCAGCAAATTTCATGTAACAGATTAGTAATTAATGGCTACTTTTTGTTAAAAGCCGCTGAATCCAGAATTCGGAAAATTTTAATTTCAAACAAATTATTACTTAAATTAAGTTACTTCAATTCAACATATTTTTCACCATGATAATTAGCAGATGTAGTAACTACAAAGAGCCAATAATTAAAACTCAGTCAGACCAACTTTACATGCAACAAAAGTAATTTGAAATGGTTTTCTTTTTTTCTTCTTCCTATTTTTATCCTGTAAATACAATTACTTTTGTGGATATTTTACTTGAGTATATGAAGATCTGTGTACCTTGTGTGCCCTCTGGCATTAAAAAAAGCGCACATTTGTCATTCTAACTGGACTGTTGTGTACAAACATAAATATTTTACTGAGATTTTAAAATAGTATATATCTTTAAATGAAATCCTATTTATCTGGGTTTTTTTTTATCACTTTCTGTAATGCTTATTGCATAGATGGTTTAAAAATTTTCAAGTAAAATGATAAAGATTTTGCATTTTAAAATATATTTGGAATAATGTATTGCAAAACTGAAATGTTTGAAAAGATTAATATTGAAAAGTATTTAAAAATTTTGCCCTTCACATGTATTTAATTACGTTTATTATTTCTAGGTTCTTTTCCGCCTAAATTTCCTAGTTGTTGTTCTATGTTTGTGCATGAACCGTCCATATCAGTTTTACTATTTTGTGCCTTTAGTGTCATTTTGGTTTGTTGTGATGTTTGTCACTGTGAAATCTGTTCCCCAAGTCACAGCTCCAGCTGCAGAAGGTAAGTATTTAAATGATTTTATTTAAAGATGACTTGATCTAAATTTATTAATTGATAGTATTTTAAATGTAATTTTTGGAATGAAGATAAGCTTCCTTGATTACAGTATTCAAAACCATATTTAATTTTAATAAGTGAAGGATGTTTTTAATGGTTTGCTCTCCTTATAAAGGATTTAGTAAATCCTTAAAAAAATTTCAAAAAGGAAATGCTTTCTTGTTTATATGCTTGCCTCTAACAATTGAATTATAATTTTTAAGTGCGAAATGCTGATGCAGTAGTCAAACACAGTGGCATTTCTGGTCCAGTTAAGGAATTGATTGCTACTGATTATTATTCTAGATTCTTAGAAGAAATTATAACTGCACAATTTTTGCTATAATTATAATATTTTGTTAAAATGCATCAGAGGTTTCTACTATGCTGTATTTTGGTTTCATTTCTTTTAAGATACAATTGATCAATTACAAATATTGATTTTCAAGTTATGTAACTCATGCTTTTTGAATTCAAGTAATGCTTGTTATTGTGTTTTTATTTTATTCAGCTTTCTATATCTTTGCATATATTTCAATTTTGTGAAGCTAAGAAATGATTAAGTATAAATAAAACTCTTTTTCTGAAGAAATGTATCATCATGGATAGTTAAAAGATTTTTCATCCCTTTTTTATATTGCTAATTATGATACTACTGAAAAGTTAAGCAGTTTATATTTATCCCTCCCCTAAATACTTTCAGATGTAAACAAATTTTTGTTTCATATTAAAATGTTTGGTGGTATAGAAGTCGAATTAGTAGAATTACAGGAAAATTATTTTTGAAGGAGATGTTATCACTATGAACATAATTAGGCAATATATGTGATGAATCTGTAATTCGTTTTTTTAAAGTGCAAGATACTGTGGAAATATATTAATTATGATTTGGTTTTGTTTAGAAAAAGCAAAATTCTCAGGTTACTTCAATTTATTCTGGCATTAGATTAAAGCATTATGGTCATCAAAATAGGAAGTGAGATTTATCGTTTTTACAAGAAAATCAAATTCATAAATATCTTTTGAACTTCAAAGAAGTGAGAGGAACTTTATCAAAATTTGGCCCAAAACCACATTCTATCAAAAATATATCTTGAATACGATCTAATGCTTACTAAATTGCTCAAGGTCAAAAGTTTTCACCTATCATTAATGTGGTGCTAAAATTTGGTGATGGGATGCTGGAGTTTTTCCTTGTCATCTGACCATGTTTCAAAATTATATTACATGCTAAAGCAGCCCTATGTGGTTTTTGAATGAGATGTTAATCTTATTGAAGGAAACAGAGCTTGTGTAATTTGTTTGTATATCCTTACAAAATATTATTGAATATGGAAAAGTGCAGATCAAGCATTATTTCTTGCATGTATTTCCAAAGTTGTCGTTTTTTCGCTATTACTAGTCAAATTTGCATTGTGTGATGTGAAGAATTAAAATTGGTGCACCTTGTTTACTGTCCTGGAACACATGAAATCGATTGAGGTCAAACATTCTCCCATCATTTGTATGATGCGAAAGCTACAAGATAATAAGAAGTCCTAAATATGTATCCTTATATCATCATACACATATCCCATTTGACAGTTTCCGTTTTTAATGGGTAGTATCTGTTTAAAATATTTCTTATTTTAGCAACCAGGATGCTGCTTGCCAACTTTTCTTTTACAAAGCATTTCTTCTTGACTTCACAAATCTTATTTGTTGTCAATGTGATTATTATTTCATGAACTTTTGTATCTTTTCTCTTTTAATAAGTATAAGTACTTGAGAAATATACTGGGAATGACCTATATTATTGTTTATATTTTGTGCTTTGAATTCACTAAATTTTTTTGTTACTCTTGCATTATTAAATGTAATTGATAGTTTTATTTTCTGATTTCAGTTAATCCACTTTTATACTTCTACATGATTCTCAAGTTTGTTGCACTATTTGGAGTTGTTACAGTTTTATACATGTCTGAGGTAATAAATAGTTCACCTGTAAAGATGTTATTCAGATAGTATATTTAAAGACTCCCTTTTTTACATTTACAAAAGATTGACAATTAATGGATTTCTTATTATATATATTTCATTTAATGTATGATGCTTTATATGAATTATTAATAATATAAATATACAGGATATCGCAAAAAAATGTGGAAAAAGCATTTATTTCCTTAACTATATTTCCGTTTGTAATGTCAAATAAGGTACCAAAACGTATGAAATTATTTAGCTTCTTTTGAGGGTGAAAGCAAAAAGCTTCAAAAATTTAATTTTTATATGGCCTTTATAGCGAAAACACGTCAGTGACTTCCACATGTACTCAAACTTTTATGCTTTGTAAAATTTTCTGAGATAATTAAAGGCAAATTTATTAACTTAGATAATTTTCTACTGACTATTGTATGAGTGAGATTTACACTGTAATTGCCATGGATAATGCAATAGTGCTAAAATAATTAAAAGAGCGGAATCGGGAAAATAATAACTATTTCCTTGACTACTAGTCAAAGTTGAATTTTTTAAATAATGCTTTTACACGATTCACTTCATCAATTTTGATGTAAAAGGTGTTTTGAATTTGTTAGCAAAAATCTATAGAGCATGTATTGGGAAAAGGCAATTCATTCTTTAGTTCAGATATAATGGCAATTAAAATTAAACTGAACATGTCGGTAGCAATTCAGAGTATTGCTGTACAAAATGGTATAAAATCAACCAGTTTCTAAAAGATAGCATACCACAAATTTATAGATTATTGTCATTTAAGACGAACCTCTTGTATGAAGAATGGATTTTTACTGATCCAAAAGGGATTCTTTTGAGGATTAAGGCTTGTTTCTCGATTAAAGAGATATCCTTCTTTTTGTGTCTCTCAAAAAAGAAGAGCTTAATTTTAGCTAAAGCAGCGCCCTGTTGAAAAATTCTAGACTTCGATCGTGTAGTTGCCCATGTAACTTGTGGAACAGTCTATGAATTCCATGAGTGCTGAATGGATGTCAGTTATTAAACTTAATACTCTCTATACTCATCTTTCTCATTCCTCATCGAGGAAGTAAAAATCCGGTAGTTGTTATAGCTAAATTGTTCTCTAAATACAATTCCTAGAAAGATACCAGGAATACAGAAAACAATGCTTGCATTCTACAATTAGCCCGGCAATACAATTACAAAAATATAAATCGTAAGAATTTCCAAACTTTTTTTATATTGAATTTTGTTATTAAAAAAATCACGATTGCGCGCAAAGAATTATATTTTCTTGTTTGGAATTTCAATATTCTGTAATATTTTAAATATTTCGTCCTTCGAATTTCTCATTTCTTTATCAAGTCGAAAATGTTACTTCAGCCAGTAAAAGTAAACAAAATTATGCTTGATTAGCATTTTTTTTTTCCTTTTCAAATCAAGATGATTTGATAATATACTACTTGACAAATATTTACAAATGATGATTTTTCTAGAATGAATAAATTTGCATTTCTGAAATGGATGTTTCCACCCAAATTTAAAAATAAGCATATCAGCAAATTTTCTAGATGAGAGTGGGAAACTTTGTGCCTGCATTTATGAATGTTACAGAAATACTTTACTAACTGATACTTTTTCATTATTAGAGATATTAAACAAAAATTGAATTTTTTGCTATCAGCAAACAGAAGCCAGTATTCTTTACAATCCCCCTACCTCTTTATTGAAATTTTCTAATTGGAAGTATATTCCCGCCTATAATATATAGGGAAATAAAAACTTTTTCCACTTTTGGGGGCATTTTGTTTGTTGTATTTCTTTTTGTTTCTTTTCTGACCCAATTGTATTTTTTTTCTTGAGGAAAAAAACCTCCTAAGAGTTATGAATCTTATTTGAAGATATTTTGTTGCTTATAATTCTTAATTAAAAAGCTTTTAAACTCAATTTATCAAAAAAAAAGTATGAGATTATCTTTAAACCAGTAAAATTCTCAGTTTTCGGTTAAATTTTTTTTTTCAAAGTACATTTTGAAGTTTAAATGCAAAATTCATTACTTTAAATATGTATGTTATTAAACTGCTCTTTAAGAAGTTCTGTGCAATTCCTGTTTTATTTTGTAATAAGGGATAACTCTGATTTTTATGGTGTTCATTTCATTTCCTTTTAAAATTGGTTATTAAATTTTTAGCATTGCCATATTTATTATGTAATGTTATATTGGTTTGTGAGTTTATGTAATGGTGGCCACTAACTCTGAAACCAGCAGTGCTTCAAACACTTAAAATAAATTTTTACATTTAATGTAAGAAAGAATTAATAACAAAATAAATCAATAAAAGATTAAAATGAAATCTGCTATGCATTATTTCAATGTATCAAGTCAGAACATAATTTCTTGAACGGCCTAGCACCACGTGCTCGCGCAAGTTAAATTATATGTTTATTCATTTTAATTGTTTCATTAAATTAGTAACTAGTTTTGCAAATGACAAAAAAAATTTTGTCTTGCATTTATTGTTTAAAAAAATTTCCTACTTATTTATTTCTTATTTTTTCCAAAGCATCATATAACCACATGCTCAAAATTATATTTTTCTAGGCTTTATTTGCTGTAGTAATTAATTTATTTTTTTAAAAAATCAGACCTTTTGCAAATGCGATGGCAACACGTTATTAAAAGCTGATTTTTTTTTGAGATGCTCGTGCAGATAATAAAATTTTTATTTTTCGCCTACGGATTAAAATTTTTATTTTTTTGCCTACGGGGTTTTGTTGACGCCGAAACTCTCATCCCCAAAGCAACATCATGCACTGACATGATAAAAAACTTACAGGATTCAATAAACATTTGTTTTCTGTTTTAAAAAAATTCAATGCAGAAAAGTTTTTTCAGATTATCCTTTTTATGTTTCTATCTTCAAAACAGTTATTTTTTCCTTGATAGATTATTATTAGTGATGGGGGAAAATAATGCATAAGCTGAATTTTTTTTCTTGTGATAGTTAAAATGTAATCATTTAAAAAGAATGGCATTGAAAATAGTTTCGGGGTGACTAATAGAGAATAAAACTGCAAATGTATTTCTTTATAGGATGGGGATATCAGCTCTGCAAGCTCAAGTTTAACATTCAAAAATAGTTTTTCTTTCTTTTTCTTTTCTTTTTTTAAACATCTGATTGTGCTGTTTTTTGTAATTGGTATTGTTTTAGCTATTCTGTTTCTACGATTTGATATACGTTTTAACTTCACAGCACAAATACTTGTGATCAATTTATATTTATATGATATGATTAACAAACGATCTTTATTTATAATTTTGTATTATATTCAGAGTTTCAACAAATGTTATGAGAAAAGAATGAAATCTTTAAAATAATTGCTAAAGTTGCTGCAATCTCCAAAGGTTAAGGTTCATTATATTTGATTTTGAAAGGATAAATTAGCTGAATCAGATTAAAATTTTGATTTTTAATTAGTTTTGGATTAATTATAATTTTTAATTATTTAAAATTGCTGAAATAAACAATGCATTTTACAATATTTAATATTGTAAAATGCATTAATTTTTTTTTATTTGCATTTCACATGGTACAAAATACCTAATATATGAAAAATAACTAGTAAAAGTATATCGTAATGTTCAGTCTGTTCAGTTCCAACAATTTTGAATAGCAGAAATAATATTTAAAAAAGTAAGTGAAGGACATTGTAACTGGTATAAAATATATAGTATCCTTAAAAAAAAAAATTCATATCCTTTCAGGCTTAGTATTGATAATTATAAAACATTTAAAGAAAATTTAATACTTTTTATTTACTTTGCGAATGCTTAATAAATAAAATGCATTTTAATTACATAGAAGTAGATTTATATTCAGGAGCAGAAATTTTGGTTTTATGTAAATATGTCTGATATGCAGAAATGCAGTTCTTTTAAAGAATTTTATTTCGTTTAAACTAATTTTTGCTGTTTCAGGTTTTCTTTGAGAAAATATTTGTTACTCGACCATGGAAAGCATTATTTGTTACCACCGATGATTCAATTAAAGAATGGTGGTTTCGTTGGAAAATAGATCGATATGTAAGTCATTTGTATTTGTAATCACTACACTATACCTTCTTTTTTTTGATACTTTGTGAAATAAATGTTCTCACCTTTTTAGAGTGTTGCAAATGGAATGCTATTTGCATTTGGGTTACAGTTATTAAAGCAGTATCACATACTTGATGATAAAAATCGTGGCAATTTATTTTCAAAAGGCATTTCATTAACGGCAGCTTCTGCAGCATTAGTTGGTATAGCGGTAAATATGTGCATTGCTTTCTTTTTTTTTTTAAAAAAAAATTCATTAAGTTTTCTAGTTAGTAAATTTTTTTATTACGTTAGGAATATCAAAAATTAGTCGAGAATTATTTTATTCTGATAAATTCACATTTATAAAAGTTTGATCTAATGGCAATTAAAAATGTGTTATTATCATGATATTAAGTGTAGTGTTCCTCTTTTGTATTTTTACATTTTGTCACACTAAGTTTTCTGCATGTCGTAATGTAGCTTAATTTATATATGTTTTTGATTTTTTTTTAAAAAAATTGCATTAGTATATGGATATATGATTATTTAATATTTTTTTCATTAATGGTACTAATAGTTATAAGCAGTATTTAATTAACAATACGTTACTTTTTGTAGATTTAGAAAATGAAACAAAAATCAATATTTCACTAGTGATTACTCATCAAAATATTTCATGCACTGATCAGAATCGAAATTTATATATATTATTGAATTTTTGTTTTTAGAGCTATGCTGTATTTGCATTTTTATGCAGAAACAAACTTGAATGCAATGAAGTTCATCCATATATATCTTTTGTACCTGTAAGTAAAATTTGCGCTACAGTTTAAATTTACAGAAATATTGATATATTTTGCTTTATATAAGAATGAATTTTTGCATTTTAATAAAAGGGTATAATATTTACAAAATCTTTATCTTATGATATGTCTAACAGCTTATTTAATTTCAAACCATTGTTCTCTTTGTAATATAATAGTGGGGAGTTTAATATTAACAACCATGCAATTCCAGTCAATGCAACATTGATCCTTGTTTGAAACGATTATATACCGTTCGTTGCAACCATTAGCAATTTATACATATTATGCCACCAAAGTGAAAATCATAGAATACCTGAAGATATACCAGTTAATGAATGGTTTGGATGGAGCAATCTGTTACTTTCAGAATCTTTGGAAAAGTTTGAATGCAACTGAATAATTATTTCGTTTTTGAAGTTTGATGCTTCTCTACCCATTTCCTTCACACCCTAGATTTGAATTCCTGTATGTATTATTTTGTACTACATGTGAAGGAAACACTCTGTGATATTTCTGCAGAACCATTTCAGAAGAGCATTTTCAAGTGCAGCTATTGACTCATCCGTCTGAATTATCAACACAATTCATACTTCCACAAGTATTCTATGGCTTCTAAGTCGCTGGAACAATTTCTTTGCTACGCTACTATTTCAAACTAGTGTCAATGTTATATTGACTATAATTATCTCGTTGACATGTTTAAATTTCAAATTATTATAGATAAATCTTTCAAGGCACGAATATTAGAATGTGTAGTATTAGTTGAAGAATAAATAAGTAAATAAGAAAGAGAGTTAAAAAGTCTCTGGAATATTATATGATATTTTTAATTTAATTTAAATCTTGATTGATTTCCTAACTTTTATCTTAATTAGCCCATGTTAATTTCATTCTAGATGTTCTCTTATTTCCTGATCCAATTTCACTTTTTAGTGCATTAAGTTTTATTCGCAATATAGAAAATTGAAGATTTTTTATTTCCCTCACTCAGAACGAAGGGAGAAAAGTCCTTACAACTCTCAACATTCTAGATACCCAAGATTCAAATTCTGAAGACTACACACGTCAATAAAACCCATATCAAAATCTCATAGTAAAATCACTGAAGGGAAAAATTTTGTATCTCGATGCAGATTGGCGCATCTCTTATCGCCTTTTCTCTTTACATAATATGACTCCCGTGTTGAAATAAATCGAAGTTAAATTTTCAGGTTTATTTTCGGCCTCGCTTTTCAAAATTATGTTTACCTGTATAACATACACTTTAATTCATATTGAATGGGTCAAAGGAAATATCATAGTACGAATTCTGTAATTGATTTATTAAATGGAAACAAATTTATACTGAAACTACAATCATACGAGTTTTTATCTGGAAACAACGAAAATTCGTTCAAACATAAGATTGCCGCTTGGAGAAAGTGTTCTCCGTTTTCATTATCAAAATGGCGTCATCCATGCGGGAGAAAATAATTTGTTTAGGAATATACCAAAACACCTTCATCTATCATTCGTTCGAAGAGATTTTGGCACGACATTAGGTAAAGAACCACTGCATCATTACATGATGGAATGGTGAATAAGGCTGTTTCAGGACGCTGTGCCTTAATTTAAGAAAACTATTTCGAGAGAACACCTGCCAAAACCGTAGTGGTTGAAAAAAGAGTGAAAAGTTTTCATGAAGCCCCCAAAACTTGACGCGTTGTGCGAATGCAAAGTTCTATGAGCCTCAATTAACGATGTGCCATGTGGGAAGTGTCGTGTTTCATTCTTTAAAAGGGGGAGGGGATTTATTATCATTAGTGTAGCAGGAACTGGAATACTACTTAAATATTTGCCGTGTTGGCAGAGGCGCATACATGTAACAGCTATAGAAACTTGAATAATTATAGTTTCATTGTAAATTTTACTTATAAAAAGAAATTAATTATATACTCAATATTGTGCTTGAATTTTATGCCATTCACTATGAATCGGCGTATGTATGGATATATATTTGTAATTTAATATTAATTACAAATGGTTTAAATAAGAATTTTGCCCTTTCTAAAGGATGTACTGCCCTTCTGATGAAGACTGGTTGTGATTATAATGATTTCAAATCTTCAGAGCATTGTTGTTAGCTCATTGTATTTCATTTGTAATTTATACATATTTCGTTAATATATGAAAATAAACTACCAGCAAGTAAACTTAAAGGAATTGCTTTTTTAGTGTCTATAATGAATCACATTAATTTGTTTGTTACACACAGGCCTTACATTTTTTTTACTAGGTACTGCATTTGTTATTTACAAAGGAATCGATCCCAGACTTAACACTTATTGCAAAATTTATTACAGGGTAAATTTTGTAAAAGATAATTGTAATTAGAGTCAAATTTTTTAAATGAGTGACTAAAAAAAAGATTCATATTATGAAAATTTGAAAACTGTAAAAATTTATTCATTACATTTCACTAATATATACAGTTGAAGGACAAAATGAAATGAACACTTCAGAAATAAAGAAGACAGTATTTTAAAAGAATTAAACTGCCTTTTTATTCATAAGATATTATATGCTGTTTATTTATGAAGAATAACAAATTCACATAGACATAACTAGAGGCTGCTATGTAACAAGGAGCCATCTCTCTAATTCATAGTTGAAGAGAGGAGTTTGAAATAAACGCTTCCCAGGGCTTGACCTAGATATGCCTACTGATTTCAAATGGAATGGATTCAAATTTGTCATTACATTACTAATGCTGTGAGGACCATTTTCACTGCAAGTGCTGGGCATCAATTCCATTAGTTAACAGAAAAAGGAGGTCTTACTAATGGCTTATGGATAATGCTATGTTTTAAAAGCATGGAATTATGTTTCAGCAATTTTTATCGGAAATGGTCCTGGAAACTATATAATATTTTTAATTGTTTATTCATTAATCTTTTATTTATTAATTAAAAACTAACTTTTTCTCCGAAAATCTTCATTTTCCTATCGCCAAATAAGTTACAAATTAAGTTTGTCCCCCTCCCCGCCAATGAAGTTAGGCTTAACAGGTTTTCGGCCGATTATTTCAAACCATTTTGATTATTTTCTTAATATTTGATGCATTTAAATTTAAACGTTAATTAATCGTGTTTTGGATTAGTTTTGAAGTACTTTCGAATTAAAATAATACAAAATAAAGAAAATCAAAAATTTCTTATCTGTACAGTATTGTCCCAACTCGCGTAGAAAATTCACGCATTTTGCATTACCTCAATTGGCGTTGAAAATTCAACGCACAATTTTCTGATCAATTATTTGTAGCAATTGTTATTATTAGGCCTGGATAGCCTGGTTGGTATGGCGTTGGATTCGTGTACCTTGTGTACCGCCAACCGAAGACTGTGCTTGTGTGTGTGGTGGACACTAAATCCGTCGTGGTTACAAAGTTCTCCATGGCAAGAGTAATATAGCTGTAGGTACTGAGTCAGAGGTGATCCTTCTCTAAAAATCAATCTGTGGATGATTGAATGAAATGCATGAAGTTCGCTAAGTAAAAAGGGTTTGTGACGTGTGTGAGCCAAAAGTCAAACTTCTGCCTTCAGGTGCTTAGAGGCCCATACCCTCAGAAGCTACTGCATCCTTCCTCCCGTTGAAAACGGAACACGAGAACAACAACAACAATTGTGATTATTTAATGAAAGTAACTAAAATGAAAAAATTTCTTTGTTGACCTTAGTAGTAATGGACTTATTTTTAAATATATATATATATATATATTACTTGTTAAACCAGTATTGAGCTTTGAAATCAGCATTTTGCCAACTGCTGTGCATGCTGCCATAAGAGTCGATACAGTAACTTTTGTTTCTGATATTGCTTCATCTCTCAGAAAGTACAAAGGTCACATTCAACATTCATGTCAGTTTTTTTCCCTCTCCTTTTCACAGTCATCAGATAACAAACCTTTTCTCCATGTAACACTTCTGTATTGCAAGTATACTTGTGCTTTACATTTGTGGGTAATTTTTTTCACCTTGTTTTAAGATATATATTTTTTTACTCCATGTGTATGCAAATGCTAAATTTTATTTTAAATTTAATAAATATATTACTTTTTAATTTATTGAAAAGCATTTATATTTTGGGGCTTATTAATTCTGATATTTTGTAATGTTCTATATACATGATGTATATCGTTTTTTTAATTTGAATATTTTTTAGATCTTGTCATATCTCATATTGAGGAATATAAGCAGTTACTTACGTACCCGATATAGTATGTTTTTCGCATGGTTTGGCAACATTTCATTAGAAGTAAGAATGGTTATTTTTATAATTATTAGAAAGTAAAATGTATTCTAAGCATTATATGTAAAATTTTATTTTTTAGAATTTATTATTCATTGTAAGATATGCTTGTTTCGTTTTTGTGATTATTCTGAGAGTATTTTATTATCTATCCTATATATTATGAAATTAAATCATCAGGAGTTAAAGCATAAGTTTTTATCTTTTAAATTAAGTACTTTTTTTTATTTCAGCTTTTCATTGCCCAGTATCATATTTGGCTGGCTGCTGATACACATGGTGTTTTAGTATTGGTTCCTGGCTACCCTGTTCTTAATGCTCTAGTAACATCATTTATTTTTGTTTGTGTTGCACATGAAATTCACTCTTTAACTGACATTCTTGTTAAATATGCTGTTCCAACAGACTGGAAATATCTAGTTCGAAATGTTACCTTTTTTTTCTTGTTGCTTGTACCAATAGGAATACACGATGGAATGTTTTAAACGCTTTTTAAGTATTCAAACACATTAGTCTTATTGATTGAAAGTCTTCTTCAAATGTAGTTTTATACAAATGTATGGTTATGGAACTGATCACCCTTAAGAAACCGACTCTGTGTACTATCTATATGTATTATATTGTACCAATGTCCGCCATACCAATCTTACTGCAACACATCTTTGCCCTTTCAAAAAGTGTTGGAGTTCATTCTTGAATTTCTAAGATAATCTCATAAGAATTGCTGCTACTATTTAACTCTGTTTAATTGGTGAAATTTTCTCTTCACAGCTTTGGAGATGTATTCATGATTATAGATGAAGATTATCTTTAATTATTTTGACTATTATTTATCAGAATAATTAAAGATATTCTGACCAAAAAATTTGAAAAGTATGTTTTGAAAAACCTAAATGTTGAAGCTATGCTAAATTTCTTCCGTATTTCAGGCTGTATTTAATGAATAGGACTGAAAATTTTTAAGAATCGAATTTTACATCTAAAAATACTATTGCCGAAATTACGTTGAGCTTTAAAGTTTGTTATTTTATTAAAAGTTTTGGAAAAGCCAGTATAAATTTATACATATATAATTTGCATTTTGTTTTTTTATTTTTTCCTTTACCATGAACTGTTTATTGGTACAGAATATTAAAAATTCAACGTTTAAAACAGCAATTGTGATATTTTTGAAAACTTTAATTTTAAATATTTTGAAATTTTATTTGTACTTTTCATTGAAAGGATTTAAAAACTATGCATTGCAAATGTATAGTAAAGTTTAAAAAATCTTATTTTAAAGAGTCAGGAATAGTGTTAGTTTTACTTTTGATCAAACACTTAACTGTGATATAATTTCTGAAATGTTTGTTTCATATATACCATACTATCATTTTTTTTTACTGTGTGTTGTTTTAGATGCTAGAAATTAAATTTCATTTAAAAATATTCAGAATAATTAAAGATAATTCATTTATTATCATTCCCTTCTTCTATAAACAGATGGAAAAAAACGAGTTGCTTTGATAATAGTGAAATTCCTCCTTAATCTTAGTGCAGTTTATATTCTAAACTATATTTAAAATTTTATGATGGTGCAGTTAATTTTCTTGTGTTTAAATTTTTTTCATTTTGCTTTAAATAGCTTTTAAGACAAAGGGTTTTAACTGAAACGCGTTTTAAAAACAAATGATATAAAAACAGTAAGTTAATATTAAAGTTTAAGAATTTTATATAGAATTAAACAGTTTCCTGTCTGAAACCAATTCTGTTGTTTTTAGTTAAAATATTTTAGTAACTTTAGTTTTTCCCAAAAGATGGATGGAAGGAAGGTCGTTTTCTTAAGAATTTGCCTGAATTTATTTCTTATATACATAATGGTCTAAGGTGTTTTTGGGCGTGGGGCAATAAACCAGAATTCTTGATTTTTGGCTTGGAAATTCTACCATTGCTGTTGAAACAGTATTTGTCTAGTTGTTTAATTGTCGTGTTTTAAGGGTATTTTTTAAAAAATCTATTTTTTTCAAAATTTATATCAAAATTATGTATTATTATTTATAGTGCAGATCATCTTTCTTATTTATATATCATTAAGCATATATTTTAGTTTTTCTTAATATTTTCATATTGTTAAAACTGCAATTATTAGGTATGTTATTAAATGTTATGGAGTAGAGATTAATTAAGAAAATTATTCGATAAAGCATATAACAGAAGTTTAAAATTTACATCTATTCAAATAAACCATTATTTATTTATTTATTTGTGTCTATGGATGACAGATAATTGCTTTAATTGTCAATTATCTTAGACTGTGATAAAGTTGACACACTCTAAAATTTCTTTTCATATAATTCATTTTTGCAGCATCTGTTACCAAACATCAGAACTGAGCAAAATTGCATCATTAGTAGACTGGAAATTTAAATGCCATTGCTTAATTCATTGACAAATTTATTTTAATATATGTTTCAAATTTATATATTTGTTCTTGAACAAGTTTTTAAAATCTAATAATTAAATGTCACCCCCTCCCCAATTTTTAAAAAATACTATTCATGGGTATTTGTACTTGCAGGGCCTTTTAATTCTTTTCTTATGCCTTGATGTTCATTAAGAATTTTGAACTTATACTAAGGGATGGACTTATATTAAGGAATCCATTTATTGGCCATATTCCTATGTAAATTATTTTAGTGTAAGATTTCGAGACCATTTATTTTCATTTATTGGTATTAAGCATCTGGTTTTCGAAATGCATAAAGTGTTGGCAAACTTTAATGTTGTATTTAAATTTAACCTTTGCTGTTATTTTGACAGTCATTTAATTTGAATTATATGAAACAATATATCTTAATGTGATTTTATCATTCCAATACAGATTGATGCAATTAATTTTCTAATTTTGATGTCTCAGAATTTCATTTTAACTTAATTAACAGTACATTCCATCTTATGAATAGTGAGTGATGTTACCAAAATATATATTTGGCATGAGGGTACATATTGTGATTATTTTATAAAATTTTCAGTTTTTTTGCATCCTAAATTTTTTTAAAAAAATTAAATATTGCACTTTTATATTTAAAAAAAATAATTCCAATTTTGAAAGATTTTTTAATACATCACTTTTTTTATATATAAAGCCATTATTTTTCATTGTTTTTTTTTTTCATTCCATTTCCAAATTGTTAATTAAAAAATGTTTCTATATTTTGCATGTTGTGAAGTGGGGTGAAAGTTCTCATTATATGTAAATACTTCAAGAAGCAGCTTCATGATTTACTTACAAAATGAGAATTGAGTTAAACCTCATCTTTGTCATTATGTGTAGATAATTTCATTTCGACATCAGTTAGATATTATTAGAATATTTATGGCTGATAATATTTTATTATTTTTTTAAGTATAATGTGTAAAAATTATTTATTTAAAATTTTGGTATGATTACGGTTTTGAATGATCTGTATGAATAGTGATTTACTATTTAAAAGAAGTCAATTCTAATTTATTTATTATTATACTTCAATTTCTTGTTATTGTGACAAACATTAGTTCAAAAATTTCTACTTAAGAGATTTTATGATTATATTCTGTTACCACCGTGTTTGCTGCTTGCTTAAATAGAAAAATATATCCTTTTAAAGTCTATGCTGTGTAGATTTTATTGCAATAATAACTTTATAAAATATTTCCATTCACTTTCATTATTTTTTGTGTGTCAGATTAGTTTCAGTCCTTAATAATAAATTATTATAGTAATCTTTTTATAATACATGATTATATTAAAAGACAATAAATTTATCTTTTTCTAACGCAATTAATCAAGTATATTACTCTCTTTATTTGGAAATGCTATAATATATTCGTCTTTGATAAATTTGTTTCTTCTGAAATATTGTTAAATTTACGCTAAGTGGAATAATTGGTCTTTTTTCTTCTGAATTAACAATGCATAGTAAAGACTGCATTATTGTCAATTTCAGATTTAAGGAGCAGCAGTTGATGTTAAACTGAAATAAAAAAGCCAAAATGAAAACGATATATATTTTTATGTTACAAATTACGGTTACTATTTGTTCTATATTCAATAAAACTAAAAAATTTCCTTAAATGTTTATATCATTTAGGAAGATTGTATATCGTGTAGTATTTTATTTAACTTTGACTTTTCAATTATGTATAACATTTTGCTTCGTAGAATATTTTTTAGTAAAGATTGTGACTGTTTCCAATTTTTGTTAAACTGCCGACATTGCAGTATAAAAGAACAAAATATCCTGACTGAGAAATGTGTGCCTCTATATACTTTTAACACCCGTGCCTTCCCCCTCCCTTTAATTGTATTGAGCTTTGTTTATGTTGTTAAAAATTTGTATCGAATTTTAGTATTTTTGATTTGAAAATATTCTTAATATGAAAAAATGTTTGAAACTGAAATACTACTGTAGTCATGTTGTGCCAAAGTATATCATACTTTGTACTTGTAAGATATTATGAAGCAATAAAGGTGATAATTTTTCTTCTTAAATTAATTCACTTAATATGTTGTTATTATTATTAGTTTATGAAATGATATCCCACTTGAAGAATACTATCATAACCGTAAAAAAATTATTAAAATCTCATTATAAAAACAAAACCAAGATCAACAACGTTTAGTGGGCCATGGAATCAAATATGATTAACAAATATGTCATATTTAAACTAATTAGGTACCAATTTGGGTTTGTTACTGTGGCTTTAAATTTAAAACGATTTTAGAAAATAACTTTTGATTGTTCTTCCATGCATACGGTATCTGCTTTATATATATATATATATATATATATATATATATATATATATATATATACACACACACAGAAAGAAAGAGAAATTGAGGCTTAAAATTAAGTAATTAAGCTCCTTATTTTTTCCCCTAAAAAAGATTGCTTTTGCGCAGAAGGGAAAAAATAACTATCCTTATTATGCGTTCTTCCAGTATCAAATTCTGTCAACACGTGCACAATTACAGAGCATAGGCTTCCTTCAAACGGCGCCATACGATGTATCAAACATAATCCAATATTGGTATCTTGATTGTTTGTTTTGTCGTGTGATGAGACTTTGAAATATGAATTTCCAATAGCATTCCTTGAATATTCTCGATGGTTGTCAGTGTTTTTTTTATCCGAGTAGAAGGAAGTCGTAGAATATTCGAAACAATCTATTCGTTTGCACGGTTACACAGGGCCAGGGCAAAATACTTTCTCTCTTATCTGTTATTAGTAATTTAGGAAAGATGAATCAAGTTCGTTGTATTCTATTATTTTTTCTCCCCTTCAAATTTATTTGAACAACATGGTTATGAATGTGTTAATTTTTCCTCATGGTGAAGCATCTATATACCTCCTTTTCGGAGCATTTATACTTAAACTGCCGAATGTAAGAAAATTATCGAAATGTCGTTAATAGATGCAGTTTATATGATTGTTGACGCCTATATATATATATATATATATATATATATATATATATATATATATATGCATTTATTTTTAAAAAAAGTACACGAGGAAATATTTTGAAAGATGACATATTTTTGAATATTTATTGAATTATTTCATTGTAATAAGGCTATATAATGATATGGATTTTATTTTTAAGCTATTTAATAATGACAATAAATAGTATTCGATTTCATGCATTTTTATATTTGTTATCCCATGAAATTTTATTATATTAAATGGTAATTATTTTAATTATGCGCACCCTATTTTTCTATTGTTCAGCCACACTTATATGTAGCTTTATAAATGTATTTAGGGATACAAAAAAATAGTAAAATACCGGCTTTGAGATTTATTGTTTCAATCCATTTAATTAGTAAAAATACCAGCCTATTTGAAGTTTAAAAAATACTATAATTTTATTAACTAAATATTAAACTATTCAAAGTTGATGAAAAAGGAAAGAAATGCAATTATTTCTGCATACATCACTATGCATTGAAGAATTAGATGTTATAACTACCGCAAGATAACATTATGCGAGTTGTAACTGAACTCAACTATTTATGCAGCGTTCAATGATCAGTAGTTTAGAAGAAGAAATGAAAGAAGTACTTCTTAATTAATATAAATTTATCTTGAGAGTAAGTACATTATTTTTTGCCATTTTGAAATCCTAACATTTCTTCTCATTCTGGAAATTTCAGCTTATAGAGAGAGTAGTTTAATAAAGCTGTAAGTACCAAATTATGAAGAAAGACATTTGTGCTAATTCAAGGAGGAATAAAAATTTTGGAAAAAAAAAAAAAACTGTATAAGACGATGAAGAGTGTCACGGCTATTGAGCATTGGATGTTCGTTCTAATATAAAAGGTTAACCTCTTGAAAGACGGGAACACTATTTCATAATTAAAAGGTAGAAGTTTAAAATGCAATCTATTGTGTTTAGAACATGTGCGAGAACGTTAAGTGTAAAAAGAACCTGAATGTATAGGGCATTAAGGAATTTTTCTTTCATTGTTTCTTCTGAAAGGTTTTAAGCAAGTGTATATCTGCCGGTAAAGGTTTCATATTATTTTACGTTAATCATTTATATTGTATTCCACAGATATGCAATTTTATGGTCAACTAATGCGTATGCAAAGTTACATGAATCTCGTCTTTCAAGAGAAGATAACACACCATCATCTTTGGAAATTCTGATATAAAGCCGTTTTTGTTATTGCAAGTTAACGTGTAATATTATTGTTGGGATGAAGCGAATGGACTATTTTTCTCGCGTAGGAATATCTGTGTGATTACGCTTCTGGCTTTATTACCGCGAACTTCTCAACAAGATGCTGTGTGCGTAACCGTCAATATGTGTTCGTTTCTTTTTTATGTCCAATAAATGTGCTGTCTCCAAGGAGCATGCTGATATTTATTGAGAATTAACAACAATTATACTTCTTATTTCTTCTCAATTTTAAGAATCAGACGAATGAAACAAACTCATATTAAGGAAACTGTGTCAACTGGGAATGGTTTTATTCATTAAAATTCAAAAGACGGAATAAATAATTTTTGTTTTGTATTTTGTGTGTGTGGGGAGAAAGTTTTGCCTTTAACGCAAAACAGTGAAAATTAAGCTGATGGCATCTAAGACTGGTAACTTTATTTTTACTGAACGGATCCAGATGGAATTTCAAATTTATAATGTGTAAATCATGCGGCCGAAGCTTACACCGGGAAAAAAAAGCTTGAAATTTTGTAGAAAGATGGCACTGTAATGATGTAAAAAGAAAAATTAGAATTCAAAAATCAAAGAATAATAGAAAATGTTATTCATTTGCCCATTTGTTTTCATATGTGCATACCTTTTCGTTTAATGGCTTACCACTGTGTTATCAACAGTTGCACGCAACATATCAGTAGAAATGCTTTCAACTCCGTTTCGTTAATTATAAATTCCAGATAAATGCGATTTTTGAGATAACTTTTGTAAATTGCAAGTCACTCTAAAAGTCACAAGGACGTGGATCTGGTGACCTTGCTGTCAAGGATGTGAAAGTCCCCGAGATGACACGCTCATCAGGAAGCTTAGCTATACAGCAAAATAGCTATTCTTTGCTCTTACAGCAATATGTGAATATTGCTGTAAGAGCAATTGCACCGTTTTGCATAAGCATTGTGGTGATCAAACAGCTTTTTTGTCTTAACGTCGTGACATGATCCTCCGGGAGTTTATTCCATTGTTCATTTGTGAGTGTACACGTAATAAAGTAGAACATACTTAGTATTTCTTCGAAAAAATATTCCAAAATGAAATTTGCCTTGAATTTATAGCATATCTTGATATTTGGGGAAGATAGCGATTTTTGTTATACGATATGAGTATTGTTGGAATCCCATATACTGCAGTTCTGTGCATTTACCACGCTGTCTAGATGGAAATGAATTTAATTGTTCTTAAAATAGAAAATGACCAATATTCATCCACTTACATCCTCGCTATAAAAGGCAAGGCAAAATCAAGACTTGCAAAGTTATCTAGCGGTTTCAATTGTTGCACGATGTACATCTTGGAAGAGTAGAACATTAAAATTTTGTGTAAAATCATATTTAAGGCTGACAACAGAATGCCTAGTGCTCGTGGTACATAGCTGACACTTAAAAGTAGCATTTGCAGAATTTTCATGTTTCATCTTTGCAACTTTATTTACAATCGTCTGCTCGGATGCGCAACGTTTACCGAACCAGTTTTTTCAAACTTATGAATCAGGTCTTTATCTTCATTTACGGACATGGCTCCTCTTTCATCCGCCGATAAGTTTAGAATGCTGCCGAAATACTGCTCTTAGCCTGATAACACAGCTTTACTATCAATGTATATCCCTTCTTGTCCAGCGACATGTTCACTACAGGTGAATAAATTGTTCTAAAAAATTGCTCTGGTGGTTGATGGAGTACTTGCTGCTGTTGAAGCTTCATTCGGTCATGAGTGAGAGCTTCAGAAAATTTAGAGCTTCATCAATTGACATGGACTAGTGATGATCTAGAGGAGAAATGAGTCTGTAAGTGGATGAAGCACATGAGAATTTGGCTTAAAGCAGGAGTGGAGGTGAAAGAGAAATAGCGTTTTGAAGTTTGACCTGATTATACATTATAGTTTATTTATTTATTTATATATTTATTTATTTGATATCTAGAGAAATGATCTGGCGGTTGGATTAGTGATTTTAGGGAAGTCGTCAATGAGAAAGCTTCATTTGGTCAGAATGTGGAAAGTAATTATTGTGAGAGTTTTCATCTGAGGAGAGTGTCTTGATAAGAGTAAGATCTTTCCCTTGCTTGCCTTTTATTTTCTTTTTGAAATAGTGTTCATTAGGATTGGGAACTCTGAAAATATTATTCGAATTTTTTTAAAATTGGGTCTTTGAATTCTTTATGGATTCAAACAAGATTTATTTCGAGATCTGGGACAATTTCTTTACTTGTAATTAAATTATTGATAAACTGCTGATGAGATAACGGTTTTGCAAAAAGTTTCTTTTTTCGGAAAACTTTTATGAATTTGAGGAGTGATTGGTTTTTCTTTTCAGGAAGTGATATATGGCAACTGATGCGGATAAAGATAGAGGTGTTTTTTTCCATGTACCCTAACAGCGTGGGTGCTGTTGCACTCCAGGTTCCATGCAATGCTCCTGGCGTGGCAGTTTCTAGCTGCGTGGTGAAATCCATTTATGTCAATTTATAGTAGCTGGTTTCTTGTATGGATCTATTTTTATTTTGAGGTGAGTAAGATGATTTCAGTTAAAAGTATTTTGATGATTATCATTTTTCTTGCCTTCAGGAAGTAACAGTGAAAAGAGGACTTTAAACCTATAGTTCTTCATTTGGTTGATTGAGGTGATTTGGAAATTTTCCTCTGTCAATTTTTTTTCGATTTCTTCAGGATTGATGTTGATGAAAAGGTTTTAAAATCACGGTTTTTAAGTAGCCTGTCATTGATTCATTGAAAATATTTCATTCTTATCTTATAGAAAATTGAAAATTTGATATATATATATATATATATATACACACTTCTTTCTTTTTGTCTACGGCTGTATATTGAAGCACCCCAAAAGAGTATTTGTTTCAGCTTGTCGGATGGCTTCAAGTGATTTCTTATAAAATAAGACTAGTTTTGACTAAAAATTAGACTTCTAGTTGAAGGTTTCTTGATCTTCATTTCTGGATTATTGAGTTCTTAAGTAGGGAGGTTTTAGAATGGATTTCCTGTGGTAATTCTAAATTCTTGTGGAACTCATGGCTTTGAATTTGCAAAATCCCTTGGGAAGACAGTTTGAAAGTTATACCTTGTTTCTTTGTTTTCATTTTCTGTTTTAAGAATCCTGTTTATACCTGAGGAGTTATTTTTATTGGGGCTATTCATTGGTTCTTTAAGTCAGTATTTTTCACGGTCAGATAGAGTTAGTGATGAACAATTACTTTTTTCTTTTGAGTAATCTAATATTCCGATGTCAAAATTTGTTGTTAAATTTCTGTTGTACCTCTTTTATTTTGGCACTATTTGAGCTGTTCATATCTGTATGATTTAAATAGTAAAGGACCATCTGTTGACGAATTTTCAAACTTTTTTCGACTTATATCTCGGTTTCGTGATTTACTTATTTATATTTGGGCACGTTCATTAAAACAAAGTTACCGGTCTCTTAAGTGCACGCAGTTTTATTTCAGTCGCCTTGTATTAAATCCATAGTAGCTTGCTTTTTGGAACTGCAGATCAACAACAAGTTCTGTAATTAAATTTAAATTTTTTTTCTTTTTAGCTTAGATGAACTTTTTCGAATTTGAGTTCAATGATTAGATGCAAATGACAATAAAAGTAATTGTTTGTCACATGCCATAAATTATTAAATTGCGAAAATCGATAAATATATCTCTAAACCTCAATGCAAGTGGAATTTATCGAAATTTTTGCCGAAAGTGGTTAACACGATCGCTTAATGAATGTGGTGCATGAAAAGAGACATTTTGCTTGAAATGTTAGATTTGAAAGAATAATCTTGGTGAGAGGTATGCGAGACTCAGATTATTATAAAGTTAAATATAAAAGATAATAATAACTTGATCTAAAAGTAGTAATATCGAATAAGGTGAATTAGAATGTTAGTACATGAAAATATATATATAAAAAAACCTGATTTAAATTTCAGTGTTTTGGAGAGTTGAAAGTTGGTTCAGATGCAATACTAGAAGCATTTTCATGATAAATTTCGTTATTTTGAACCTTGATCAGATGAAGAGGACGATACCTGAACAGATAACCTTTTCTAAATTTGTCATGTCATGCTAATGGAAAATTATACCCTTCGATTTTAAAGTGCATTTATGTTGCTGATTTTTAGGGAATCGGTTTTTGAAGTTGGAACCTTCTGATTCCAAATCTGAAGTGGTTGCAGCTCTAAAGAATAACTCGGGGTAAGTATGTGTTTATGAAATAGTTTTATCAACTGTCACGTAAACGTTATTTCTTGCTTCAGGATATAACTGAACAGATGTTAAACGTTGCTAATTTAATGCAAATGAAAAGCAGAAAATTGAATGTCTGTCATTTGTGTATTGATATGTATGTATGTCAAACTTCGTGATGCATCTTATGATTTTGATATTTTATGTATCGCCATTATTCATACTAGTGCTATTTATTTCTGTAATGAAGATTTACGACTTGTAAGTATTGTATCTGGAAGATTTCAGTATTTATTTTGACACCACTGTGATTGAAAATGAGTCTACATTAGAAACAAGGAATCATGTTTATAAATTTTTTAAAAATTTTGTTATATCTTACGTGACTTAAATGTTTGTAATTTATATTCCTTTATTAATATATCATTTAATGTTAAATCGGAATTTCTTTTTTGAAAAAACTAGTCAGTCAGAGGACAAAACTGAAGTTTTCAACAAAAAAATTATAAATTGTACTAAATGCATTTAAGAGCAAAGATTAAGTTTACATTGATATCAATCTAGCGTTGGGACCGCGCTCATGATGGAAGTATAAATTGGATACGCAAATAACTAAAATTAGGTTTTATATTTAAAAACGCCAAAATGCTTCCGTGTCAAAAGCTTGGAAAGCACTGCAGGCGAATTTTTAGAATGACTTGTCGCGTCACTAGATCGTTTGAGAATATTTGTGAACAAGCAGATGATAGGTTGCTACAATATTCGAGAAGCGGAGAAACGTTTAGAAAAGTGTGAATGAATGCCTTTGAGAATTTGTGAACTACTCTATAATATTTAGCTTTAAGGATGTCTTTCTTATAAAAGACTTTCATTGGATGAAGAATGGGAGTGGCGAAATGTATGTAATGAAAAATAAGTTGGGAAGTATATATTAACATGAATATGTTGTGAAATTTAAAAATGATGCAAGATTTGTCATGAATAAAATAAATTGAGAAAATGACTACTTGACAGAAGGGGAATTGAATTTTATTCAGATATGACAGCCAAAACAGGAACACTCTTGACAAAAATACACCTCAATCGCATTGCAGTTGCAGTGACAACAGCAAAGTTTCCATTAAAATTAAGAGACTAGGCTAGGAAACTCTGAAAAATGAAGAGTGAATATGTCTGAAATTTCACATACATTTTGATTTATGATCTTTTCAGTGACAGACACAACATAAGAGTATTATATAAACTTATCTAAAACTGTAATTCATCAAAAAATAAAGTGAGATTCATTTCCTTTCTAGCCGAAAGTACATCACATAATACACCAAAAAAAAGGACAAATAAATTACATGAGTATTGCGATTGAGTATTTTAAGAATAAAAAATTAACCAATACATTCTTGCATAACATCGAAGATTTACAAAGTAAAAATTGCTATTTTCAGCATATTTTGAAACAGTAAATCTTAGATTCTCTTCATTTTTCTGCTGAAGTCAAAGCCACGTTTAACTATAAATAATTCTTTAAACATGACGATGGAAAATGCTTGAATTAATAGATAAAAAAGCAATGGACAAAATAAATTTAATCTAAAAACAAACAATATTATAATTGGCTATTGTAAGTGTCTTTAAATGGTAAACAGTTGGACTCAAAGTTCAAGCCTTTAATATTTAGCCTGATATACTTTAGGATATATAGTTGGGATATTTTATTTTCAGTCACATTATAAAAGAGGAAATTGATTTCTATAACAACAATACTGGATAATAAATACAATCTTCAAAAGTCTGAATTCATACCACAAAATGTAAATAACACATATATACAAAAGTAGTAAAACCATTTAATATTTATTGCAAATTGGTTTATTTATAAATCATTGGCTTATGAAGATTACATCGATAAATGTTTAACTTTATAACAATATTATTCTCTAATTTCAACTCAAATTAAGTTCATTAACAGTACCATTTAACTATAAAAATGTAACTAAAACTCAGAAAAAATAATTACAATAAAACAAATAAAAATATGGTAACCCCAACCATTACAAATATTTTATATCAAGTTTTTCATTGACTTTAATAATGTAAGGCAATATAAACAATATAAACGCTAAGAGAAAAAATGTAACAGTAAAAGATTTTTGTTAAAACCAACTACACATTAAATAAATTTGCATGATATTAGGGGTAATAAGGTATTGCACAAACGAATTAAAATTTTATTTTCCCATGGAATATTTAGTTATATATAACTAGAGAAATTACAAATATAGTTCTTTTGAAAAAACACTAATATATATTGATATAGTGAATTCAACACATTTACAAACCAATTTCAGATTTATTGCACAAGCGAATGAGGTTTGAGTGCAGTACTTATAAGTAAAGTAAATAATGACAGTCTGGCAATTAATCAAATCTAACAGTAAATGAACTTTGATTAAGTAATATCATACTGTCCTAAACTTAACGAGAGTAAATATTAAAATATCTACTTAGGAAATTAGCGAGTTGCATCGAATGACTGTACTTTTTAATGAAGTTATTTATAAATTTCTATTCAGAAGAAAATTTACAGTGGTTAAAATGTTTTTTAAAAGCCCATGCAAAACATTTGGTAATGAAATCATTCATTATAAACATTCAGTTATGCCCATCAAACTAATTATTTCTTAGGTTAAATATTTATATTCCACAGATTATTTACAAACCTAAAAAATTCTGATTTGAACAGGAAGAACAAAGCCACATCTAAGGCATTTAAGAGCAACGAAAGTTTGGGTTATATAAGCAATATATTAAGAAATGCACACCAATATAGCCTTGAACATTAATCGATATACAATAAAATCAACACTATCACACTACTCACTTCTATTCGCCTAAGATTTATTGTAGTGCGAGCAGTGCTAGTGTTATCAATATTGCATTTAGAGTGATTAGAATCATAAAATATAAACTGTAGAAAATATTTTAATGAAAAATAAATCCTATTGAGATAATGAATTGTTTTAGTAGTGCTTATAGCCTGGACAGATGACCAATTAGTATGTATTTATTACATTGAATTTGTATCAGCCAATGAAACTTTTACATGAGCTGATGTTCAAGGCTATCAGCACTATAAATTTGGTAATTTAGCCTGGCAATGGAATAGTATTTGAAATCAAAAATAAGAAAATAAATTCAAACGAGAAGTTGTTTTTTTAAACACCACCAAAAAACCTGAAGTGTGCAGATCCATTTTCTGACACTCCAAGCATTTTGGTGAGTTAACTGATAATAGGATAGTGCAATTTGTTATATCAAAATGTTTGATTTCTCGTTTATTCTTCAATCGAAGACTAGTTATCAGCCCATGGAGCTTAAAGAATGCTGAATGAGAAAGTCATATGCGATTGAGACTTTGGTAGCTATCTGTGCATAACATTTAAGGATGTAAACACTATCACATTTTATCACATCACACAACTCTTAATTTAGAAAACTAAGATGGAACATCACTTTTTCAAGTACAATTTTGGCATCATATCACTAAATGCACTGATTGTTGTTTTCTGTCAACTAAGATGGTTTCATTGTTCCCATTCCATTTCCTCTTGTACTTTACAAGTCCAGCTCATATTCCAATATCTGTTTCCAGTGATATCATATGTATAAGAAAAGCTTACAAGCATGACAAATAAATGACTGTAATCACAGATATCTGAATCAAGTATGGTATGATGATACTGCAGATCTCTGTAGAACACCAATATTCGATTTCCCCTATATATAGCTATATATTTATATCATCTTTTTTGAACAAAGATGAGAAAGAGAACAGAAATCTTTGTATTCTGTTTCTGTTGCACTCACAATTGGCATAGATAGTTGTTTCAGGGAAAATGTTTTCCACTTTATGAGCAGGAGATTATTTCAAGTGATTTACAAAGATTAAGCTCATTCTGCACTTCATTTTATACACGTCCCTAAAATCATGTCTTTCAAGTTTCATGCCACCGGCCTGAAGCTTTTGGTTTTGAAAACCACTGAATAAGAGGAGAGTTTGTTGGGAATAATGTATCTGTCTCCTGCTGAGCACCACCTAAGAGGTTCTCTTCAAGTGAAAGATCCATCAGAAGTTTAACGTCTGTCTTTTATTTTATCAGAATAAAATCAGACAAGTACTGCACTGGTCACACTGGACTAGGCAAAGGCGGACGTCTAGGACTTCCATAAAGCAACATGCACACACAAAATTCACGGCACATTGCAAGAGCACTGACCAGGTCAGTATTGAATTGCTAAAACGTATATTTACGGATTGAAGAACAAATAATCACAGACATTATTCAGCCAAGATTTCCAGTCCTTTTTCTTTTAGTTTTGGCCCGAATCCATGAATGGAAGGACTTTAACAACAGGTTATTGCACACAAATATTTTATACTGCACCAATGGAATGGATTAAACCTCCAGCCCTATTCAGAGCCTCTCTATGTAACAATATCTTAATTTGAAATGTTTTTCTTAATTATGTTAGATAACTAGTAACTATACTTTTGAAGTAGAAATAGCATAGTGTCATTTCTGCTCATTTTGGCAGGTAGCACACAAAATGATAAATCTAATGTACAAAAGCAGTAAAAATAACAGGGCTAAAATTATAAAACATAAATAAAAGTGTGGATGCAGTAACAGAATATATACTAAAGAGAAAATAAAAATCTTTGTTAAAAAGTTATCTACATGAGAAATAGTAGAAGTTTGGTTAGAGCATTTTAATACTGAAGAGGCCTCAGTCTATTTTATAAGCATTGTTTGGAGAGGAGGGCTCTTGTTTGATTCCTTTTTGAGAAAAGGCAAGAAGGGCATTAAGACTGTTGGAAGCTCCTTTTCCCATAGGTTCGGGAGAAGAAGTTATATCAACAACAGGAGAATTACTGCCTCCAGACCCATGTTGCTGATGATGATGCTGATGGTGATGATGATGGCTGAGGCCATTAGTTCCATTTGTCATTGGCATTGCAAATCCATCCACTGAATGAGACGAGGCACTGATTGGGATGCTACTACTACTGTTGTTGTTATGGGTTTCAGAGGAGCATGCTGGACCATTCATAGCAGAAGATGACATAGTACGTCCATTTTGAGCAGATGGTGATGATGCAGGAGCATTCCCTCCATTGTTACTGTTAGAATTGTTATTTGTGGTGGAAGGAGAAGGAGTAGATGCTGGAGGCGGATGGCTCATAGGAGTAGGTGCTCTTGATCCACCTCCAGTGGCAGAAGCTGTTGTTATTGAATAGTCTCTATCGAGTCTCGGAGGTCTACCTCGAGGACGACTTCCAGTTTCAGATTTGGAACTGTTGGAAACATTTGGAGTAGGACCATTTGAAGTTGTGCTGCTACCACTGCTGTTGTTCCGAGGAGGACTAACATTTGGTGGTGCCAATGCTGAAATTTCACAATCTTCTTTAATCTGGTTGGCCAGTTCTTTTACAACACGAAGACCTTCATCAATTAACGTTTCTTGAACTAACTGCTTAGTTATTTGAACACTGGTTTTCTTCATAGTCATCTTCATTGTTCCGAAAACATCAGTAGTATGCGCAGATTGATTTGAATCTTGTGAAGGTGAATCATGGGCATCATGACTTAAAGTAGGAGAAGAAGCATTACTGTATGCAGAAAATTGTGAATCTGAAAGGAAGATATTCTTTGTTAAATGAATGAAATACTTTAGAGGTGCAATTCCATTAAGGGTATATAAAAAGGAGAATATATTCAAACAATTTCTATTAAATTGCTTTTAAAACGATAAAAAGAAAATTATTTTAAAGAATATTTACATTACATTATTACCATTATATTATAAAATTTAAATTCAATTAGAACAGATTATTTAAAATATCTGTTATAATTGCACTTATTCAAAACTAATTTGTTATACTTTCCAAGAGTATATGTAAAAAAAGGCTATTTATTTTTAATATTCTTGGTAACATCTTTTTTTTTTAAATCAAGTTTTTATGAAAGTTGTATGTTCTACAAACAAATTTCTGTTTTAACAAATTTTGCTATATTTAAAGAAAATCACTTAAGTTACGGACACGTACCAGTATCATCATTATCTATTTTATCAGGATCTGAGCATGAAGACAGTCTTCCACATCCTTTGCCACCAAGGTAATATCTAAAAAAAAATATAAAGTGATAAAATAAGAAACATAAATAAAATAAATTAATAATTGAATATATAGAATAAAATACAGTAGCAGTTTTTCAGAAAAAATATTCTTGAAATATATTTTATTTTTAAATATTTTTGACGAAAATGAACTTTTAAAGGTCTATATTTCTACTGGTGAGACTTTCTAAATGCTTTGAACAAGCATAGAAATACCATTACAAACTGCATCCAATTTATAAAACGTACTCTTATAATAAATCAAATTAAAAAAATTTATATGAAAAAATTCTCAATAAAATTTGTTACTATTTTTACTGTATAATTTTTAATTTATATTTAAAATAAGCAATTTAATCAATCACTATTAATTTGATTATAAAATTATTTAGTATAATTACAGTCAGTTTTAAATAAAAGCTTTATGCTTCTTTTTCATTAAATTTCAACAATACATTTAAAAAGTTAAGTTTTCATATTAAGCAAAAATAAATGAGATAAATAAATAAGATGTTAACCGATTACATTAACAGAGTTTTCCATAGTTATTTGAATAATTAAAAAAGGCAGAAGTTAATTTAATTTAATGCTAATAATAAACAATATTCTAAGCCATACCTTAGAAAAATACCCAGAAGCTTTGAAACAAATACAAAGAGGTCCTTTTACTCAGTTAAGGGTAAAAGTTGAGAAAGAACCATCGTTGATAATTAAATAAAATCTAAGTTAAAGCTACACATTTTTACTAAAATATCTTTTAAAAAATAATATTATTAAAAGAAGAAAAAATAGAAGCAATTAAGAATATTCTAGGTATAAATGTTATGTTTTTTAAAAATAAAATACCACTTTAGCACGAGTGAATATTTCCTTCATTACTACGTTAAAATTTTCAACATATCTTAAAATGCTTCGCATACAAAAGAAATATTTCACACACGAACCTTTCTATTCTTCTAAGTTGCTTATTTATGTCACTCTGATCATTTATCAGTTGCATTTGTTGTGCAGATATCTGATCCAGCTGGGTTTGCAAATGTGTCACAGCCGCATAGTTTTGAACTTCTCGAGCTTGTTGCAAACGAGTTTTCAATTCTTCTTGCTGACTACCAAGGAGCTTTAGCTGTTCTGAAATTGCTTCCAATCTCTCCTATAAAGAATAATAAAAAGGCAAAACATGAATTTTAAAACTTACTATGAATAGAAAACTTTAAAAAAAATTACACCATATTAAATTATTACCTTTGTCAGTCAGATTTAGAAATAATATTAACTATAAGCAGCTTATGCTTATAAATTTTAAATTATATTTTTTTGTGATGAAATAAAATAAAAACAAACTAAGATTTTTTTAAATAATTAAACAATAGGATTTATTTCCCTTAAAAAAAATCTTTTTTTTAACACAATATGTATTTTTATCTAAGTACAAAAAAAAAATCTTAATTGTAAAATAAATGTGTGTTTTTTTTTTATTTTGAGGTATTTATTATACCTTCTATCGATACTGCATATTTTTTCCCTCAAAGATTATAACGTAAATTTCATGTGTGCTTTATTTCATTTTATTGAAGCGGAATGACATCTGCCGCGTAATTTTAACTTCCCCTAGAATAAGTACACAGCAGATAAAATGGAAAGAAAAAAAAAGTATAATCCTTATGAATGTAGTTAAACCAAACCTAATAAATTATAAGAAATATGACTAAAAGTTCTCAGAACTCCCTCCATAGTGATGTGAATACTAGACAAACAAGGAATCATGGTGAAGATAGACATTTCATGCGATAGTTGTTTTTCCTCGCTAGTTCTCCGTACTATCAATAAAAAACCGTAATTATTTGATAAAATTTGCAGCTTATAGCAATGTTGCTCCTTTTAGCAAAATGATAACGCAGCTTCATAGTGACTAGATTTTAATTGCCTTTGTATTTAAGATGCCTTAATTGATTGATTTTAAATGTCTTTGATTTTCAATGATTTAAAATGCCTTTGTATTTAAGACACATTATATTTTTTATTATGTAGAATTTCCAATTGAAAAACTTCAGACGTTCGTTAGATGATGCTGCGGTTGGTGCCTGAAGTACCTACTCCCCCTTTCGAAATTTTCTCCCCCTTTCGTTAAGTATGATTGGTTGAATATTCGTCCTGGTTTATTTGCTCTTTACAGACATCTATCAAAAAGGGTTGGAGGTGGGGACGGGGGTTCTCTGAAAGATGTCCAAGCCTACATTTGCTTAGTTGCCATCAACTAAGTAGGGCCAATTTTAGTACCTCAACCTCTAAAGAACACAGGCCGTATTCGCAATTTTTGAAGAGGTAGAGAATTTTTCTTATCTTTTAAACAGAAACTAAGCCTTTCGTGTATTATTATCTTAGAAAGAGAAACTAAGTCTTTCCAGTACTATGAGGTAGTTGAACACGAATGATCTTAAGAATCAGGGAGTTAAATCGATAAATTGCTTCAACCTCTCTCTGCTCCTAAAAGTTATTTTGTGTGTGTATACATTAAATAAATTTCATTTCATCTGAATGAAAAAATTTCGGTAAGTCGTTCTCTTCCTCTGTTTGTTAACAGTTATCAAAGTATTGTTCATTTTTTTTCAAAAATATTCAAATAAATTAACTTTTTTTTCTCCAAGCAAATATCTAAGATCAAAACGAATATACTTATTTCCAAAATATTTTCCTATAGAATGAACGGAGTTAAATAATATTTAGTGGGAAACCGCATTACCGAAAAAAGAGCACTGCCTTTTTGGTAAACATTCAAAAGAAAAATCATAGAAATCCCAAAAGTAGAAATTTCTATTAAAAATTAAATTTTTTGGATAGTATAATTTAAATCAATCGGAAAAACTGAAATTTATGTAATTTAATTCCATTTATTTGTAAAAGTTTTCTTGCTATGTTTAAACATGGAAGTCAGTATTTTAATTCATCGATATATATAAGTAAAATCAGATGCTAAATTTAATTCGAAATTAATAATTTAAATTGTCTACCTGTAAAGATTTTTCCAGGGAAAAAAGTTTATATCAATGGTTTTTAATAAAACAAGTCTGAAGGTAAAAACTTGTATTTAATCTAATTCCTTTCAGTTCGATTAATCAAATCATAAGGAAAGAATAAAAAAAAAGAGTATTATAAATCAAAGTTAAGATATTGAGAATTAAGAATAAATTTTATTATTCTATGTAAAAGAATACTTTCAATAAAATACATTGCGGAAATCCCCCCTCCCCTATCTAGAAAGAGAACGGAGATTTTCAACAATACTTTTATGCTTACTGACAACACTTTTCAGGTTTTCTTTGACTATTTTATATTATAAATTTACTCCCTTTTAATTCTATTTGTAAAAAGTTTATATACATCATTTATTGAAGATAAACTGAATAAAATGAAAATGGAACAATGATAAGGGAGAAAGAGATGATGTATTAAACTAATTCCTCTTCGCTGTCGTGATCGAGATCGAGAAAACTAGTCATAAGTCATAAAAACAGAGTGCTAGAAAGCATATATGTGTTGCACTCTTTCGAGTCTCTAAATCTAGTCATGAAAGTTTTTCATTGCTCACATATGTATGTCAATATGATAGAAGATTACCTCCCTTGTAAAGAATGGTTCATCAATGAACAACGCTAAAACTTAATAAACGGGATCTTTAGCGCGTTTTTGCAGATGCAGTTCTACAAAACGTTCAAACTTACGCTCCGCTTACAGTCCCATCTATTGCATCTGACAAGCATTGTCATTTCATTCCGATTAGTGTAATTTAACCCTCCAAAAAATTTGCAAACCTTTGGCTGAGATACCTTATATACAATTAAAATGATTTTTCTTCGCCTTTTTTTTCTAAGTTATTTATTAAGAAATTAATGACTAAATATAAAACATGAGATGTTAACCTTCGAGATTAGCTTTCAATTTTTATTTGATCTCTTCACTTTCTATTTCAGCTGATTACAAAAGATACAATCTTACTTCAGTACTAATATTGCTTATTTCAATTAATTTTGAATAATGTAACTATAAATTAACAAAATTATTTGCTTGCTACATTTATTAACTTGATGAACAAAACACTTTTAGCGAATAAAATTTAGTTAAACAAGCAATGCTTTTAATGAATTAATTTCGAATAAAATTTAAAATGTTAAGTTATTATTCCTGAATTCTTTAAACTAATTAATAAAAATTTGTTGGAAAATAAATTATCATTTAGAGTAAAATTGATACAAATTAGCTAGTCTAAAACTGAAAACATATTTTGTTCTAAGTTAATTTACTAATGAAACAATTCATAGAAAGACGATTTTTTCCTTTAAAATTTTATTTATTGTTAAACACGAGAATTAAGATATTAATATTTGATTCAGACGATTTGGTTTACTATTCGTTCGTTATATTTTGAGTTAAATAAAACAAAAGAAATGCCATATTTAATTTGTTTTAATGATTAATTTTTTTTTGTCTGTGTTATGTATCAAATTCTTTTCATAGAAAAAGCTATACATAAACATGTATGTATGCTATTTTTTAATTTCTTTTTTCTCCCAGTAAGAAAATTGTTATGTGAAGATTAGTTTTTAAAATTTTTTCATCAATTTTCCATTTCGAAAATATTCTATAAAATTGCAAGTAGTCAATTTTTACTCACCTTTCAAATCAATCTGTCCTTTGCAGCAATTGTTCTGAATAAATTTTTATTTCTTAATAAGAATCTAATTTTAATTATATTCTTAAATCTTACCCTTTCTTCAAATACTTTAAAAGATTTCTTTCCGGATTTATTCTGTTTAACTTAATGATAATAATATATATATTTCATCTACTTTTTTGTGACTAATAAAACTTCTAAAAGCAAAGCATCTGTTAGTTAAGCTATTTTTAATCAACTTTTTATTAAATTCTGAAAAGAGTCCTAATAAAGGATAATAAAGAAGAGGTATAATTTATTATTTTATTCATTAGTTATTATTTATTTATATATATATATTTAAAAAATAATTCTATCTTAAAATTGTTAGCTCTAGTATAAAATTGCGTAACTGATGCAACGAAATTTAAATGTAATCATACATCAGCACAATAAATAGAGTGTCACTTTAATTTTGGAGGCAAAATATGAGAGTTTTTTTTTCAGTTATTCATATACATTTTCTATCTGGTCACTTTTTAAATATCTTAAAATGACAGAAATTTAAAAACTTCATATATAACGAAATAATTTTCATTGTTAGATATGTTTCCTATTTTAAGAACATAGTTAATTTTTTATTTATGAAATTGAAATTTTGATTGTAATATAATAACCTAAATAATTTTTAATTAGTAGGGTTCTTGTATTACTGGATTATTGAGAATCAGATGTATACATGTTTCTGTATGCATCAAGACAAGATTAAAAAATGGTCAAATTAGGCAACACTAAAGACCTTGTAATTTTTTAGGGGGGGAGGGCAGAAACCTCAATTTATTGCAATATTATCAGGATATTTAACGCAGAGCTTTCATTTGATTTGTTGTGGCCGTATATTTGAATATAATAATACCGAAATCAAATATTGCAGAAATTTTTCAACATTAATTATTCCTAGGATTTTTTCACCTGCTGAATCAGTTTTTTTTAAAATTATCTAATCGATCCATAATTTAGCTAGCATGGCAAACTTTTTATTAAAATATTTTGAAAAATTCATTAAAAAATGGTTGGAAATTATCTTACAATTTTGTTTCAAAAATCAAAAGTTAAAGTTAAAATTAGTTTTCAGCATCAAAAGTTAAAATCAATTTTTGAATTTCTTTTATAGGTTAGATCTTGAAATAAGTTCGCAGGAATGCATTCTTAGTTAAATATTTTGTTATTTAAGTTTGTCATATTATTTGCTACTTCAATATTAGTTACATAGAGATTAAATTAAAATCAGTAAAAAAAGTGTTTTAAAAAGTTTAGATTAGGAAAAAAAGTATCCTGAATTTTATATTTCCCAAGAATTCTTCCAGAGCTTACTCTGATCCTGTGTATCACGAACTAAAAAATATTTTAACACTGGAAGTAAATGTTAACTATTGTTAGCAATTATTTACAAACATTTATTCTTTTATTTCTTTAAAAATGATATAAGTCGAGATACTTGAGTGATGCTGAGATGATACTATGTGGTTAGACCACTAATTTATTTAAAAAAATGTATTGCAAGATTATTAAGGTCAAACGCATATGAATGAGGGGGGGGTGAGAAACCAAATATTTGAAACACTAGAACACCACTCTCCAAACTTCATGACACACCAACTGAACGTAGCTTGTTTTCTGATAATATTTGACATAACTAGACCCACAAGCATGACGAATCTTGAAAGAATCAAGATTTAAACCTAAGGTAAATTGATTGCGATTCTGAAATATGGTTATAACGTGATATATAGAGTCGACATATCTCGATTGTTAGACAAGATGTCACAACTTTTAAAAAAATGGTAACACGGAGACAAATAATTAACATGCAGAAACTTAGTTTTTTCTATTGTCAAAAGAATAAAGTCATAAAGAATTAAATAGCTAAAATAATAACAACAAAAAAGACTCTTTAAATTCTCAATGTTATTGATCGTCTGGAGTTATTTGATGAAACCGTTGTCTTCTTACCTGTCTCTTTTTACGCTCTTCATCAAGTTGAGGCTTGTCACCTGCTTGACCGGGACTGGCATCCAAGCGTAATCTTTTACAGGTCTCTTCATCAAAAGGTTTGTTATACATTTGAGATCTGTAAATTATATTTAAAAAATACTTACAAAACTGAATAACAAGAACAAAAACTTTTGAAAATTTTAAAATATTCGCGACCTATAAATTGAATAATTTTAGATAGTCCCGTATTCTAAGTGTGAAAAATATTCTTTCAATTTTCTTTGTAGTAATTGTATTTCTCACTTAACACTTAAAAAATATATATTTCTATTACGTTGAGCATCAGCAAGTGAATATCTTCATACTTTTTTTACTTGAATATATTTTTTAAATTTAAATAATACACCTTTCTATATTACAATGATCAATTACGGCTTTATAATTAAAATAATTCTCTTTAATTTTATGTTCTTAAACTTATGCGTTATAAAGAAAAAAGAAATAATTGTATCACAATTAATTTTTTTTTGAAAAAGAAATAATTATATTACAACAGCCACCTACAGCGTAGGCTTAACAATAGATTTAGCAATTAACTGCAGTTTCTATTATGCACAAAAAAAATGAGGATAGAATACTCAGAAAACATGCAATTCGAATATTCGAAAAATTATATGTTTGTAACGCAAATCATCAACAAACATAGAAAAGGTATGCGATAAAGAAATAAAAATGTAAAAAAAAATATTATAAAAATGAGAAGCCAATAATTTGCTTAATATTCAATGCAACTTTATCTTGATAACCAGCTGATAATCAGAAACATGACAATATATAAAATATTGTAAAATAGATCATTGAATAAGTTTTAATATGTAAAATGTAGGATTCAAATACATTTTGAAAAATAAAGCAATTCTTAAATATTTCGTAAGTTCATTGTTTTTTTTTTGTTAGTTTCTTTTAGGCTTTTATTTATAAAATTTTTAAACAAGTTCATAATCTTGAAAAACTGAAACACGATCCCATTCTATGCCACACTCAAGTGAGATGTTTTGTTTGGTGTTCCCCATCACACGTGGAACTGCAAACTGAAAACAATAATGCAGGCCATAAAAGCAATTCTAAGGAGTTAAAAGAACTGAGCTATCGCATAAAATAATATATGGGGCGAAAATGGAGATTTTCTCTAGACTCCTATTCTATTTCCACGGAAAGAAATTTCTTTTAACCTGTGGTCAAAAATAGATTTTTCCAGAGAATGCCACCACCAAATGTGTCAGAGTGACCATGAAAACTTTTCATAAAATATTCAAAATTTCTTTTGAAACGTTCAAATTTTCTCTTATATCTTCCATTTCGTAATTGTGATTCTTTTTATCGATAAACGCAAAATCTTTTATGTTAAGAAAACAAATACTGCATCATCTTGAAATTCAAAAATTATTTATCATTTGATACTTTTTTTAAAAATTGATTAACTTTTTTTCGATGTTTTTAAAAAATCTTTTTTATTATAGTTACACTAACGTATAAATAAATAAAGGAATTTAATATTTTCAGTAAACGGAGCTGCAAACGCAGGTAAATTGATGAAATAAATAAAAATGGATATTATATTTTTTATTCGTTGTGAATGAATTTTCAATAGGAAATTTTAATTCACGATACTATGAAACTATGAAACAAAACGCTTCATCAAAAGAATACAATAAATAGGAGTATAATTATAATGATACTATGAAACTATGAAACAAAACGCTTCATCAAAAGAATACAATAAATAGGAGTATATTCATAATGAATCGTGGTTTGAAGTAGTTTTTAATGAAGGATTTATTTGATTAATATATCGCTATTAATATTAATCGAATAAATATGTAAAATATAAGCATAATAATTAAAAAAACATAAATGCATGTGTTTTATCAAGTATCTGCTATAAATAGTACTTAAATTCACATACGCATATTAAATTTAAATATGAAACCCGTAACTCCTACAATTTTCAAAGCAGTTTTCATCTAAAAGGGTGAGCATTCACAGAAATTTCAATTCTTTTAAAATAAACTTTCATCATTATAATAATTGAAATTTGAAAAACAAAATATTTTGCAGCTGTTATTGAGTTAAAAGTAGGATACAGTTTTAAAGAAACATTTATTAGATCTAAATAAAGCAAGCAATTCAAAACCAATCATTGACAGGTTTTTATAGGATATTCAGTTAGATTCAAAAAACTGTATTGAAGATAATCTATTTCTATTTATAATTTATGCTAACATTAAGTATTTGGTAAAGGTAATGCATCAGAATTATGAACAGAAAAGAGGAATTGTCGAAATAAACATTTTTTTTCATTTTTTACTTATTATGATTGGTTGAAAAATAAGAACACTTTTATGATAGGAATTCTAACACAGAAAAAAGAAATTTCCCCTCTCAGTTTTTTCCCCCTTACTGAGAAATAAGATTAGTGTTACGTTTTGACCGCTCCTGAAGTTACTTACAGTTGTTTTCCCTCAAATACACATGAAATGTCACAATAGTACCTACAGGATAAAAATATTCTCGAATTCGCAGTAAGATCAACAGATTAGTTTACCGGAGATAAATGAGATTTCAATGATTTATGTGCTACAGTATCTGTAACAGCGAGTGAGCAACAGAAAATTAAATTTAAAAATTTCTAAGGAACAGAAAAACTAGTAGAAATATACCTCCCCCCCATACACACATTCATTTTTTTTTGTCAATAAAAAGTATAAAAAATAAAGTCTATGAGAGATTTTAATAAATTAAATTTTGTTTCATTAGATTAATGTACCGTTTTAAAGTTATTCGAGAACTATTTTGATACAGATCTCAAAATTTTTAATTATGGTTAGATGTCGCAAGTTGCATCCCACTTTTAAACTTCTACACCATACCAGCGCGACGGAATTTGACCATCGGTGGATTTAATGAGTAAAGCGATTCTTCCTAGAAGTTAAGACCCGGGGCCAATGATGGCCTGTTAAAACGAATGTCTCGATAACTGACAATTTTCACTCTTTTTAACATGCTTTTAATTACTATAATGAGTGGAATCCAGATTCCGGAAAACAGAAATTAGATAAAGCAGTATGTTAGGTTTTAGAGAGGCACATTATTCTTCACATTTTCAAAAAGCAAAGGAAATAAATGAGGAAAATTGTTTAATTTGCAAATCTGTTTTTATGGGGTAAAGTTACAAAATATAGCAAATAAACAGCTAATAATAATTAACTCGGATACCAAAAAATAATCTGTATAATGTAAATTTCATTTTTTTTATTATCAAAATGCGTAATTTATGTTCTTCAGTAGATAATCAAAAGAAAGTAGTCGTGTAATTTTACGTTGGAACAATTGTATTTTTTCCACTCTAACGAATTTTATGTTTGAAGAACCTCAGAAGAATTTAGACAGAACAACAGACAATTATTATTAAAGACAAGCGTAACAAACATTATAACATAGACAATTGTAACAAATTTATTATTAAAGACAGTTGTAACTTAAAAGCATCATGAAGTTTAAACGTTGATTTTTGTGAAAATGATGCTAATAATTTGGGAAAAATCGTCATGAGCTATTAATGCCTAGGAAATTTTAGAGGTGTTTGGAAACGATTTAAATTCCTAAAGTTTGAAAATATCGATAAAACAGAATGTAAATGAGTAAAATCAATAATGAGTTTCAACAAATATTGTAATACTGCCAGTAACTTTAATGAATAAAATTACTAAATGTCCAAAAATTGGAAATTTTCAAATTCCAAGAGCGTTCTGGACGTCTTAATAATTCAAAAAAAAAAAAAAAAAGAAAGAAAAAGTAAAAAAGATGGCATTTAAGAAAAGGTGAAAAAACTTGCGTCTCAAGAATGATTTCAAAATGTATAAAACTGGAGAGTTTTCAAAAGTTTCTCCAATGCAAATCCTACTTTCAAAGACTAGAAATGTTTGGAAGGAAACATAATGAGTGATATTTCGTATGAACATATGTTTTTTAAAACATTATAAGTAAATCTTCAAATTATATGCGTATTCGTATATTTTTTAATAAAATAAATTTCTTTGATAACTTAATTTTTTAAATTTTTTAATCGTAAAAAATAATTTCACAAAGCTATTTCTAGAAATAAAATGATGAAAAATGGGCAATATATATTATATATATTTCTTTATATATATTGATTTCTTTTTCAGGAACTTTCAACTTTGATATATAGAGGTTTATTGTAATTAATTTTTGAAAAATTACTGTTCAAGATAAATCCAAAGTTCCAATGTGTCTTGAACTCAAAAAATATACATTTCTTACATTCTAAGTCAATACGCAAATTGGCTAGAAAGAAAAATGACTGAAGCCTGTGCGAAAAAGAATTGTCATTGAAATTGACCGAGAACTGTAGAAGATAGATGAAAAAAAAAAAATGATTTAAATATTGTAGATGTTGAATCTCCAGTAATTTTGATATTTTAAAAATGGAACTGGATTGGGTATTACTTTAATGATCCAATCTACGAATTCTCCAATTAAAACAATTGCAATTGGAATTCAAGATTACCCTAAATCTTTAAGAATTAGTGCTGTCAAAAAAATAAATAAATAAATAAAATAAAAAAAAAGCATATGCATTCCCATAATTTATATTATTTATAAGGGTATATTTATTGTGAAACCAATATCATATGAAACTAAAGAATTATATATGAACATCTTTTCTACTTTTTATATCATCAAGTTTTTAAGGATTTCTTTTTCAGTATCGCACCGAAAAACAATTCAGAATTCTTTAATTTTCATTCTCTTTGTGATTATAATTTTAATTTAACTCGTGATTATAATTTTATTTTTAATTTGTGATTATAATTTTAATTTGTGATTATAATAAAAAAAGTTTTTGAACAAATTAATGTTTTACAGAGAACTGCATTTAAAATAGGGTTTTATAAAACAATAATAGTTAGTAGATTTTAACTTTCCTTGGACAACATCCAGGGTATTAAAATTTGTATAAGATCTAAGGAAAACAAAAGATTTTTTCGTGTATTTTATGTTTCTATTTTTATAGCTACTTTTGAAAGGTAAAGGATAATCTGAGTTTGGCCGTTTTTTGTTGGATTAAAATCCCTTTTTAGAGTTAAACAATGGATGCTGGCGACATGCTTATAACGCGTTGTCTCATAAGAATGCGTAGGTTGCAAATGCCTTTCTTTTAACTTCTATGCTTCCCAAAAATGCCATTCTACATCCTTATTTTTGAGAGGTATGGAAGCTAAATGGAAAATGCGGAACCTTAGGTCATCGTTGCGATTTTCCACTCGATAAATAAAGCTAATATTTTGCGATCAGACAGTACAAATGACCTCGGAATTTTTGCACATTATCTCTACAACAAATAGTACAAATGACCTCGAAAAATATTAGCATATTATCTCTACAAAAATTAAATTTTATACCAGTACAATTTAATAGCTAGCCTCGTAAATATAAGCAAAGAAAAAGCAATGATGATTTCTATTAAAGTTTTCTAATATTAATATTGATCTATCCAATTAAAGTTCTGAAATTTTAGTGAAGAAATATTTTAATGTTGAAGAGTTAAATAAGTTTCAAGCAAATTTTGAAAGTTAAAAGCTTAATGTGAGTTTCCATAATGTTTACTTTAAGGATCATATCTTAAACACTAATAATTTAGGAGATAAAGAATTAAATAACAGGGAGTATATAGTGAGTCTCCATTTTAGCATCTTACCTCTAAAATTTCATTTCGAAAAATAAATATTTTTTTTTATTCTAGTTTCTTTTTTTATATTTATTTTCTCAAAATAATATTTCGAATTCCAATAGCTCAATACATATGACATATAACTTATTATGTTACATTCGAACTAGAAAGTAGTTTGTAATTTGATATAAACTCATATAATTTTCGCTTGTTTTTTAAAAAATCATCGGTAATTATCGCAGGATAAAGAATGTGAATAAATAAGAACACTATCAAAATCCGGAATATGAATAGGAAACAAGAAAAAATAAAACAAGCTGGAATTTTATTATTATTTTTTATTCATAAAAATCTCATTTCTGCATTCAAAATGGACTCACTTAACTGAAGATCAGTTAGCCTACTATTAAAGAAGCATTAAGTCTTACGTTTATACAATTATATAGTTAATTCAAGAATAGATACGAATTTATATGAGTTTTTAATTTTTTTTTTCAAAATACTTTCTGTAGTAGGCCAATAAAACTTAAAATAAGATTTTTATCAACTGAAAGCCTGTAGATATTTTATAAATTAAAGCATTCCAAGAAATTCATTTTTTATAATGAATATAATTTGAAAGAGAAAAAGTCCCTCTCAGAATATAGTATTTAGGGTCTTTACCAAGTTTTCAATTGATTTTAACATATATTTTGGATCACATTATTTATTCGTCTTCGTTAGAGTTAGATTTTGAAAACAATTCCCATAATTATGATGCATAAATGTAAGAATGAGGTATTAAAAATATTCTAAGAACCCTGAAATGGAAGTAGCAATTTATTTTCTCTCTTAAATTAAAAAAGCATTCAGGAATATATAACAAACTTTCTCTAATTTCTGTGAGTGAATTTCTGCATGAAAAAAAAGTTCCCTTTCCCCGAATCTATAAGAACAAAATATTCCCTAGGGGAAAATAGTTCTAAATAATTCTAATTAATTCTCAAGATAAAGATATAACAAAAGATCTTTTATACAAACTAAAAGTAATCCTCTTATTTTTATCCAACAATTTAATAACTGACACTATAATTAACCATAATTCTTCGATTAATAAAAGATAATAATAACAATTAGTTATAATAATTTATCTGTAAATTACGGGATAATATAATTAGTAATTATAATGCTACAATTAACCATATAAAATAATTATGCTGGAATATCAGGAAATTAATTATGCCAAAAATATTTCAAAATGCATTCTACATACTAAGAGAGCAGACATTTGAAAAAGGATCTAAATTCTTTTTTTTTTCTGCCGTTTTATCAGCAAAGGGAGAAAGAGAGAAAAAAAAGTTAAAATGACGTATTATTTTCTTTTAAGTGTCGAAGCAGTTCTATTTTTCCAAATCGATATATCAACCCTCCCCCACAAAAACACACACGCCAATGTTTAAAAATACGATTTCTATACATTAGAAATAATATTATTTCTAGAAATAACAATGGCAACAACAATAAATGACGAAAAAAGGGAACTCGGAGAAAATTCAATGATTTAACTAGACTTTCTGAAATATGTCTTAAGAAAATAAAAGAATGTAACAGATTTTGACAGTTTTTTTTCCTTTAAAGTACAGACACATAAAAATAAAACACTAAGATAGCAAGTAATGACTTTTTACAAAACTAAATTGTATTGTCACTAAGCTGCTAGTTTGATAAAATGTCAGCATTGTTATGACGTTTAGGAACTTAATATTTTTTTTTCTTAGGGCTCAACGCTTGATCACTTTATTCTTTTAAAGACTGACACACTGAATATTCTTGGTTAAAAAAGTTGGCACATATATTAATATATTTTTAAAAAGCAGAAGAAAGTAATAGGTTTGTGTGCTTTTTTCCCCGGGAAAAATTATTGAAACATAAAAACATGACGATAAGATACTTTTGAAATTTTTAACTAGTTTTTTTTTGTACTGTAGCTAGTTAAATTTAAATCTTTTAAAGGCATTTCTTAGTAAATATTTTATTTTAAAATAGAATGTTGCAAATAATTTGGAGCAAAAAATTGACAAAGGCTGTTAGAAGGGTAAAAGAGTATATAAATTATAAAACAGTTATCAGTTTAGATATATTGATCCTCCATGTTATGTTGTGGATAAAAATTATTTTTTAAAAATACATTCCATTACAAAATGAATTTATTCTTAAACGATGACGTTTATGCTTCTGCGTTTTTAGTTCTAACTGAAAAGTATTTCAAAAAATAAGATTTACATATGACTTTACTTGTGGTATTCTTACTTTTCTCATTCGATAGGGAAAAAATTGGGATTCGCAAATTTTACACTTGTTATTTTATACATGAGCTTGATTTCGAAAAGAGTTAAATTACTTAAAAAAATTAATTAATGTCAATTTAACAATTCTCTGAAGACCCAACATTTGACTGTAACTGCAAACCAAAGACTTAACCCACGACTTCTTATATTTTGTGAATAACTTCGAATAATTTTGTTTAAAAAAAGCATCTCGAAGTCTTTCATAATGCTCTCTTCTTTATGATTTTCGAATATTTGTAAAAGAAAGTTATTTGAAAGAATATATCGAATTACAAACTTTTTATAACATTTATTTCGAACAAAAACTTTACCTGAAACTATTTTTGATTATTAATTAATGCTTAATTTCTTAGTTTAATTTTCTGAATTGTGAGCTCAACTATATTTTAATTATACCATTTTTATGATCATCAACATTTTTCCTATGAAAAAAATAGACTGTAAGTGTGAAAAAGTTTAGAAGCTGTGGTTTATCTGATTACCAGCATTTACAAAATTCCGCATATTTCTAGGTAAACAAATGGGGAGTAAAGCATTACTTTGGTGACATTTTATTTTTCTGTTCACAATTATATTTTAAATCCAGCGAAAAATATTTTTTTTTGTTTCTGAATAACAGATTTCATAGTTGAATGCATACTAAAATGCATGTTATAACCGCATTTATGAGTGTTTAGTACGGAAGGTTAGCCTTTTTTTACCTTTTAATACCTTTACCTTTTTACTACTTTTTTTGCCTTTTTAGTAGATTTTTTTCATAGATTGGTCCCAGTTAAGAAAGTATTTTCTGAAGATTCATATTATTTAAAGTTGTTCCAAGCTTCAAGTTAATTACACAACCCAAAATTTCTCAAATGTATTCGTGTTTTATATTTTTGATGGGGGTATACAAGAAATTTCTGAATATTATTGAGTTTGTATAGATGGAAGTTGCTCCACAAATGTCATAATTTTTTTACTTTCACAGAGCATTTACGATAAATTACGATTTATTCACAATTTAACAAATTCTTTTCATTAGCATTCAAAACTTTACATCCTTCAAAAAATCCCATAAAAAACGAATTAATCTGTCAAATTTATTTGAGAAATGTTATAATTTGACGATGAATATAAGAATATTAGTTTATTTTTCTGACAATAAAGCCCAAAGTATTTTTTGGTGAGGTACAAAGTTAGACAAGAATTCTGTTCAGGGTTAATTATAATGATTCAAATCACAATTTTTGAGTAAGCATTATCACATTAAAGAGTTATTTCTGTATTTCTGAAAATACAGAGGTCTTTATTTAAGCTACGAATTTAACTTTATAAATAAAAACTAGAAGGGTTAGTTTTGGGTGATTAATGCATCAATTCTGCAGTGATTTCCAACAAATTATAATATTTGGATTTTTTTATTTATTTCTGTACAGTTTTAATTTTCATAGATGGTTCGTTATAGTCAAATAAATAGAATATAGAGCCAGATAAAAAAATTCGTAATAACAGATTTATAAGTAATTATTATTATTAATTAAAATTTTAGATTAATAATTATGCTTTATTTTCTGGATTAGAATAATTAGATTATAAGATCCGAAATTTTTATTATATACATCAGAAAAAGATATAGAGTATATGTAAAGCTATTAATTTAAACCGTGTATTCCAAAAGATCTTATAAAAATTGCCTGTATGTTGGCTGCACAGCTTCGTGCACACATTGGCCGCTAGATGGCACCGTTCACTTCATTAATCGCAAGTTTCTAAGTTGAGAATAACTACGTTTGCGAACCTAAGAACCTAATTACCTAAAGAACAAACAACAGGTCTTGGAATGAAAATATTCGAATGTCCAATCAAAAACGAAATTTAACAGTCAACTCTCTGTAAGAAAAGTGACTTTTTGGGGGGGGGGGGATTCTGGAGCACTATTAGGGTAAATGGTAAAAAGTATGTAGTGAGCGTTTGTTGATATACTTTGCATCAAGTTTAAGCATGAAATTCGTAGCCAACTCTAAGGTCTATTGTCGAAAATTATTCTTTTATTTCTTTCCTTTTTATTTCTTTTTGTTGTTGTTTTCTTTTCTCTTTTTGCATGCCTCCGCAAACCACTGCTCAAGCCTGAACTCTTCAAAATCTTTTAAGGTGTTGGGGCATTCTGCATACTGTCTCGATATTGTCCATTCAAATTACTAACTATTTGGTTCAGTTACAGATGGTTTAAGAGGCTATAGATTCGTCTCATATTAACTAGGCAAGGTTTTGGTGAATTCATGGTTATTTTTTTCAACTCGATTTTTTTATGATATCGTAAAATTTGTGCAACGATGATTAAAATATTTGAAAAAAGGTGAATATATTGAAAAATGATATAATTGTTAATTTTGTATCGCTGTTGTAATAAATTTTAAAGAGTGTTTGCAGATACTCAATTGATTTACTCTCATATGTCTACCACACATGAACAAATGATGAATTAAAACTTAGAAACCCAACAAATAAGGATGTGCTTTTTTTAAATTTACCCTTTCAATGAAGTTTAATTCTTTTCAGATAAAACTTCACTAGTAATTAATTTATTTACGTTTAAAGTAGTTTTGCTAACTAGTATATTTTGGCCATTAACAATTTTTCATCCAATTTAAAATTTATATATGGTTCACAAAAGTTCGTTTACATAAACATGAATGAAGTTTTTGGATAGTTCTTATATTCTTTATCAAAAAGATGTACCTCGTCAAGTAATAGATTTTTTTTTACAAAATCAGATGTAGGAAACAATTATTGTTGAAATCTTAATTTGAATAAAGCATAATTTTGAAATGATTTAAATAATATTAAATGTACCATATTATATTATCTGGAACTATAAACTATTTTATATTATCTAGAACTATAGTTTAAACTATGGATTGAGAAAAACTTAATGGAATTGAGAAGTTCTTGTGTCACTTTATGAAATACAGTTTTAAAGCTGTCAAATTCAAAAATTACTTTCAAATACAAGAATAATAAAATCAACATTCTGTTAAATATATTTATCAAGAAAAATAAATTAGGAAAAAGATACATTTCATGCCATTAAATTAGACGCTATAAACTAGGGAAAGGCTTCAAAATTTATAAACCTTCGCAGTTTATACTAATTTGAAATGTACAATTAATTATTAGAAAACGTTGTCCTTCCTATTCTTGTTCGAAATCAATTCTCAATCGTTAAATCTAAATAATAATAATAAATAATTCATGGATCATATAAGCTAGTATTAAAACTAATTTATTGCATAAGTGGAAGCTTAATAAAAGAATTTTGACAAATATAAGAACTTAAGATTAACCGGAATCGTAATAAATAAGTAAAATAACCTATCAATGTAACACAGACAATTCCGGGGTTAAGAATTATGGTAGCTTATAGAAAGAAGAAAGCAATAGAGAGGTTAAAAGTTTAAGATCGAAAATATTTTATGAAAACTTAGGCGAGGAATATTTAAAAAAAAAGAAGAAGAAAGAGTGGAAAAAAACGTGGTATACGGCTAAAATTTTTTGAAATTTTTTTGCTTTTGAATATTTATTGAAGATGGGTATAGATGTCAGTCTCATCGGAACTTTGGTATATCATAATATCAAATAATCATATTTAAAAGATTAAATTTTTCATTTTCCTCCAAAAAGCGAATTTCAAATTTTTTATTTGTTTTTATCTATGTATATAGTTGTTCTTACATAACTTCTGTGAGACATGTGCTGTACTTTGTGGAGCACAAAGATTGCACCATTAATAATAAAAAAACTTATTGTTCACCTTTTCAGAAAAAAAATATGCTGCTTTTCTGAATTGAGATAAAATATTTTAAAACCGTGATATGATTCATAATTTTCTATGCATTTTAGATGTATTTCCTTGCAGAAAAGAAGGAAAATTCATAATTATTAAATTTTAATAAGCTAAATGTTTTTTCAAAAATATTTCAACAATAGTTGGTAAAAAAAAGCTATGCCCATATCAAATAGCAGATTTAATAAACCTAGAATAATTGTTTTATTAGTTTTATGAAAGAAAACATTTTTTCTGATATTTCTTATTATGTCTGGTATTTTATGTCAAACTAAAAAATGTAAGCACTTACCCTTTAAACAAAATTTATAAGGAAAATAACCTTCTTCATAAATATAATATTTCTTATTTTATTGTTTTTATTTGCTTGTTTTTCTTTTCTGTCTACATAATTCTTACGCCTATTACTTTTCTGATGAAGGATAAAATAATGCAAAATTTATTTTCAGAATTCAATTAATTTAACTTTTTACTTTATATTTTCTCAAGATAAGTTACTTGTTTAAATTACATTTAAAAAAAAGTTTTTTAATTACCGAAAATACAATTTTCAGAGTTCTTTATTATGCCGAAATATATCAGAAGAATTATTAATGTATTTACAAAATTATAAAAAAATATCTTTAGCATTTATATTTATTCCTTATTTTGACAATGTAGAAGCGATAATAAGTCGGAACATTTAATTTTGATGGAGTTTTATTAAAATAATGTTTAGCGTAGGAATTTTTGCATTACTTTTAATAATTCTTGTGATTTATTGAGCAATTCATTAAAAAGATACATCTTTAAAATAGTTTTGATGGGACATAAAAGTCAAAGTGCTTATATTTCTTTTAGGAAAAGTAAAAATAACTTAACTTTGTACAATATTTCAATATATAAGCGTGATTCTCAAAATTAGAAATTTTAAGTCTTCTGCTGCAACAACTAAGCCAGCAAGACGGTTAAGCACCACAGAATTTATCTTAAATTTATTTTATGATGCCTTGTTTCTTTAAAAATGTATTTCCATAAACAATAAGTAAAATTCTTCTTCTCATAAAATAGGTAAAAAAATTAATTTTTTTTGTACCTTTCCTTTTTTTTCTCTCGCAAATAAACAGTTTTACTTAAAAACCTCTCAGCCATGTACTGGTGTTCTCATTTTTTTCTGGAGGAACGCTGAATCCAGAGCTCTGATTTAACCGAATTTAACATAGAGAAAATTAGTTTTTTTTCTACTGAACTTAGAAAATTAATTTTCATTTTGGAAATTTTTTTCTTAAAACACACTCACATACACCCGTATATAAGCCCAAAATTCCAAACTTCCAGGTTTTTAAATTCTAAACTGGACGTTTCTTGATATTTTATATAATTTTCTTTCTAAAAATATCTTTGGATCTGGAATGTAAAAAATACTATACGTGCATTATTTACCTTTTTATTTTACTTTGATGTTTACCAATCGTTAAATAGGAACACTATAATAACTATTTATTTTGATATTTAAGATTCAACCAATGAAGGTGCTGTTCATTTAAAAATTACGATTTCTCACAGTCCAACTTTTATCTTTCAACGCGATCTAACATTCAACTTTGAGGGGAGAGACTCTCTGAATTGTTAATCTACACAATAGAAAACCTATTATTAAGACCTTTAAGTACGTAAATTACTCAGTGATCAATTCTCAGTGACTACTTAGCACTGAAATCACAAACAAAAATGCATATTTCACAATTTTTCTCTTTGTAATGAAATCTCTGTCTTCTAGAATAGCTCGATAACTTAATATAACATTAATTAGTAATCAAAAATCGTCTTTTAAACAAAACTAAATCTTAGTATTTGTTTTAAAAGTTAATTTTTTACTTTGTAAATTTTTTTTCCAATTTTCATGAAGAAATTAAACGTCCTCAGCAAAACTATGAAATTTTTTAACAAGTATCTTTATTATAGATATTTCACTTTCTGCAGATATTGAGAATATAGTAAAGAATTTTTTTTCTCGTATTTTTTAAAGTCGATTGATAGAAATTATTTTTTCCGATGTAAATTATTAAATTTAAATTTTTAGAGACGACAATATCAGGTTATAATTATCTTCTTTTTTTATTAATTATTGGTTTATTTTTCACACAAATATATCCCAAATAGCGGATAAACGTTTTTCCAGAAGTTACGGGAGTCAAAAAAGGCTCTAAGAATAGAAAAGCTTCCCGAAATCTAGCTTTAAAGAATTTGATATTTCAAAATAGCTTAAAACAAAGAAAAGAAAAACACACGGCATAATAGCAGGAAAAAAATAAATGAAAAAAGCTTTGAAAGACGCGAACCCTCACTATTTTATTTATAAATCAGAATCTAAACCAAAATATGTTACAGAAAACCAAAGGCATGTATGCAAAATAAAGACGTTCACTGCAAGATTCCACAACAAGGCGATTTTCTCAAGGACAATAAAATTTGCTTAAAAACTGGATGAAATTAATAAAATAGCAAATAAAAATTACGTCTGATGTACGTGGATTTTTTGCATGTGTCCGTCTATATATTCCAGAATTTATTGCAACACCGATAGTTTGCAGAACCTTTTTCTACCGTAAACACATAGTCAAGCCTATTTCTTTTTAAGTATCAAAAAATTTGCGAACTCTATAATGCTAATCAGATATTTTTTTCATTATCTTTATTTTTATCTCGAGAATAAAAGGAAAGATAACGAAAAAAGTCTTTTCTCTGTTAAACGCCTGAAGCCAATGGTCTTCCAGCTCGCTCATGTTTGATTAAAGAGGTTTTACAATTGTCCCTATTTCAATAGATGTGCAGAGTTCTTTCTTCAGAAACTGCGGATCGCCTTACGGCTAAAACTGAATAAGCCACTTCCATTTTCCAGTGAAAAAAGCGTTAAAGGTTATATATCTATCTACGTGATCTCTTGAATGAGAATAGTTTGTGAAACGCAAACTCTATTTATCATGTATAAATTTTAGTTTGAAATTTAATTCTGTTAAATCTATTTAAAAACTTCCTTAAAAATAAAGTTAAGTTACATTGTAAGGTATCTGAAGGTCATACGGCTACTCTTAATTTAAACAAAAAAAATTTAACTACTGTAATAACCTTGAACAAATAAAAAACATAATTATTAGTGGCATCTGTCAATTTTTAAAAAAATTCTTGTTCCCTGTTTCTTTTCATTTTCAAATTTCACTTTTCAAAATTTCTCAAACTTCTTCTTCTTCTTTTTTTTTTCTTTTTCTTTTCTTTTTTTTTTTGAAAAAAAAAGCAGCAAAATGGCCAGTGAATGTAGCTCAACCATTTTCGTATTTTTGTCAATAAATACCTTTCCACTGAATTTTACTTCAATTAAACGGAATACAAATGATAAAAATACACACCTTCATTATTTTTATGAAATTGATTTCGTTATTCTTATTTGAATCCACTCAAATGTAAGAAAAAATATTTCCAAAAATTGAAGTTTCCAAAATGCTGTTAAAATTCAAACAGTCAAAAAAGACAATTGAGATAGAACAGAACAGGGATTCAAACAAAAACTAAAACTAAAAAAAATGAATTTTTAAGCAATAACAGTATGCAGGTACTGCCGCCACTAATTGTTTTATTTCTCTACCGCTAGGTTTAGGAGTATTTTTTTTGAGAATTATTTAATAACCATACAATTATTGAGAAAATTTTACTGAAAAATATTTAGATTCAACAATAAGTCACTCTACGTCAACTCATTATTAACTACAAGAAAATAGAATATAACTGTGAGATAAAAATAAGAATGACTGCTCTAAAAGCTGCCCTCCCCCTTAAAAAAGAGAAAATGTTCCATCTTTTAATCTTTCTTTTTAAGATGGTAGAGCCCTTTTTTGATAAAATTTAGTTTAATGATCAAACTATCAAGTGGCCCTATTACCTTCAAATATCTTAAATGTAATTTTTATTATATTTTAATTTTATTACCACCAAAATCTGATTGCATTGTACATAAACCATTGAAACGATAAGTTGCTCAAAATGTTTTTTTAATGCTCAAATGAGTTTAATATTGAAATGTGCGATCAAAATTTAAATGTTTCTTATAAATAAAAAAAATAATTTAAATTTGAATGAAATTGATGAAAAATTATAAAATAAAGCAGTTTCTTAGACTTGATTTATTTATTTCCTTTCTTTGGTAGATAAAAACAACAGCAACAAAAAGTCATTTAACTTTCAAATCTAAATTCTAATTTCAGTCAGAAAAAAAATAACCTCCTGTGATCCTGATTTCAAAAGAAAAAAGAGCTTGATTTAATGATGTATAAAACAGAACTCAAAGACAAAATCCTTATTTACTAAATTTTAGTGAAATGTTTAAACTTAAAAAGAGTTTCTTAGCCATTTTTGCTAACAGATGTTGAAGAATCTAAAATATCTGCAAAAGAATGATGATCTGGAATGAAACCTAATCTTTAAAAGAATTTTGGTATATTATTCATGCACAATTCCAACAAGATGCAGTATCTTCCCAGTCAATATTTACATAGTTTTGGAATGATGGAGTTTTAAATAAACCAAATAAATATTGACGTCATTCTGAAAACACAAGAGAGTCACAACGTCTTGTTGCTATCCTCAATCTATTGCTTCAAACCATTTATACGATTCACAGATACTTTATAAGAAAAAAGTTATACAACATTTTAATGTAGTCTTCTCTTTTAGGTTAATTATATAAAAACATTCAAAATATAGCGCATTAAATGTACCTCAATACATTACTTTGCATCTCAAAAGGATTTATAAAAAATTCTAGTTTGATCACGATAAAATAGAATTAATTAATCTTATTCAATTCTTATTCAAATTTTTAAATTTAAATTAACATTTTATTAAAAAATTATTCATATTTTAATATTAATACAGATATAAATTTTTTTAAATATTATTACTACTAATAATAATGATTTAATAATAATTACAATGATTAAATATTAATACGGATTTTAAAAATTTTATTCAAATTTTAATATTATACAGAAGCATTCGATTTTAAATTGTGCTTACAAATTACACAGTTAAGTCAGCGGGAAAAAATATATCCGTAAAATAAAAAAAAATTGATGTCGCTTGAAAAGTATTTTATAGTATAGTGTAAAAGTATAGTAAAGGTAGAGTATAGTATATACACTTTTACAAGTATGATGCTACTCGAAAATTATATTAACTTTGCAAATGTACTGAAATACACTGTCAGTTTAAAACTTGACAACAAATGTTAACATTTTCTTCTAGTATGTTCATCTGAATAGTTAATACTTTATGAATAATATAACTTCGAAATCACCTGAGCATAATTAAATTACATTTCTATACAAGTTGACTTGATTTGTTCAACAGAGTCGATTGAAAAGGAGCTTTCCTTATGATCGTGAATTATACGAATAATATTAAGAACATCTGTTTCTGTATGCCATGTTATGTACCTCAACCTTACAGACATTTTAAGAACTTTTTTTAATGCACCTTAAATAAAATTAAAGAATGAAAATGCCTGTAATGTTTGCTTCAAAAGAATGATTGAACAGTTTGCATTATTTAAATAACAGTCTGTATTATTTTAATGTTTATATTATGAAAACTACATTTCTCCAGTTAAAACTTTTAAAAAGAAGATATTAGTATTAAAATGAATACACGTTCATATCAAAATTGAAAGAATTGCTAACGGCGCACTCCCTTTTTATTAATAGAAATTTGATTTCTTTCTAAACATACTTGAACAATATAACTGCGGTACAAAAATAGAGAAAATATGTAGACGACTCAAAAATCTACATAGATAAAAACTTGACCTTAGAGATTATAAACTTTCAGGAATATTAAACAATTTAAATTTGTCTACTTTTGAGTCTCATAATTTTTTTCTCAAATACGTTAAAGATTGTATAATATTTTAAAAGTATTTGCAGAATTTTATTTAACCTCAAAAATTATTTTTAGGAATTGTGAAAGCGTACGTAACACTGAATGTATGATTCATTAAAACATTAATTTTTTTAAAAAAAAATCTGGATTAGATAATTTCTAATATATTATCTGCATTCGTGAGTTTTTGAAATAATATATTTTTATAACTGGATTACATTTATTTTAGACTGAGATACTTAACTACATTGTTTGAAAGTTAGAAGATATTGAAAAATAAATATAAAGTGATAAAAATTTATGTGAATATATTTTTTATGAAGCGAGAACACCACGGCTATGTCGTTTATTTTCTAATCCTACAGTATATTTTCTAATGTTCTTTTCGAAAAGAAAAAAAAAAAAAAGCTTCTTTTTTTTCCCAACGTTTCGTATTCATTGTTTAAAAATATTTCCTATTTTTTATGAGTATATTTATCATTTATGCAAAATTAAGAGCTTGATATATGGTTACCCTTCCTTTTTTTTCAACTTTATTCCAGTTTTCTTATGATAACAGAGTTTTAGATTTGATTACATTATAGCATTTAAAATTTGTATTTTGACGTATCTTCCTTATAAATGCATAAATATTCATTTTGAATTCCATACCACTCCGCAATAATTCTACATTAAGAATTTTAAAAATATCTTTTAAATTCATCGGCGATAAAATTTATCTCACCTCCCATAACCCCAACAGAATAATGTGAGCAAAAAATTTTAAAAAATTATTGCAATAATATTTCTGTGATTTAAATTTTATAATTTCCTTTTATTCATCAGTTAATTGTTTTTTGCCATTAAAAGAGAACTTTCTCATGCATATTTCTAACAACTTTAAGCTAACATTTTATACAGTTCATATCCGATAAAGAAATGCGTATCCGGTTTCTCCAGATAAAATGGTCGTTTTGATGCTGACTGATCATATATCATGTAAAATACAAAGTTAGTTTAAATAGTTTATCTTTCATTTTCTTGCTCATTCTCATTTATATCTAATTATAAATTTCTTCTTCAAAACTGGTTTGTAAAAGAAGAAAAGAAACACAATGCAACCATTATATCCCTAACTTGAAGTAGTATGATATGCGTTTATATATGGATGTCTCCATGGAGATTTTTTCTATTATTATTCTAGCGAATGAAAAATCTGGATTGTTATTTTTAGTCAAATCTAATAAATTAACTCACCTGGAATGACCTTTGGAGTATTGATAACCGCTGTCTCGGACAACTTGTCTTGCCAATGGAAACAACTCATCTCTACGAGTAAGCAGAGCAGGAATATGCTTGCAGATTTGAGCTGCTGCCTCGTTCACTGACACCTGGAACCATTCCTTTGCTATTATTGTACACTACTTTGACAAAAAATCTATTAGACATAAAAACATCACTTCAAATAGGAATTTCCGTTGGAAAGAACCTTAAAAATTAATATTGAAAGTGAAGCATTATGCAATTTACACATAGTAATAAACACATAATTTTAGTCAAACATAAAATAAACGTTAGAACAAAGAATAATATAATAGAAAAAAAAAGAATATTGGAGTCATAAGCACATGAAACTATGAGCAATAAATAAGTACAGAATACACTCATTAGGCAAGATAACAAATGTAGTAATTATTAGGCAAGAATATAAACACTCATCAGGTAAGATTATAAACAATAATATAAAGGATTATTTCATGTTTTCATTCATACATTTATCATGTATGATGCCGGCTTGCTGGCACAGAGGTAGCGCGTCTGCCTCGTGTTCTGGAGGTCCCGGGTTCGGGCATGGTTGTTCTTCTGTGTGCTATCTGTGAGATGTGTGAATGTGCCCCCCGGTAAAAAGGGGTTGTGCAAGCGAATGTGGTGAGTGGGTAGCAAAGTCGTACTCTTGGCCCTAGTTGGCGCTACTCAAATACAAGAGAGGCTTCATTCGGCTGAATCTGCTGCTGGGTTCAGCAGCGGGCTTGTCCATGACAAATGCCATTTGACGCAACAACAACAACATCATGTATGATACATCAGTAGAAATATCAAATTTTCAAGAGTCAGTATAGAATTTCAGGAAATTCCCTGAAAATTTGAACATTGCAAACGACAACAAAGACAATTAATGATTCTTGGAGGAGAAAATGAGTGATCTACAATTCAAATAGTTTTTAAATTTGGTAATTTTTTAAAGATAATTTAGGAACGATCATTGAATAAAACTGGGCAGGGAATTAAATAAAATTCAAAACCCATAAGAGGGAAAGTTTCAATGAGAGGATATCCAGTTGTCCCGTTCAGAATGAAATTACATCAACTTTTCGACTGCTTTTGAAGTATTTCGTCATTCAATTCAAATATGCATTTGATGTACAAATGCATCAAAGAAATTTGCCTAATCAATGTTACAATGCATCTTTTTTCGACAGAAAAAGGTGCATCAATTTTTGGGATGAATTCAGTCTTCTATTTCAAATAATTATTTCAATATTTAAGATAATATTACAGATAATTTTTGCTTGTCAAGTTGATATCTGCCAGTTCTCAATCTTCTTTTTATTCAAACAAATTAGACAGTTTCTTAATTTGGTAATTTTTAATCATTAGGTTAAGAGCAGTCATCGAGTAAAACTGGGCAGGAAATCAAATAAAATTCAAAACTCCTAAGAGGGAAAAAATCCAATGAGAGGACATCCAGTTGTTCCTTTCAGAATGAAATTACGTCAACTTCAGCCGTGAAATATTTTGTTAATAAATTTAAGTTTACATTTGATGTAAAAATGCATCAAAGAAATATGTCTCATCAATGCTACAGTACATTTTTTCTTAACCAATCATGCATCATTTTTTGGAAAGAATTCGGACTTCCACTTCAAATATTTACTTCAATATTTTAGATAATATTAATGATAATTTCATTGCCTATCAAGTAGAATCTGCCGGCTCTCAATCTTCTTTTCAAAATAAAATTTTTGAAAGCGGAATATTAATCTTAATTTCTTCAATAAATGTTTAGACAATTCATAATTTACAATGCGTTAATCTGACATGGAATTAAATAAATGAGACTACGTTTAGCTTTCAGCTGAAAATAACATTGACTTTTTTTTTCTCCAAACAATTTGAAACAATAATTTGCTTTCTGTACAATTAAAGAATGGTGTATCCTCGAAGAAAATGCACATTCTCACACAACTTTTGAATTAAGTGAAGAAACTTAAGGAATTGATAAATATCTAACATTCATTTGAGTTTAAAGAATTGCCTTATAAGGGATAACTTGTTTAAAAAAAACTCTTAACATTCTTTAAATGTTATCGAAAAAATAAAATATAATTTGAATTTATTTTCTACGTAATTGGTGTAACTGGAAATAGAATTATAGACTTTAATCAGTGAATAAAGATATTTGCTGGCTGAAAAGTGATATTTTGTATTTCATTTCTAAAACTACAAGTTTTAATTAAATTTTAAGAAGCATATTTTGGGTTTATTTAAGAAAATAACATTCATTGATTTATCTAATCTTCCATTATGCATAAACTATGAAAATTAATGGCAAAAAGTAACAAGACACTGCATCGTGAAATAAATCATGAAGATACGTAGTTCAAAAAGTAATGAATATTCGACTGAGAGGAATATGACAGTCCAGTTTCGAAGAATACTTTTTAAATGAATAAACTTTTGCATCGATTTGCTTTATCTTCAATCTTTCAAAATCCTTACGGCTAAAATTGTTCAATTTTTTACAATATCTTTTACTTTTTAAGTACAGTTTTTCATGGAGAGATATTGAATGTAATTTATAGTTTTAATCAAACAATCATCTTTCTAAAGCTACAACGTTACAGTTTGAATGCCCAGTTTTGAGCCATTCCGTTGTAAAAAACTGATAATATTATTTTCTTTCAGAGCCAAAATATACAAGACTAGCAATATATTTTTGGCATAGAGTGATGAAACAAAAATACTTGTAAAAGAGAATTAAGAGGTTTACTACATGGATTGGATATGAGTAGCTGAAATCTATGAATATCCTTTACATAGACATAAGATCAAATTACAAGTTCGTTGTAGGAAATGTCTAGTTTAAACACTAGTTTTTTAAAGAATATCTCCCAAAGAAAATTTAATTCTGATTTATATGATTACTATTCCTCTGTATAGAATTAAATGATAAGTGACTGGTTGAATCCTCAATAAATTAAGAGAAATTTTCAATTTCTATTTTTATTTAAAATTTATTTATCTATTACTATTTTATTTCTTTAATAAATAAAATAAAACATTATAAAATCAGAAAAAGAGATATTTTCATCAGATGCATTAATAATCAAACCTTGCCATGAAAATTTAATATTTATTCATGTAATGAACCATAAAGGATACGTTTCTAAAAAATTTATGTAAAAATTAATAGATTTTTCAATAATTTATTTAAAATAATTAGCCTGCGTATATAGCAAAGAAATAATTCATTTAACTAATGGAATAAATTAGGTATTTGCATTTAGATTAAGAAAAGCACTGAAATTTTTCTTCTTAAAAAAGTTAATTATACAAATTTAATTATTTTTTATATTTACAGGATTTACACCTAAAGTTTAGTTCTTATATGATTTTTTAAAAATATATTCAAATTACAGCAGAAATATTTCAAAGAAATACTGTCAGATATTTATTTCAAGTATTTTATATATTTTAGAAATATTTCTTGAATATTTACTTAGGGAAATATATTTTCATTAAAATAAAATTTTAAAAAGGCGACACAATAAAAAATATTATCATCATTTTAATTTCTTGTAACATACGCCATTATTTATTGACAAAAATGAAGTTAGTAAATTAGATAAACTGACACTGTGGAGTTATATGCATATCAGAAAAAAAAAACTTTCTTAAATATTAATATGATAAATGTAACGGAAATTTGGAAAACAAAATTGACGATTCTTAATACTGCAATCCGAAAAGTTTTAGATTTTGAAAAAGTTAAAATAGATTCAAAATTCAGTTTTAAAAAAAAGTCGTCAAAGTTAATTATAAAATTCAAAAAACAAAATATATTACGTGTACAAATTTAAAATTCATAGAATAATTTAATCTTAAATGCAAAACGAATAATATTTAAAAGATAAATAAATACATGAAACTCGGACAGAGAAGGGGATTAAACAATCTGATATTCCTTTAAGTTCACCCATTTGCCACTAGATGGCGACACAACAGACTGAAAGGAGAAGTTGGGTAGGCGTTCATTCGACGGCGATGGGGAAGAGGGAGAAGCGGTGCAAATTTTACTTTTTTCCCCGCGGCGTTTTATCCAGTTTTTTCCCGCTCTTCTCTCGTGTTGACTATCCAAATAGATATCGATTGCTTAGAGAAAAAGAAAGCTCTCGCTCAGCGAGATCGTTCAGCAAAATATCAGTTGAAGCGGTGGAGAGGGAAAAAAATTCTTTAAAGATTCAGATTTGTAAAAATGAAATCACAGAAGCGGCAACTGCTAATACTTCTTTAATTTAGTTTAAAAGATAGATGGAAATTTATGCGAGCTTAGTTTTTTTTCTCTCTTTTAATTTTCACGTGTTTCCCCTCTTTCTTTTTTAAGATTATAATTAGCTCCCATTGAAAAAAACAATACCTCTTCGCATTATTAATTATTTCAGAAAACTCTTAGTTTGAAAGCAAATTAAAAATAAATAGAAAAGTCCATCTTTTTAGGAGTCGCGTCTCTTAAATGCATATCAGACAGAAAACTGTAAAATTTTTAAATAAAGACTGAATAAAAGGGTTTGGAGTAATCTTTCGGCAATGCTATTTATATTGAATCCAAACAAATATTTTTTATGTGTAATATTTAGAAATAATATTAATAAAATTAGCTGAGATGTTTTCGGTAAAGCAAAATCAACCATCCGAAATTATAAAGAATCTTCCTTTTTTTTATAAACAGAAAATTAAAATGGAATTTGTTTTCATTTTTCATCAAAAAGAAAACCCCAATTCACTCAATTTTTTTAATCTTAGATCACAATAAACGTGATACCGAGATACAGTTTGGATTTATATAAAACTGGATTGATGCAGTTTAGCACAAAGAATTTTAAATATATGCAAATAAAGCATAAATAATGAAGTAAGTAACAAAAAATCCGATTGACGTTATTTGAATTTAATAGTATTTATCAATAATTATCCAATAAAAATGGATAATTTCCATTTGAAGCCTTAGTTTGATATCTTCCCCCTATGTAGGGACAAAGATATCACAAAGATTCAATCTGCACACATTTTGAAAGAATGCACAACAGTCATAATGACTTTATCAGAAGTAGCAGATCCTAATCATTAAGACTCAGCAAATCCTAATCATAGGAAAGCAAATCTGTTTTTATACACAGCAGCTATTAAAATGCCTACTTTTACTTCATTTTTGAAAAGAATACTAACAATGATGCCCTCGATTTTTTAGCAAATTCTTATCATCTAGGCTAAGCAAATCTTAATCAGCTCATCAACCAGGTCAGTTTTTTATTTGGGCATTGAAACACAGTTTTCAATCCTCTCATTGGAAATAAAATGCTGCCATAAGCTGTGGGGAAATCAAGGTGTTAATTGTGGGGGATCTTTATCTGAACAGTTAGAGATTTTTATCTTCAAAGAAGATTTTAACCTGAGAGGGAGGGGGGTTTCAAATTTTGATTGAGTACTGCTCTCGGGATGGGATTGTCAACTGGGAAATGTCACGTGCACTGAAAAATGCTAAACTTGCGTTTTTTGGCCTACGGAAAGAAAATGGGCAGTTCACAAAAATTTGATGAGTAAGACAATCGAAACAAATTTTGAATAGACTTCTTGCTCCCCTTCACCCATCAGACTTTTTTATAAAAAAGGGGGAGGAGGAAACACACCCTCATTTCGAATATACCAACCAGTATAACAAAGAATAAAAGTGAAGTTCTAACATCGTAAAATCACAACAGTTTTGAATGAAATTGTGGAATTCCTACAAGAAACACCTGAAATAATAACATTTGTTAGATCTTTAAACTATGATATGTATATTCCTTTCAGGAACATAACAAATTCAAGAACACTTCTTATCTATTATGTACACCAAGAGAGGAACTTCTTTATATTTTTAATTGATATAAAAAATAATCATTCTTTTAATTAGCTGGATAATGTGCCTTAATTTGTGTTCCTAAAAGGGATACACATTATTTTTCAAAATACTCTTTAATATACGAATAAAAAGCTAAGAAAGAAGAAAAACGCTATACAATAGAAAACAGGGCTTTAGAAATTAGCAGGGAAAACAAAAAAAGTTGCACTGGAATAGTATTAGCAACACACATTTGAAATAAAACACACTGTGGGCATGTATCGTGAAAAATATTCAATAACGTTTAACCACGCCAACAACTGTAAAAAAAAACACAACAAATTTAGTTAATAGATAAAAAGTAATTCTTACCTGGTATTTTTTTCAGATACGAATCAGTGACTGAAAGAACCGTGACGCGATATTATAATAAAAAATCTTACCTGCCACGTGTAGGATAACATCTCCGATAAGGAGTCATATTGAATGAAGTGATCTCTCTTAAGAAAAGGCATTAAATATTAGGCACAATATATAATACTTTATTAGGAACCAGCATAAAATCTCCAATGACAGAGAAAGACACACACAAATTCATCATTTTGTAACATCAAAATCAATTTTGCACAACACCAAACAGATATGAGTAGTACATTTTGGATCTTGATCATAATAAAAAATATGTGAAATATTTTTAGAGTTAAAAAAAATTGAAATTCTTTGGGAGCCCACACATTTTGGTGTCCGGCTGGAATAGTTCAAGAGTTTAACTAGAGAAATAAGACTGACTCCGTTATCTTGGCTGGAACAGGAAAAAGGATAAGATTTTTTAAACATATGGTCTGACAGACAAGAAATGAATCAATAAAAGCATGGCGTAAAGAGAGAAGAGCTCAGTCAAAAGGTTATGAGATTATAGGTAGAAAGAGAGTCGAGAGTTTTATACCTCGTGAAGAGTGAGTGGTTTCTCCGCCTTCCTCTTGCAGTCGAATCTGCCATAGATTGCCGCATATTTCCGTATTTCGTCCATCCGCCGGGGGTCATCTTCGGGCATATTCATAACGTACTGAAAGAAAGAAAAATGCCATGGTTAATTACTCCAGAAAAAATTCAAAAAAAAAATTTTTTTTTATCAAAAATAAAACTACAAAAAAGATGGATTTAGTTGATTTTTTTTTCTCAAAAATCCTGCTAACATAGTCGAAACTCAGTCTAATGCTAATGCACTTTTTATTAAATGTGAAAAAA
>JAOUZG010004146.1:5923701-5975664 GCA_026289955.1 Argiope argentata | reverse complement strand
CAGCCTCAACAAATCTCATATTACTTTCATATGTTTGCATTTACTCAGTAACTACAATAAACTGCATTTGAATTCAAAAATATCTATACCTTTTGAAAATGAAGGCATAGCTCGATACTATGAAATGATGTTTACTTTTTGAATTTGCTTGAATTTCCATTTATCCTAAAAATGTTGCATAATCATTAATGCTACTGTCTCATCCTATATTCGAAATCCGCGTGTCAAGTGCAGTCGGCTATATTCTCCCATGTCCCCTAATTTTCTCCCCCAAAACGCTTGAAAGTTGGCAGGTTCACAAAAAATAACCGCGCATGCCCTGTAAGCAGGGATACACAAGAGGAGAAAAAAGACCTCTCCCCTTACCCTCAACCTTTTCAGAGGGGAGAGGCGGAGCTATGGATGCTATTTTTAGCAGGGCACTTCCCTATTTGCTGGCGGTGGTTCAACATTCGAAAGAGGGCGGGGCGTTAAGTCAAGCAAGACCGCAGTCCCTCCCACTGAGCGTCATTTCATTTGGCAAGCCAGGGTTCATTCAGCAAAGCACGCGCAAACGGCGGGCACAGAAACGCGCGAATTTCATACGGGGATATGGAGAACTTCGCTCGCACACACGCCACTAGAAACCTGACCTTGAAATGTTGTCTTCAGGAATCTGCATTCGGGAAACAAAAATACAGGGGCTAGGAAGCTTGAGCAATGATAACAAACCTTAAGGTGTTTTGTGATCAATAATTTATCACACAAACTACCAGTTTTTCTTTTTAAAATTGCAGATTTTCTTGAAAACAATTCTATAGCATTTTTCATTTTTTTTTGAGAAACAATATTATATGTAAATATTTCAAACCTGTTTAGAAATAATATACAACTGATATCCACTCAATATGATTGTTTCAATGCAAAGAAATTATTGCTAGATTTCCAGAAAATTACGAATTTCTTTTGGCGATATTCGGAAATCTGTGTAATTACTGATCCAGTTAATACAAAAAATAATCAGGAAAGAGTAAACAGTTTTTTCATTTTTTTATGCTTGATTTCATTGTTAAAAATTTATAATAAGCAGAGAGCACACAGGAATACAGAGAAAAATCTTTTAAAATTATATTTGAAAGACATTGTAGAGCACAATTTCTATTGAAACAAAATTCAAGAGTTTGTAAAAGTCCTATATATGGTAAAATTTTTATGAATAATTAACTTACTCGACTAATATTGGCAAAAACAAGAAAAATAACTGTTATTATTTGCTTCACTTTGTTTAGTCTGCGAATTAAATATACTCAGGATTGTGATATAAAAGACAAATGCAAATTTTAAAATTTTTAATAATCAACTGCATTGATAAAAGTTTAAAATTTTCTATCAAATTATTTTCAAAAGCAATTGTTGGAATATTAAACTAATTGGGACAATAATATACAACTAAAGTGAATAAACTGTTTATAATTTGCTTACAAGAACTAATCATTTGAAAAAAATCAAATCAAACTCTGAAATTCGAATTAATTTATTTGTATATTATTTTATTACTAATTAATAACTTAAATTATAAAACTGTTAGTGTAAAAAATTGCATTCTAATTAAAGCAAAGAATTGGGCCATTTTTAAATATATAGTTATTCAACCAAAGGATACATCTATTTTATAAATTATCTGGCTCATAATATGCAAACTAATGGAAACGAGAACAATTAAGCATTAACTTTTCATTTCAGCCGCAACAATTTTTATTCTATGCAAAATTTCCTTTTTTTCCTGTAAGCAATATCTACTTCTTTAATTTTATAGTAGATTAGATAATAACTGTTTCGATTCTGCTTCCAAATTCAAAAAAAAATGTTCTAAATCCAGGGAGAAAAAGATTTTTTTTCTGTATTTTTATAATTTTCGCAACATTTTTTTCATGAGATCTTTCATATATCTTTAAATAAACTCTATTCTTTTCTGAATTACAACAATTTCAAACATTTTTGTAAATTGAAGCTGTTATTATACGCAAGATTCCTTCTTATTTTTGTAAGCAACATTTACTTTTTTATAGTGGATTAGATAAAAGCTATCTGAATCAGAAGATGTTAAACAAACTAAGCTCAAGTATTAAAAAAAAATTACTCAAAACACAAATCGAATTTTCTATTTAGAAAATGTTAAAAGGAGAACAATTTATAAACCAAAAAATGCGATCCGATTTTAAAACGCTTTCATTTAAAAAAAATACAGAAGTATATGCTCAAAAAAAACTTTTTTTCAAAATAAATTGATTATTTTTATTATATTTTTGATTCACTGTTATGATCAAAATAGCATTTTTGTCACCAGATGGTAAAAATTAACTTTTATATCGATTTGAATAGAAAATCTCTTTTTCTCGAAGAGAAGAAAAAATAAAAGAACTCTAGTTATCTCTAAAGAAAATTATGTCTACACGGTTCTTCATACATAAACTCGCCTTTCTAGAGATAGGAGAAGAAATCTAGTTCACTACGGAAAATAACTATAAAAAAATGAAAAAACAAGCTGAGTCATAAATTTCGCTTCTAAAAAAAGGCCAGTAATCATTTATTATGTTAGTTTAAACACATAGACGATAGAAAAAAAACCGATTATATGGCTAAGTAAAATAAGATAAGTTAAACAGTTATAGACGACATAAAATACGATAAATTTTGTTCTAGAACTTGTTTCGTATTCTGTTCTGCAATACAGAGGGTAAAAATTTTAATTTTAGATAGTCAAATAACTTGTACATTTACTAATATCTGAAGGGGGAAAAAGACAACCAGATTTTAGAATGCAAAAAATAAAAGGAAATTCTTTGTAAGAGGGGGGGGGAGAGTTTTAGAAATGATTTAACTTTCAAGGCCTTCTTGGAAAAAGCAATTAATAAATGCATTTGCATGAATTTATACTTTTAACTAAACCGGTTTTCTTAACGTACTTATTTCTTTTTTTAGTGAATTTCAAGGAATTATTTTCTAAATAAAATACATTTTCACTTTTCTCCTAATTTTTTTTTTCAAAGTGATAAGATAAATCGAATAATATATTTCCCTCTTCAGATTCAGAATGTCATGTGATGAATAATTTTCGTCGTCGATCAGAAGAGAAATTTAATCACTATTCTCTATCTTAATCTTTTAACAGAGAAGGTTAAATTCATATTTTATCTTAGGATAAATAAAAATTTTGTAGCTTAGAATTAAAAGAATTAAGAGAAAAATTAAATAAAAATTGAAAAAGAGGTTATGGAAATTTTTTACTATCACTAATATCAATCGAATCCAAATAAATTTTTTTAAATAAATCAAATATAATTTGTAAAAATAAAACGCATTATTTTTTTCAGAAAAGCCTACCATTTTTTAATTGAAATATAATTTGTTTCACCTCATATTAAAACTAAGTTGAATTTGACATCAGCTTTCGAAAATTCTAGTTTGTATTATTTGTTTTTTGAAAAAACTAAATATATATATATAACTGTCATTACATAAGTAAAAGTAAATAATTGTTAAAAATAAATTCAAAATTTTAGTTTATCATACGAAACAAAAACGAATCCCAGTCTCCAAATTTTAATAAATTAGCTCATTATGAAAATGATGGTCGAAAACCTATTTTTGAAAACAACACAATTAAAAAAAAACGCAGAAAGGAAATAATTTTATGCAATACATCCAAAAATGTATTTGCTAATAAAAAAAGTTTTGCCTTCGAAACAGCACTTAGCTATTTTAAGAAATACAATTACAAGAACGCTTACTTCCACTTTTTACAACTCATCTCAAATATTGACTTTAACGAATTAAAAATAATACGGCGGAAATTTGACTCTCATTAAAAAACTCCCTTTTCTTGGATAAAATAAACAAGCTCATAGGCGAATGTAAAATTTAATATTCCTTGCGCTTATAAAATAAATCATTGTATTGTTCGCGCGCGTCACTACCCAAAAGAAGGTCTTTATTTTATTTGCCAAGCTAATTTTTGTCGCCTTCTATGATAGTAAAATCGATAACGACGACATAAAAATTTGCTTCTTGACATAAATCATTTTTAATGGATAAAACAGCTAATCCCCTTAATCTCCTGGCGAGCGAGCGAGGATCATAAAGATTTTTTTGCCATCTCTTCTAGGAACACTTTGCGCCTCGTGACATTAAAAGTTTTGCTGGTAGAGATAGTTAATCAAATAGAAAGGGTTCCTAAGGATTCATGTCTATTTTGTTTCAGATATTAGAAAAGTTAGTAAGTGAAGGGAGGCATTTTTTCACCCTCTTTGAGTTTTTAATCTCTTATTTAAGAGTGCACAGTTGAGTGCCTACAAAATTAAGATAGATGAATTTCTTCACTCAGCCTAGTTTCGTGTCCCTCCTTTCTTAATTATGCAAATGCACTAAGAAAAAATTACTCCTCTAGTTTCTTTGAGTTTCCTGCGGTTACTCCTCTAGTTTCTTTTAAGTTCCCGCGTCTGAAGAAAAGTAAAAGAAAATTGCAACGATTTCGACCCTGATTAGAGATTCGGTAGTCACAACAAAGACAAAACATGACAAAACTGAGACAAGCCAGCCATAGCAAAGGCAAAACATGGACGAATTAACTTCAGTTGTAAACAAAACATGCTTTGTTAAGATGAATGTGGAGTGGATATGTAATTAAACCAAAATTAACTCCTTAATCATTAAAATCGATGCCATTCAAAATTTATCAGATTAATACAAATAAAGAAACCGATTCCATAATCTAAATGATTTGGTATACCGAATCAAATAATTCAATTATAAATTTAGAAATTAGTGGGTTTAATTTTATTAAAACCAAAATGACTTCGAACTGTTTTGTAAATATCCCTCATATTTGCATAGATAAAATTTAAAGCTTAAATAAAAGAAAAATTATATATTTTAGTCCTGTGAAGTAAACCCGAGATAATTAGCAAATGAGATGCGAAACTTTAATTACAATATCTAGATTTTTAGGTAAAAGTGTATTATGATGTATGAAAAATATGTATGATATAAGAAAATTATTACATATTAAAAATATTTCTAGACATTGTGAATATTTTAAGTAAATCATGTAAATATATGCTCGAAAATTTTGATCAGAAACTTAAACCGTGAAACAGATTATTTGATTTAATCCGATTCCAGCTTTATCAAGAGCGTTTCTTCTAGTATTCACCTTCTTAACATATAAAATATAAATTTTACTAAAAAGTCATGTCTAATAAACTTTATTAACTAGCACCAGTGAAATTAAACAATGGTTTTCTGATAATACCATAATTATCAAGAAATAACAATATCAAGAGAAGCTAGAAAATGAATCTAAGTAATCAAACTGGGCTTATTTGTAGTTACGCTGAAAAATGGCAACTAAATAAGGAAGAGTTGCTCAGATAAGAAATCCTAATAGAGCAATAAAAAGCACATGGCAAAGTCGTCACTATAATTGACGACAAAATATGCTATAAGCTGAATAAAAACATTTACTAGCCTGATTTTATCGAGAAAACATTACTAAAACTGTAGTGTCAAAAACCTTTCACAAATTAGAAACAGATAATTTTGACAATGCAGATATTTTATGTAGAAATTAAAAGTTATTTAGGATGATGAGCAATCAGCTTTCAACATTTTTTGACATCTCATAACGGAAGATGAAATTTTGAAATGCTGAATAACATTAAGAGCTTAATTTGAGCCTAGAAATATTATCAAAAACAAATTTGAAATAAACATACAAAAAGATTCCAATAGAAATGAGAAAAAAAAAACAAGTATAAATTTCAGCCATCTGACTTTATTTCGTCTGCCATAAACGAAAGCTGGTTGTATATATATTTTTAAAAATATTTATTGTTATTATTTTTATTTATTTATTTATTTATTATTGTTATTTGCTTTGAAAATCTAAGCCTAAGAACGATAACATTTGTAAATGTAAATGCCTCTATTTTTCAAATTTTAAAAGGAAATTTCCCAAAAAAGTTTTTTTTAAAACTATTCATTAAATTTTGAACTTTTTCACAAGAAATTATTAATAATGAAAAGGTATTTCAATTTTTCGAAATTTTATATTAAAATATCAATTATTCACTCAAAGTTTTTTTTTTGCGTGTGTGTGTGAATATTATTATCGCACTACGCTATATCAAACATAATTGCTAAGATTGTTTGTAATTTACTTTTACTAGTTTAATTGAATTTTTGAGCAAGAAGAAAATTGACAAGAACGACAATGAAATGAAATAATGTGCCATTTTTATTATGATAAAAATGGTTTCTTTTTTATTAAGATAAAAAATTTAAGAAAATTTAAGCAAAGATTTCTTTAAGAATTAATCAATCATCACTTCAATGAAATATTGTGAATGTATTTCTTCTTTATTAAGATAAAAAAAATGTAAGAAAATTTAAGCAAAGATTTCCTTAAGAATGAATCAATCATCACTTCACGTATATACTTTATTACGAATTTCATTGGAGCTTCAATTCATTACGAAAAATATAAAAAATGGTACTAACCACAGGACTAAAAATTAATCGATTTAATGAATTCAAGGAGCATTTTTTAACAATATATACATGAATAATTTTTATATGTAATAAATATAATTAATTTATTTTTTTCAAACGCTGAATTAAAAACGACATAAAAATTGAAGAGTCATTGTATTATTTAGATTAGGAAATATTTAACAAAAATTTATGATTATGTCAATGATATAAAATCTTGGCTTCTACTTATAAACCGAGAGAGAAGAAATTCAAGAGAGAAAAATCAAATTTATTTAAAGCTGATTTTCTACTAATATTACGAAAGGGAGATTAAGAAACAATGAGATGTATATGATAAAGGTTATAATTCAGAGCGTTTGTTAAATGTAGGAGTTATAAATTCCACTGAACCTTCCTTAATTCTACAAAATATATATAAAGCACATTCGTGCGTTCAAAAACAAACTTGAAATCTACAGAAAATACCAAAGTAAAGCTTTAGATTGTCGCTTATAGCCAACAGGGACAAATGTCTTTTCGGCTAAAATGAGCGGACAAATAATTATCTCGAGAACAAATCTTTATTTTTTTTCTCTAACAAACCAGACAATATTTAAAAATACTTATTTGGCTTACAATTAGCATAATTTGAAGAGAAAAAATACAAACAGAATAAATTATTTCAATTCTTATCCACTCTCACTATATATACAACTGAGATTCTCTTTTGATCTAAAGTATGATGCTTAAACTGTTAATACATATTTTAATTATATTTTAAGCTTGAAATACTGATACGAATATGAATCAAGTGCAAATTTAAAAAAATACCAAGTGATTATATATATATGTATATATCCCTGAGAAACCGTCATTATGTTCTGCCTAAAATTTCATGTTATCACGTTCTATCATGAATGAAAACATTAGATTTCGAAAAGTTCGTTCTCATATTACCGTAATAGTATAATTGTTGCGAAACAAACGGAAGCATATAATTAATTATATGTAAATAATTTTATAACAGTTCATACTATTTAGTACTTATTAAAAAAACTGTGATACGATAGATTTTTAAATATCATATATTTTACTATTACACATAAGTGTATTTTTAGCTCAAGCAGATGCTTTTTTAAAAGATAAGAATCATGGTTCAGTTCAACAATCCAACTAAAATTGTTTCCATTAATCCAATCCTTTAATAAAAATATCAAAACTTTAGACAACAGTTAACTATACTATCAGTTTGAACTGAAATGCCTTATAAATATGAAAGCACATTTCTTAAAGTTATCTGTTACTGGCAAGTAACAGTGTTAAAATTATCAATCACTGGCAATTGATTACGCCATTATCAATTACCTAATTATGACGTAATGCCTCTTAGGGGACTTTTGCATTCAAGAGACTTTTGATTTCAATAGTCATTAGTGTAGCAAAAGTTCATGGTATACCAAGTAGAAATATCTTTATATTATCTTTAAAGTAACTCATCACCAATTTTATAGGTTTTAATCAAAATTCTGTGTATTCATCACATCAAATAACGTGTTGTAAAAAAATTGCCAGAGCTTGCGAGTCCAATTCATATTTCATGTTCCAAACATTCTCAGTTTTAATGAGAGGTAAAAGTCTACCTTATAATGTCCGCAAAGAACTAAACTGAGGGGTCGAACTTCAGTTTCCCTGCAGTCATTATCAAGCTACTAAGGGACAGCTCATACTAATCCTGATATATTGCTCCAATTTAAATAAATATTCTGTAAGAAACTACATCTTACAAACACAGACTGACACCGATTTTCTAAAGCTTTACTTTTTGGAGATTTATGTCAAGAGGTCACAGGATTCATTGATGGAACACTTACAGGCGGCAAGGACTGCGAGTACATTTGCTGCAATTGACTATGGGTGGGCGGAGGAGGCTGTTGCTGCTGCTGCTGCTGTTGTTGTTGCTGCTGCTGTTGCTGTTGTGACTGCTGCTGCTGTTGCTGCAGCTGCTGGGAGGACTGTTGTGAAGACTGTGGTGGAGCATGGGATTGATGATGTTGTTGCTGGTGTTGCTGATGAAGATGCTGCTGGTGCTGTTGGTGCTGTTGTTGTTGATGATGAAGATGCTGCATCTGCGAGGGAGAAGTCACGTCCTTGGCGGCGGCGCTTTGTGCTCCGTGTCCAGGGGAAGGGGACGAATGGGCGTTGTTGGTGAGCATCGGTGGGATCGGAGGGCTGGGCCGCATAGGCATGGGCGGCTGAGCCTGGGACATGTTTCCCTGGAGGCCGCCCCGGGACACCCCGCCCCCCATTCCACCCAGATGGTGGTTTGGGTGACTCGGTGGCAGGGCGGGAACAAGGGGCGTCTGGAACATGGCTGCGAAAAAAAATGCAGTCAAATTTTAAAAAGAGGGGATTTTGGTAAATACACACCGACAATGCTATTAATACATTTATACAAATACTTTCAAAATTATTCATGACCTTAATTAAGTTTAAATTCTGGGGGAGGACAGATCTTATATAGATATACCAGCACGGATCTTTGAAACAATGGTTAACAATTAAGATAAATAAAAAGATAGATATTTTTAAAAAATTAAAAAAAAACTATTCGATATTTGGGATTTTTATTTGTATGATACAGTCTACTTTTATATTAAAAAATTATATTCTTTGAGTTTATTTTACTTATTCACCAGAAGTAATCCCATAACATTTTATTCTGAATTATTTCTTAAATGAATGAGATTTGTCTCTTCTATTTTTCTGTCACTCATTATATTTTTCATGTAAAATAAATAAAACTAGCTTATGATACACCTAATATGACATCATACAGTATGAATAAATATCATGATTCATATGGAGTGTTTTCTTACTTCCGGTTTTAACAGCATTATGCAGCATTTCGTTTTTCCCCTATCGACAGTTTACGGAAGTACAGCGAGTTCGTTGGGAAAATAATTTAGAAAAAAAAATTAGCATAAAGTTCATTTAAATCCAGCTGCCGATTCAAAAATGCTAATAAAAAGAAATGCAATTCACCCCTCTACCTCAATCCGAGCCAATCCTGCAGAGACCACGCGGTTTTATGATGAAATTCCTCACTGAGGGGGTGGGGTAAGCTTCGTGGTGCATAGTTCATTACAATGGCTGATTGAGCTGTCCCCCTGCGAGGAACGGAAACCACGCCTTCTCGATCCCATCCAATCGCTGTCGCTCCAGGCGCGAAAAGGGGGGAAATGATTGACGGTTCAACCCACCGCCCTTTCCCCCCATCTGAGAATGCGCTAGCCAGCAAACACAAGACACGTGAGAATCATTCAATAGAGTTTTGAACTCTTGGGTTTCCGAGTTTACATCCGGAAACAACAGTCACGTGGGGAGTTGCGCAGTCAGTGATTCTGTATCCTCATCGGAGGCAAGAGAAAACAGGTTGCCTCTTAAGCTTATTCAGATAGCTCAAGAGCAAGACCGTTTCCTTGGTAGCTATATATTCTCGCCTTTAGATACGTCGGTTTGTCTATGATATTTACTAATAAGCAACTGATATAATATCCTTCCAAAAGAGATCCCTTCTATACTTTCGTACATAGGGAATACAAATATAAAACGATTGGCAGATTAGGAGAATTCTGGTATATTGGTAACTTTTTCAATTCCGGCGATTTATCTTATTGTGTTGCTATACTACTTATGCCGTTTGCTCGGTATTATACTTTTACAGAACTTTGGCCATTGAAGTACATAGTACTCCGTGCTTCTGTGATCTTTTTCTAGTTAAATGTATTCTATGTGTACTGTATAGTCAGCATCTTAAAACCTAAGGTAATGTACTGTCAATTTAAGTGATATTTGAAGCGCCGAGTCATGATTTTATATATTAAAGGCTTAAATTTTCTCACATTAGCAGAGAAATATGCATGATAACAAACCTTAAAAGGGATTTGATTAAATGATGATGTAGATTTTGTATTATGTTATCAATACTTTATGCAACTTACTCTGAAAGCAATTTTGAAAGACATTAGGATGTAATGATAACTTCAGGGAACATGATAACATAAATAAATAAATTTTAAAAAGATAGAAATCGTATTAATCACAGAAGCTGATTAATATAAAGATAATATATTTATAATTTATTAATATGAACTGAACATTCAAATAATAAATTATTAGTTTTAAACATAACATAGATATTGTCATTTGTTATCAGACAGGTGATATATTTCTTCTTTCGCAAAATTTAATTCACCAATGAAATTACAATAACATGCGTTAATTATCAAGATTAATGCTAAACTCCAAATACTTAAAAGGAACGAAAAGAATAAACTATGCATTTTTCAGCTGCTGTGAGAGTATAATTCGAAAAAGATTACAATAGCTCGTGAATTAAAAATGAGAATTAAAAAAAATGGCATTAGAGGATGAAGCAATACTTCATAAAAGAAAGTAAAAAGTTTCCAAAGATGTTATGTTTCACGAACATGAAGAAGTAAATACTAATTGCTCAAAACAGCTGCATATCATTTTTATACTTAAAGTCGTAATCTAGCAATCATAATGTAAGTCTAAAGCAATAATAATATCATCATATTAATTAGATACTGTAATAAATATGAAGTCCTTATTTAAAATTTATTTATTAATTTTACCATGTTTCCTGTAATTATTATCATATTGAAATACAATTGCTTTCATGTCAAGTTGTATAAAACATTGATATTATAATATAAAATCTAAATTATTTAATTTCTCGAGTTTTGATGCTAGTTAATATCTTATCAATGAATAAACAGCAACAAAAATATTAGATTTTTGTTTGACTGAACCCTAAGCGAGTGAAAGTGGTGATTCATCACTGAATGTTATTCATATTATTTGATCCTACAGCCTCGAATCCTTACAAATCAACACATTCTGAATCTCGCTTTGTTTCGTGAAAGTGCAATAAGGCTCACAATATATGCATGAAAAATGATTAAATTTTTATTGAATAGGTTCAAAAGAAACAACCATCTTTTGTGATTTTTAGTGCTGTATTAACTTTAATAAAGCAGCAAGAAGCTCACCCACTAAAAACAGAAAACTACCGTTTCTTTCTAATTAACTTTTTGTAGTGCTTCAAGGGGAAATGAAGAACCGGAGTTGCTGAAACCTTTTAAATACTGGAAAGACTGGAGAGGGAGAATAATTGACTGACAATAGCTCTTACAGCCTTTGCTGCTAAAAATGTTGATAAAAATTACGAACAATTTCTTTGGATAGTGTACCAATTTGAACAATGTATATCAGCTTGTCAGAGTTTTTTGAAACAGACTTAACATTGTTTAATAATAAATTTATCGAACAATGTTAGCACATTTGGTGCTGATTTAATTTTATTTTATGTCCCAGGCACACAGTTGCTTTAATTTAAGAGTAAAAGCAGTTATAAACGCCAATGACAAAAACCAATTTGAAAAACTGATAATAATGTGGTTGAGAATTACAGATTTTTTAAATAATCTTTTCAATGAGTTTAAATTATTTTTTATGAGTAGATGACATTATATGAATGTTTAGAGCTAAACTAAATACAATATAATTTACCAGTTCAGTATTAGTTTTTGTCCACCAATTTTCAACGATGTTTTAACTATCCCAGAAAATTATTACGTAGAAGTAACAGGGCGTTGAAGGAAGTTAAATTTTATTAACTATGAACAAAAAAGCAAAATTTTATATTCTGTTAAAGCATCCGTTAACATTGCAAAAAATAATTAAATGATAAAACAAATACTTTTATTACATTGTAAATTAACTTATAGGACAAATTCCTCAGCAACACATCTTTTAGAATTTTTTTTTATGTTGGATTTTGGGCATCAGTGAATTGATTTAATATTATTTATTATCAGTGTATTTATTTATTATTATTGATAAATTTAGTAGACAAGACGTCGAAGGTCTACTTACTGGGATTGCTCACCCACTCCTGAAGAGCCTTCTGGAGCCGTCGAACATGCAGCGGCTTACTAGCCATCCCTACCAAAGCCATTATTTCCAGAAACTCTTCTTCGCCGGCTTCACAAAGTTGCTGAACATCGTCTCCTCCTAGAAAAGAAAATCCAAATAGAGAATTCAAAAATACGCAATCATAAACAGGGCAACTTCTAGAAAAGAAAATCCAAATAGAGAATTCAAAAATATGCAATCATAAAAAAGGCAACTTCTAGAAAAGAAAATCCAAATAGAAAGTTCAAAAATACACAATCATAAAAAAGGCAACTTTTAGAAAAGAAAATCCAAATAGTGAATTCAAAAATACACAATCATAAAAAAGGCAACTTCGAGAAAAGAAAATCCAAATCGGGAATTCAAAAATACACTATCATAAAAAAGGGCAACTGCTAGAAAAAAAAATACAAAATAGAGAATTCAAAAATACACAATCATAAAAAAGGCAACTTGTAGAAAAGAAAATCCAAATAAAAAATTCAAAAATACACAATCATAAAAGAGGCAACTTCTAGAAACCAGAAAATAATAGTGTAAGCATGTGTAAGGTAGTACACAATATGACGTCATTATTTCAATAAGCTGAACAATTTAGTTTCACATAGTAGTATATTTTTTTAGCATGGAATGGTTTATTTTGTCAATAATTTTTTATTTTATTAACATTGCGAAAATGCGTTTGTTTTTTATATATCTATTATGATTCTAGACTGCTCGGTATTCTCATTTACTCACATTATTACTGAAACCATCTTTCGGTTTTATAAATATTCTAATAATAAAGAGCGTAATGAAATAAATAGGAGCCAAATTAATCAAATTTCATAAAATGTTGATAATATCTCGATATTTTTATTATCTATTCATAGAATTTGTATTTTCTTACTTGCTAATTTATTTGGCAACAAGAAAAATAAAGTTTATAAATTCAACAGCTTGCGATCCGGTTGCGAAGTCTTCAGAGAAAGAAATCTATAACTGAAGATTAGAAAAGGGTTTTTTTAATAGAAAAAATTGTTTTGTGTAAAACCATTTGCTTAAACTGAAATATATGTTTTTATATAACTTGTTGAAGAATTTCAAAGCAAAGAATGATTCTTAAGAATCGCCACTATGCATAGAAGAAAGAAACCACATAAAAGAAAAATTAACACAAATAATTGGCTAATTTATTTGACCTTTACTTCATTTTTAAGAGCAGCTAAAAATGAATTTCAGCTGTCCAGATTTCAGCTGTTAGCTAATGATCTTAAAAAGTATAAATTATGGAGTTATAATTTTCATTTGCAAAAATAAAAAGAAAAGGATGTAGTTAAACTTGTTTGTGACGTATAATATTCACGATTAATCTGTAACTAAAACTTTAAAAATACGCTGATTTTCTGAGAATTTAACGCAAGACATTTATGAAAGTTTTATTCGCATTGGTAATGCAATACTTGAATGCAATAGTTGAAATGCAATACTTGAATGCAATAATGCAATACTTGAAAACCTCTTGTCAAGTTTCGACAAGTATGCAAAAAATCAAACGGATTACAACTTATTTCCTTAATAAACAGCATATTAACTTGTCTAGATGGAAAAAATTCAGAACAAATTATTTAGATAGGAAATATCAAAACAATTTTTTTGGTAAACCCAACGAAATCTAATTAATTTTTACTTTAACAAAAGATAATAAATGACAGAAAAAATTATCAATTTCTTTAAATATTTAATGAATGTAAGAAATACGAATGATTGAACAATTGTGAGACTAATAATTACTTTTCTTAATAGAAGCCTCAAAAATGCATGAAGAATCAGCTTGTTATTCCTTTCCACAACATATAATTGCCAAAATTATAAAGAGATTAAAATTATGAAGGAAAAAACACAAAAGCTTCCGATTTTAAAAGTACGATATCAAAATTACGTTTATTACAAAAATTAAGAATTCTTTCTTACGCTAACGTTTTATTTTAAAGCTGAAAAGCTGCGAAAGATTTTAAATTAAAAAGCTGCCAATTCCAATCTTTGCAAATTTTGAAACATGTTGACCAAATCTTTTGAATTGTATTCCAATCTTTTATATTTTCTAGAGAAAATGGAAGAAGCAAATAAATTAAAAACAAACCAAAAAAGGCAATTATTTCGCAATTCATATCCATACAGAGAGCAAAGAAAATTTACAATAGTAAATAGATTTTTTAAGAAAATCCAAATGCATATTGTGAAGCCAGAAACAAAGAGAAATTAAAGTAATTTGAGATTTTAAAGTTTATAGAAAATCATAATTATTGCTAGATCGCATAGAATAATAATAATGATAATAATAATAAAACATCTGTTCCCATAGAAAAGAAACATCGGATAACATCGCACAAACTAAAGAAAGCATCTGAAAGAATGAGAATTCTATTTCACTCCCGACCGGAAAGATACAATAGCAATTTATTTTTCTGTCTTTATGAGCAAACGCAGAATCCAACCGATTTGTCCGAAGGAGAAGAAAAAAATAATAAATAAATGAAAGTCATTAGTTCTCTAAATTTTCAATTTAATTCAATTTGCTTTGAAAATAAAATGGCGGAGGGAGGGAGAAAAATCGGAAGGGGGCTTGATAACATGGATGATCAAGTTTCGGTTTGGCTTTTTTCACACGCGTGCCGTCGAATTTCCTGAAATTAAAAGAACTTTTCAAAAAAAATGAAGGAAAAAAATATATATTGTGTGCGAAAATATTTCCCTTTTCTGTAAACAAATTAAATATATATTAGAGTTAAGTTTTCTGCGCAGTAGTATGCAAAAGGCAATCGATGAATAAATTGCTACGTACACACGTATAATGAAAAGTGCCGGTAAACGTTATTTCGGAACAAATATCTATTATTGAGTCAAGTGTGATTCATCTTGACTCAGGATCCAACGTGGGAAATAGAATCGAGTCTAGCATACAGAATTACCAAAGCCGGTAATTGTTTTAATATCCTACATCGAAGAAAAATTCAAAAATTCATTTTAGGCATGAGTGCACCTGTAGAAAAACAAACTTGTTTTCCTCCAACTTTTTTTTCTCCAGTTGTTTATGAGCAGGAAGCAAGCGATATATAAAGTCACCTTGAATAATGTTTAGATGTTTGAAAAAAAGAAAAAAAGTTCAGCTCGCCCGCCTTCTACTTATTTTTTTTTTCTATTAAAACCTTATTTTTTGCATTTCAAAGATTTACTTTTTTTTTATCTCTGTACCTGATGCATATACGTATTAAATACAGATTTATGAAACAGGTTTTCGAACGAGGTCAGTCTCCAAAGTAGAAAGAAACTTACGGGGAAAAAAAAACTTGAAAAAATTTTTTGAATTAAAAGAAAAATTATACGTTTCAAGCTTGACGCAGAAAACGTTTTATGGCAGCCTTCTGCACATTCGCACCTGTTTATTTCGATTTCAAAATCTCCCACCCTATCCCAGAATATTTCAAAATGAATCAAAACTTCGAAAAGAATAAACTGCTCTTTACATTCATTCTGAAACTTATCACCCGATTTGGTTTTTACTTCGCAACAAAGACGGAAAACGATGATTGATCACTGCAAAACAGATTTCTTTGAAAAACCATTCTTTTTCTAGGAACGAGTAATTAGAATTCAGTAAAATGAAAATCGAACCAATCCCCTTGAATGTGAAGAATCTCCAAAAGGAAAAGAAGTAAAAAATTCGAAAAAGTTTAAAGCGCGCATTTTCACGCAATTTATTTCATTCTGAATCCTCACGGCATTACAAAAAGAAAGGAAAACAGCGCACAGCACAAACAGTGGGTAAAATAAGAATTACTTGAAATCGAGTTTGGTGCTTTTGGGGAAAGAATAAAACAGATTGCTGGAAAAAGATTGAATACTATGTTGACAGATACAAAAGTACATTAGATTATTGTTTAAAATTTCTCATAGTGAGCTATAGTGAATCAAGATACGGTATCACAACGAAAGAAGAGCAGAATAACAACAAGGAGAAAAGAAGAAAGAGAAAGAGAGAATTCCAAATTATTTATTTAAACTCAAAACGAATGAAATCACATTTCGAAACAACGTCTAAGAATGTTTTGAATTTCTATTGCTATGTTGATCCTATCCATCTCAAATTGAAATTGGTAACTTTTTTGAAAAATGTGAGGGATAAAAAAAATTTATTCTATTTTTAAACAACATTTAGCTGTATAAAAGATTAAAATTCATATCCTTGAGTTGTTATGTTAATCATTTCTCATTTTTTCCCTCCAGCATTATAAACATAGTATGCATAAATAAATAAACACGTCGAAAATCTTAGATGGCAGTAATAAAGAGTGAGAAAATCTGTTTTTCATACATTTGCCAGATAATTTACCACACAAAAATTATTACTTAATTAATTAAATAAATAAATAAAAATAACAAATGTAGAAATGTTTTAATCAATACAGTACTACCAAATCTGAGCATTGAATAAAAAACAGTATATTAATACACTAGAACATTAAATTCAATGATTAGAAGTTTAATCTTCTGAAATATTTTTGTTACATCGGACACTTTCTATATAAAGAAGATACTATAAAAGATGATAAAAAAGGTATAGCATTTGAGAACCGAAAACATATATGAAAAAATCTCCAAAATATGACAGTTATTATAATTGATAAAATAAAATTAATATTTAAAAAATCCACTAAGTTGCGTCAATCTAACAGTATCTTATATATAAACCATTACTTTTCATTTCTCGTTAAAAAATTTGCAAGACAATGTAATTTTACTTACAAGAACTTCAACAAATTTAACTAATGCTAAATGGAAACAAAATCCTTTGTGAATATATAAATGTGCTTCCTTCTAACTAGAAATTATTAACGATAAATAAATAAATAATAGAAAAAATATCCAGGAACATAACTTTACAGTTTAAAAAATAAGGCTGAAAATTTTAACTACAATTAACTATTTTAACTATGCCAATACGAAAATAAAAATTTTGAGAAATTTATTCGTTTTTAAGAACATATTATGTTGCCATAGATAATATAAATTTTTTTTTAAAAAATAAAATGAAATTAAAAAAAATAATTAAATAGATATACTTGATAATATATCTATTTCGTTAGTTGCAGTTTTTTCTTAGGAGAATAAAATCTCCAGTATTGTTTGGTATTAAAAAAAAGATAATTTAATCTTATTTCCCTTTATATCGAAGAAAAACATAAAATGGTTTATGCTTGAATGCTCTTCAAGTAGAAGAAAAAGCAAAACAACAGAAAAAAAGCTTTTCATGCTCGCATAAAACCGTTGAAGAATGCTACAAGCACATTCTGAAGGTTATAAAAATAGATCGAGGCAGTGAATATTGTTTCTAAAATCGGAAATAAAAATCATCAATTTTAGAAATCAAATAAACTCAATCCACTATTTCTGTACGTATATAAATTCATTATTCGGCAAGATTGAAAGTATTCAAAAATGGAAATCTCTGTATTTTTATATATTTTTACAATATATACTTTAGAAAATTACTAGTGAATAATAATTATCAGAAATTTGAAAATAAGATTGTGTAGATATGAAATTCTGTTTTTTAAAAATATTTTTTATGAACACACATTTAAATCATTATTTTGAATATTAATATTTATTTATTTAATATAAACATTCAAGTTTTCTCGTCCAATTACACACTATAATAACAAAATGGCATATTTTGAATTACTAACAAGTAAACAATTTATAATCATTCCGATTAATTAATCGATTATTGAAGGGTTTTTTTAATCGAATGGTGAAAAAAATATTGATTCTTCATTCAATGTACAATAAAAGTTTGATTCATCTAGAGATTGCAATTAAATAAATGAGATATAATCATATTTGGAATTAATCATATTTAGATTTGCAAAAAAAAATCTGAATTATGTTGCTGATAGTATACGATTCAATGTTTACGGTATTTCTGAAGAATATTTAGTTACCAAAAAGAAATTTGACGAAAACTGACTTTTTAACTATTTTTTTCAACCTTCATTAATTTTTTCAACCCATTCTATCTCGCTGGCGTTACCGTTAAAATTACCGATAAATAAATAAAATGTTGGGGTGAAAGTGTTAGAAAAATGACGCATTCCAAAATCGATTTTTAGTTAATAAAATAAAAAGGAGCTAAGGTCAAAAACTTTCCGATTCCTAACTTGAATCCTTCGTCAACCCCACACAAGAAAGACATTGGGGAGTTGAAGAAGAATAAGAAAGTGAAGTGAAGAAGTTCCCCGAGAAGAAAAGGAGTGAGTTCCCAAAAGCTTTGGGTTCAAAGTTCTTTTTCCCAATCAGTTCGAAGACCCCGTTCAACTCTTTTTTGAGTGGAAAGTTTTTGTGCCGCCCCTTCCGGAAGCGCACCTTGGGAACAGGTCCATCCCTTAGAAAGCCCCCCGGGTGTGTGGGAACGTCAGGAGCAGTGCAATCTTTTGAAAAGGGGGCCTTAACCCTTCCAAAGACATCGCCCTGCATCGACTTTTGCACATGAAAATTGAAAGGGGTGATAGAGGATAAAAAAAAGTTTGGAAATTTGCAGAGAAGCTCGGAAATCGGTCGTTCCTACTTTTTCGAAAAGCTAACGAACTCAGGGCAGAAAATGATCTCTGATGGGTGATAGTAAGATTGATAAATACAGGTAAATTTTTAAATGCAGTAAAAATCTTTTTTGTTCTTCAAAATACTCGACAATTGTAAAGCAAGTTTATCAATAATTTATTCTAATTAATTATAGACAACTAAACTACTTTATTTCTCGTTGAAGATTTATAGACACTCTTAAGATAAGGTAAAAATGTGGAATTCAAAAATTCGTCAAAAGTTTATCTAAATTCTAAAAAATAAATATATTTTTCAAGGTATTAAGGAATGCTCTTAATATATAAGTTTAACTATTCCTGTTCAAAAAATATGCATTTTTTTTCAAATCAGAAAAAAAAAAAATTCAAATAAAATTAGACAACACAGGAAAACCTTTTATGGAAACAAAATAAAGCAGGATAACAGTTTGATATGTAGAATGTGATGGCGAAAAAAAATGAACTAGTACTGTCATTACTAGTAGTGCCTACAATATTCTCCAAAAAAATGAACTAGTACTGTCATTACTAGTAGCGCCTACAATGTTCTCAAAAAATGAACTAGTACTGTCATTGCTAGTAGTGCATACAATATTTTCAAAAAAAAAAAATGAAAATGTTTTTTAAGAAACTATAATGGAGGAAATTTCCTTTTACAAATAAAATTCATTACTTATTTCATTTTTAATGTCATGAAATATTAATTAAAAGAAATTTGTAAACGTTGAAACCACTATTCATTCGTTTTGAAACAATTTTCACACACTCAGATTCAAATAAAAGTAAAAGCAAAAAACCCAACCCTCCTAAATTAAAAACCTTATAAAGGTTTCCTTTATGCAGAAGCCATATTTTTCTATATTCGCGTTTTGATGATAAAAGAAAGTCATTATTTTGATAAGTTCAATCAAAAATTTTCTTTCCCACGATCCGTCGTAGCGTTTCAAATGTCGTTCTCTGTTGAGTGAGTGCTCATTAAGCAGTGTAGACCTTTATCGTGCGTTACATTGTAAATATCTGTCGTGAGGAAGTATCTAGGTTAATGAAAGCATATCTATCAACTATTTCATTCCAAGCGAGAAAAGGAAGTTGTTGATCCCTCCCTCTCCAAGCGATCGTCCAATCCATCATCATTGTGTCTTAACCAAGCCATTCACACATTAGGAGTGGCAATAACTCCAATAAACAAATATTTCGCACGCATATATATGACAGCCGTAAACTCGAATTTTAGCTTCAGAATTATCTTTCTGACTGTAATTGGTCAATGACATTATTTATTTATTTATTTCCATTTTTAAAAGTCAATAAATTCCGAAATGTTAGAAATTGCCTTGCGGGATTTCCATTTCTTTTTTTAATTAAATGAATACTTATAGGAAGAAATCTGTTTAAGAAATTAAACAAAATCACGCCACTGGTTAAGTCACGTTATTACGAAACGTTGAGTTGTTTGTTCATTTTGTTCCAGTGTTAATTATTTTTTAAAGCAATTCAATGCCAATCAGTTTTCGTTTAGTGATGCAATTTTCAAGGATGTTTTGGAAAAATAAATTTATTTAGAATGTTTTGTTGATCAAGTTATACAGAATATTTTTTAGTTCTGTGATAAAATTAATCTATAGTAATTTTGATTAAAACACTTATTTTCTTTCTTTATCAAATACGAGAAATTTCTGTGTCTACGCCTCATGGTTAAAAAAAAACGACAGCAAACATGCCATGAAAAAAGTTGATAAATATGATATAACTGATGCTTCAATTGCGTTTCCTCTTTTTTGCCATTTAAATTATTCATCTTTTTACATTTAAAAAAGTTTATTTTTTCTCTTATTTGTTGTGAATTATTTTTTACTCCTACTAAGAAGATTATACTAAAGAATAAAACTCAATTTATTATTTCAAAAAACATAAAAATCATTGAAGAAATTATGATGATGAGGTAAATTAATTTAAACTAACATAAACAGAAATTGAAAGCATAATTAATTTTGAAATGAAATTATAAATACAGACTAACAAGATTATTAAAATTTTTATAGACTTTTCTTACTCATTTCTCATATTTAGAAAATAATACATTAGGCTACTACCGACAAAGGGTTTAATGTTTATTTTTCAGCGAAAAAATTACATTACCTTGAATGAATGCTTAAAGAAATTATCTTAAATTAAATTTCTCACAGAAATAGAAGTTGCATTTTTCTTAAAACGCTTAAATTTTCTAACTTATCCCGATTTAATTTAAATCGCAAAAATAAACAAAACAATGAATGCAACAACATATTTTTTAAAGGGACGACTCTGAGTAGAATATAGAAATTTTCATAAAAAGAAATTAAGCTATAAATACTTTGAAATATTAATAAGGTATTGAATCAGAAGAAATTATTTTTTCATATAAAGATTTAATTTATTTTCAAATTAATTATTTTGATAACAACAACAATTATTAATACACGCGCATATATCCATTAAAAAAAATTCAGTGTGAATATTTTATTTCACATCATCCATTTAAGACGTCGTGAATTTATCCGATGTTGGCATTCATTACAATTTTTAAAAAATTAACCCTTTTAACCCGTTACTCAAAATATGACATCAATCAATCGAATCAGAAATGTATACCCCGCCTCAATTATGAGAAAAATCAGGCGTTTCTGGGCTTGCTTCTGTGAAAACAGTCTTCTATGGCATTTTGTTCTTGAATTTCTTTGTGGGACGTAATCTCTTTTAGTTAAATTGAATCCAAAACAAGCTCTCCGTTTTTGGACTGAAGAAGAAAAAGCAAAAACTAAACACTCAATTGTTTTAACTGTTCGTTTTCTCCTAGCTCTCAATCCCCTTCCCCCCTCTAAGTCCATGATTAATTCCCAAACGAGAAGAAAATAATGAGGTGGCATTAGGAATGCGAACGAAGGCCCAGAAATTTAAAGACGGCAGTTAAGAAGGTTCTCCATTCAGATCACGTTACTTTAAAATGGTTCAAAATATGTTAATTTACACTTTCCAAATAAAATAACTATCCATTTACGATCATCGATTTTGAAAATCAACGAGGGAATAAAGGTGAATGCTATTTTTATTTTTTAGACAAGCATCATACGGAAAATCCACAAATATACTCGTTAAAAGAGGGTTGAAAAAAAAGCAAAAAATAAAATTACAATGTTTTTCTTCGAGCCTGTCTTTTTTTAGGGAGAAAGTATTGAAGATGAAGAAAGTGACACTCAACTCAGGTGACTCGAAATATGTTACATAGGATTATGCGCCGTTTTTTCACGTGTGTACTTTGGCGCTTGGCCAAACTACAGGACGGCTTATCTCCCGCCAGTTCAAACCTAGATAGGAAGCGATTGTACACGTCTAAAAAATGCAACAAAGCGGAGTTTTTGCAACTAAAGCTTTTTTCGGAGAATTTCGATCAAGTGAACTCTTTGAAATAATTTTGGTAGAAACAAGCGATTCGAATTCCGATTAAAACTGAAAAGCCTAGAAAAGGAAGTTTAGCTCATATCTGTAAAAAATAATAACAGCATTTTGCATTTGAAAAGGAAATCTTTCAAACATTTTTAGAATAGGACCCTTTTGAAATTTTTAGTTGGAAAATATTGCTTCAAAACAGTAATTATCAAGTGTTTTTTTATACACATCTGCACCCGTTCGATTTCTGGGAAAAAAATCTTTCTTTTCATATATTTTTTGTAATAATTACCTTTTTTGTTTAGAACCTGATTTATTTTCAAATGGGGGAGATGATAAATCCTCAACGTCTTCTTTAAAAATATAATCTTGTAAAATTTTACAAAATCTAAAGAATACAAAACTGAATTGATCAGTACACCAAACGCAAAATCTTCACCGTTAGGCCAGCATTTAGATCAAAATGAGAATCATAATCCTAGAATATTTGATCTCTTTTCATACTGATGTAAAATTCTTTTTTTAACAGGTAGAATTTCAAAACTTTAACTTCATTTTTATATTTTCATAGGTGATTATTTTTGGAGCAGGAAGTTACTGTAAGCTCCATCGTTTAAAAATCTCTATAAGAAATGGAAATTAAACAGAAAGAATGAATTAAAAAAATGAAAGGTCTATACAGAACTTTCTTTTGAAATCTATGATATGCAGTCAATGCTTAAAATCTTAAAATATTTCACATAATATATCAGTTAATATTTTTTAAATTCATCCCGTTTATCTAATATTTTTAATATTACTTTTTAGAATATATTCGATATCAACCTACTTTTAGTCCTGTGTTATCATTCCATTTTTGATCATTTTGAATCATTTACAGATTCAGAATCATTACTTATATTTGTATTTCAGAGATATGATTGCAATATTTATCTTAAATCCTGTCAAGTTTTATTTTATTTATAAACAGACACAGAAACTTACATTTAAACATCTATAAATTTTGGAACAGTCTGATTTCGTTGACAGACGTCATTTCGTCTGACAGACATAATAATCTATACCCCCCCCCCCCTATTCGAATTCCAGATGTTGAACTTTTTCTTTTCATTCCTTTCTTTTTCTTTTCTATGAAAATTAAGAAAGATCTTCGGTCAGTGCTTTCACTAAAGAAGTAAACCAAAGCTCATCTGCAAAGTTTGTCAAAGCCCAGTATGATTTGAAAGAGCAATGCCCTGCTTACAGACATTGGCATCAACTGTAGATTGCGAACAATAACTTTATTTCAGTACTTAAAAAAAAGTTCTAATGGGTCAAAATACTTCAGAAATAAGAGGAGATATTTTCAGAGACAAACACAAATTAGAGGGCGTTCGGGATGATGAATCAAAATAAATGAAAGCTAGACATAACAACTGGATACTCAAGGAAAGTAATTTTATACAAATCATACTTTGAACACTTCTTTTTTCCCCACCGGCTTTTAGATGGCGTTCTAAAATAAGGTAGGACTATTAAATTAAATAAATGAGAAATTTTAAAATAAATATTTTTCCAAAAAAAAAAACTATTTTTTAAAAAATTAATTCGGAAACTTTAGGATCCAAGCTGTTTAATACATCACTTCAAATATAATTTGAATGGTGCGCATTTTAAACTGATTCTGTTAAGGATTACAGATAAATTAAGAATATATACTTATTTAGCGATGAAAAGTGTATAACAGTTCTTACTTCTTCACATTATAACGTTTCTATAATGTTTTCGTAGAAAAAAAAGTCTTTTTTTTTGCAAATAGGATATATCTTTTTCTTCAATGCAAATGCATTCTAGCATATTAACCCTTTGTAGTCCGATGTCGCCTCTGACTCGACATCCAATACTGTGCATCATTTTGACGTTTTATTTTTTTTTTCAAATTTAATTGTTAAAAACGCCTACATAATGGTTAAGAGATGTAGATTAATCTTTCAAAGAAATTAGACTTAAAGTAATTATATATATATTTATTTTTCACGGTAATAATTTTTTTATTAGGTGAATAATTTTGCATCTAATTATTTTAGGACTGCAAAGGGTTAAAACTTAAAAGATTTGTTTGATAAAAGTATATATTTTAGAATATTAACTTATCTGAAGATAAATAACAAGGGCAACTGAGAATCTCAATAAATAAGTATAAGCATATAAAGTTACCAAGTTATGAAAAATTTTAAAATGTAATGAAGTAATTCATCATTAAGAGTGTAATATAAAATTTTATTTTCAGTAAGTTAAAGTCGGTAAGGTTAAGTTTTGATAATATGTTGTAAAGATTTCTATGTTGAACTGTATAATGAGAGTAGTAGGGCAACTTCTAATCTAACAGCTAAATTTTTAAAGAAAAGAAAATGAGTAAACATATTTTATAAAAAGTTATAAATCCATAAATTCAAACTAAATGTTACAATAGTGCTGATAAGGATTTAACTTTGACAAGTTAATATTAAGTAATTCAACTTCTTCAAATAAGTATCTTTCATTTTTTTTTTTTTTTTTGCACACAAATTCAGAAGAATTAGAGTGGTGGAACATTGATCCTTTAGAAAGAATCATATTAAATCATGCGTAAATTCAAGCCAATTCGTAAATTTTGTTTAACTAAAAAATCATACAAGTGTAACAAATAATCATTTTGCATTTTAAAAGTTTTCCGTTAATTTCCGACACTGTTTGTAATTATTTCATCAGTCCCTCAATTTTACGACAGTACTCAAAATAATAAGTCTGAATCATTAAAATTGGTAAGTTGAAAGCTCATAAAAAATAAAAACCGGAAAATTTAATAGAAAATAAAATAAAATACAGATAAAAAATAAAAAAAATAAGTTGCTTACGCAATAATGATATATACAATGAATAAATCTTAAAATTTTCCATTAAAATGTCTTGAAATTTCGCAGACAGCTTTTCCCGTCTGCTTCGAGAAAAGCAAGGAAAAGCAATGACTTTTAGCTGTCTATCATCGAGAAAGATCCTGATTATGAAGATGATAAAATTTCTCAAAACAATTTAAATTCAGCTGCATTTAAATTTCAATATATTCAGAAACTAGCTGTCATGGTGCTGGTTCAAAATAAGGTACTCAGAATGAATACCAATTTTCAGTAGCCTCATACTGTGACATCTCTTAAATAAAAATTCAGGCATTTTTATAAATTATTTAAAAATTCAGAAGGAAATAATATTAACATTATTCATATTACCAGCAAAAGGAAATTTTTAGCTTCAAACAGCTAAAAATGCATATTTTTCTTTTCTTTTCTTTCATTCTTTTTTTTTTTCCGTAAATTAATTCAACTAATTTTTTTACTAGAGCCAATTCTTCTATGTGAATTCTAAAGTCCCTAACTAGGGACTCGTGGGTAGCTGAATGGTAGATATTTAACTAATCATTATTTACCTCCTTATTATTTCTTTCTACCTTAAACACTGTTTTCCTAATCATGGTTTATAATTCGTAATTTTCAAAGGAATTACATAAATTTTGATCGAATGAAAAGAAAAATTGTGATAAATTTTGTTTTGATGTGTGCTATTATATATTAGTTTTTATTCCTGTTTAATTATGTGCGTTAAAAATAATAAAATGTTTCCGAAACCTGTTGATGCCATAAAAAGTATAAAATGAAATACAAAAAATATAATGAATTAAAATGTTTACTAACAAATTAATCAGTATACTTCATTCATAATTTGCATTTCAACAATCTAATCTTGAAGGGGAAAAAATTGTTTTATCTATGTTAATTTTTTGGTTAAGGTTTTATGTTTTTATTTAATTTGAAATGAACTTTATTTTTAACCATAAAAATAATTTCTTAATTAAAAAGCGAAAATATTAATATTTCCCAACGAAGTTTAATCTTTTAATTTTTTAAAAAATAAGATCCCCAACATAAAATAATAGATATATCTATCCATGTTCTCTCGAAGGCCCTCTAAACCTTTCTGATATTAGAGTCCTGAAGTTCCCTTTTCTTCTAAGACAACGGATTTTATAGGCAGCCAGAGTCCCCTAAATGTTTTAACGATATATCTGATGAAAATATCATGAATCAAACGCCACATCTAAATATCCTACTGGGTACGTTTTTTTCTTACTGTGCTAGAAGCTACATAACAATTGCTAATCTCTGTTATCACTTATTTACACGTAAGATATGTTTCATGATCTAAGCAAAAAAAATTGAAGTAGTATGTATAGTAAATGTTATTACAAAAAGGAATGTACATTCATTTACAGAACGATAAAAAAGTAGACCTTTTTCCTTCTTTATCGTCCCTGCATAGTAAGATAGCGAATATGCAGTTAATTAGGTGAAATAATATGTAAGATAAAGCTGACAAATTAAAGCCGAATTTGTTTTAAAGATACTACATGTTACGAAGATGGAGCACACGTGCTCATAAAAATTCGAACCCATAGTATCATTAAAAGCAAAATTCCAATCACGCCGCGCAGATAGTCTACGAATTACCTGCACAAAGGAAATGATCCAAAAGACACGTTTTCTTTATCATCTACCTTTACAATAAGAAAAATTTAAGTTGCAACTCACGATTTCAGAAAAAAGAGACCTTCTAATCAAATATCGGCACATGTGTTTGAGTTCGAGTCGTAACATTTTATACTGAAGATGTGGAACGTCTGTTTTCCATTTTCTTGGATAAATTTTCTCAAAAGCAATTTAAAATATATCACTGTCTGGAATTACAAGTCATATAAGACTATTTACACAAATGGACCTTTGAATAAACACTTTGGTTTTGAAGCATGATTAAATATTAGAGAACTTATAACAAGTTTTAATGCGTCTTTTTCCTTCTTTTTTATACGTCTTTTTCAAGCCTTCGGGAATCTTATTTATTATTCGAGCAAGAATTTTTGTTTCCTTTTCATAATATAAAATTTATGCCAGATTATTATTTCAGCCTATCATTTACGGTTTCGAGGAAATAAAAAATTATTACAACAGTAACTCCCATATTTGTTTAAATCATTCTTATGTAAAGAAACTGTTATTTTAGTAGTTGAAATTATTAGCAATAAAATGGTGATAAACAATAAGAAAACTCTTAACATTATCTACTTTTAATGTGAGTTGTAATTTGAAGTTAAAATGTAGAAGATTATAACATAGAATATATACGATTATACGTTTTGAATTAATTAATACCTTACAAAAAGTGAGTTATTATTTTATATAAAAATAAATATTTGATTCTATTAGAATTCTACTGAGCCTACTAACCTGTTTACAGAAGAAGAGTTTGAATCTACAAAACTGATGAAATAACACATGATTGAATCCGTTAAATAGCATGAATTTATTTTCGTACACGAATTTCTCTTATGGAGAAAGATAAAATGTAGAAAATTGTAACGTAGAATGCATACTATTATACGATTTGAATTAATTAATACCTTACAAAAAGTGAGTTATTATTTTCTATAAAAATAAATATTTGATGCCATTATAATTCTACTGAACCTACTAACCTGTTTACAGAAGATGATATTGAATCTACAAAATTATTGAAATAACACATGATTGAATCTGTTAAATAACATGAATTTATTTTCGAACACGAAAGATCTATACGAATTTATCTTATCTTAACTAATTTATCTTATGGAAAAAGATACCCACGCCATATAAAAATATATTTTGGCATACAAATTCTGGAGTTCCTTTTTGTTTGAAGAATAATTTAAAAATCCTTCAATAACAAAATCAAAGAAATGATATATTTATTTTCAGTGTTTCTTTTTTTAATAAGATAATTAATGATTGTGATATTACAGAATATAATTATGCTTTCATATTTAAAAGATTGAATTGGGCCTAATATTCTTCTGAGCTTATAATAAAGAACTACAGTCGATCCAATTTATTCTGTACTTACTAAAAATATCATGACTTCATGTATATAAAATAATGTAAGGAAAAAAAGGAGAAAAGAAAGATAAGCACTGATGAATCAAACCTATTAACTCGATTTCAAAATTCTCAAACCAGATATTCTTATAAAAGAATTTAATGGAATGGCAGTGTCTTTAATAAGGACACAATCGTAATGCAAGCCAAAACTCATCTATAATATTTGTCAAAACCCAAGATTGTTCATCTGAATTTTTAAAAAGAAAGAGCAACCGGACACGTTCATTCCATACGTACTCAAAGTTCCATAACTTTCGATATTTTAATTAATAAGTATAAAAGAAAGATAAGAAATAATGAATCGGACATTTTCATTCATTAGACATTATGAGACCCTTCTGCTAATCATGCATATAACGAAATTTGCGATATCTGAAACAATAGATAATCTCAACTGCATTCAACTCTTGAATATAGATAATCATGTATTTGAAAACAAAACAATATACAAATTCCAACAGATCAAAAGTATCTCGATGCTCAATTGGATAAATTCTTATAGAATTCAATATGTTTTAGAAAAATTACAGATGACAATAGATTTACAAATTAAGTATTAAAAAAATGGAGCAAGTGACTTAAATTTAATCAGTACTCATTTAACAGATGCTCCAATGAAAGACTGGATTTGTTTAGCAAAACCACGAACAGCATTTCCAGTACTAAGCCAAAACAACAGATTCGTTAGAAAACCTTTTTCACTTGATGAGATATTTATGACTAATAAATGATTGATTTAACATCTTTCTGACTTTTCATACTGATACCAAATTAGTAAAACCTCCTTTAATAAGCTTGAAACTTCCTAATAGTTACATTTCGTTAGTTATAATGAACAACTTTAATTAAACATGCTAACGTACTACCAATTGAAGAATTTTTAGAAAAATGCAAAAACTTCCTAGGAAGCGCTTCTTTTTGATGAATCATTAGAGTGTTTTGTTTCTAGCAATTGCTTCTACAACACGAATCATCTGTGCAAATGAATTTATGTTAGGCAGAATCCATGGTAAAATATCCATACAATTAAATTCGCTATCAACAAACAGAGGATTTTTTTTTTCAGGAATGGACAGATTCCACCTACAGTATATTCTTATGCAGAAAAGTGCAAAAAAAAAAAAAAAAAAAAAAAAAAAAAACTGTGAAGATGATCGTAAAAGAGATGAATCTGAGATTCAAGGCCATACAAAACCTGTATGAGAGAGCGGAAGTCAATTTCATTCAAATTTTCACAAGATGGCCGCATTTTCTCCACTCATTTGCATACAAGAGAGTGAACATTTTCAAGGAAGGATACAAAGACTGAGAAATAAAAGGAAAACAAGCATTCGAGAGAAAGGCTGGGGAAAAAAACGAAAGAAAATATATTCTGAAAAAGCAAAAGAAAGGTGCAAACATTAGACGAAACATCAGAAATATGAAAAGTTGATAGAAGGTCACATATTTTGGAATGTAGTTGTTCTTTTCTAAGAATTCATCGGAAAAGAAATAGAAAAAATCTTCAGCAAAACATGACATTTCCAAGGCTGATTTTCAATTCTAAAATTCGAAGACCGATTACTATGCAGCAGCAAGTAAAGCTATAAAAATTTTAAGTGAACGATGATGCATGGATAAGTTTATATCATAAAACAGAAAATAATTTATAAAATCATCAAAAACTACTCAACATCAGTATTTACTTTGCAATTAAATACGATGATGGAAAAATGGTAATTTAATGTTTTTAATTACACTAAATTAAAGTATTTACTTTCCAATTTAGTGTTTATGAAGAAGAAGAATTTGGTGCAATTATCCAGCTTTGAGATAATAACTATGAACTTAATTGATGTATTTCTTCTAAAGGTACCAAGTGTTCTGAAATATGTGAGAACTACAAAAAAAGACTTATAGAAAAGTTTTGCACCCAGTATTTTAATTCAGGAGACATGGAAAAATTTCTAACATAAATTTAAAAAAATCCATTCACTAAATATATAATGATATGGTATTGAATGATACTAGCCCATCTTTGAACAAAAGCAAAGACATTGTGTTTAAAACTATAGAAGACATGAACAATCTTACCAAAGAGGCAAATATTTTTCTTTTTTATCTATTCAATTAACCATTTATGTTTATGAATAGTTCATAGAGTTGAATTTTTATAGATTAAAATACCAAAACTGGTACAAATTTCTATCTTGGAGTACAACTTATATAACTTATCTCTTTTTAAATACAAGAACTTAAACAACAAATAGTTTTAACATAGCAAATAGGAAAGCTGGCACACTCAGCACTACAAGAAAAGCTAAATATTCGATGTTGAATTTTTCATCTTATTCTTTTTAAAATTATAAAATCAAGTTTATTTATTAATATTTCCGGCTTCCTCGAAAAAAATGTTTCAAAATAGCATGTGAGGATTTCAGGTGGTTTTCATGCTCAGTGAATCTACATGATTCAATATGATTGCTAAATGGTTTTAGTAATCATTATTTAAGTATGTTTTAAATTAGCTGTTTATACGCATGAAAGACAAAAACTTTCTCCAAGCAGAGCAAGCAATTCAGATTTAAATGATTGGTTAATTTCTTTCGGCTCAGCTGCAAAATAAAAATTATTTTTGTCGAAATGAAACCTAAGTTTGACATTTTAAAAAATGAGACTTCGAAAACAAAACGAAATAAAGAAATCGCAGAGGCTTGGAATTATTATAAATTTTAGAAAGTTGCGATTGATTTGAGAGAGATTAATGAAGCTTGGAATTTTTAAGTGGCTCGTTTAGGAACAAATTCAGTTTTTCAGTTCTGTGATTTTCAGTTTGAATTCGGAGACCAAATTTTTTTTTTCTTTACCGATTTCAATCGCTAATCAATTACTGACAAATGAGCCGCCTCGAGAAAAGGGAAAGAAGAGCGAAAAAGAAAATTAATGCCCATTGAGCAGAACAATAAATAATGCAGAAGTTTACCTTGACAAATGAAGGTGTCGTAATAAGCCAGTAGATTAGCTCTTTGGAGGACTCGATACAGTTGTAGTTCCGACTCATTCGTCGGTTGGGACGTCATGGCGACTGAAAAAGAAAAGAAAAAAAAAAAAAAAAACAAACGTTATTGACAAATGAAAACGAAGCATAAAAATAATACAGAAAATGCATTCCGCCACACGCTCTCATAGAAAATTCTGAAAAGAAAAGGATTTTTTTTTCTTCCCACATTTTAGCGCAAAACATCTGATCCAGTTTGGACACTTATACAAATATAATGACATATCATATAAAAAGCCTGTTATGGCTTTTGAAGGTTAACTTAACTTCAAAATTGGCAAAAGCTCATTAATCATAAATTCCAACTCCTTTTATTTAGCTTTTTGCACAATTTAAATATTAATAAACATTTAAAACTCTATTATTATTATAACATCCGAAACAAGTAAAAAACTGTTAATTTTTTTAATTCCAAAAACAATGCACTTCCGTAATATCAAAATTCATTCGATTTGATTTGTTGAAAAACATTCCTTCAAATTTATGCTCGCATTTATATGCATTAAATATACTATTAAAAGAAATTTTTTATATGAGATAAGCAAAATATTTAAATAAATAAATGTGTTATATAGATTTTTATGAGTAAAAGATAAAATTAAATATAGATTCTTATCAGTAAAATATCTATATTTACTACATTTTCACTGAGTTAAAATCAATATATTTAAATCTTGATTTATGTAAAATAAAGCCAGAAAGCACTAATAAAAAAATCTCAAATTTTGTAACAATAAAAAAAATTCAATTAAAAAAACTGTAACGATAATATCAACATTATTATACTAAAAACAATTAAAAGTTATGCAATACTTTTCATAACAATTCATTATTCATAAATTCCACCCCATATTTGTGCAATTTTAAATGATTTATTTATGCACTGACTTGATCAAATTGAAATATTTTATACGAATTGGCAATTTCCCAATAAAAAATTACAAACATTGATGAACTTGTTTTCAGAGAAAAGAAATAAAAAGACAAAAGATATAGTTGAATATTGCAAACAATTTACATTTTCAGACGCATTTTCTACCCCCCCTCCCCCAAAGCTTGATTTCTTTTACGCAACAGCTGAAAAAATATAACACAAAATCATGATATTTCAAATTCAAATAACATATCTACGCTTTTTAAAATTTATAGCACTTGAATAAATAACATTTCTCATCCTTACAGTTATCAAGATGGTTTGTTTTTTAAAAAAAAAAAACATGGGGCAAAAATGACAAATTAGGTTATTCTGTGAAATGGTTACAAAATATTTCATTTATTTAACTTTTTAAATACATTTTTATGGGTAAAAAAACCTTTTAACTATTATCTTCAAATTCTAAATTTAAAGCACGCAATTTTCGGCATTAATAATAACTTTTTAACTATGTCATATCGTTTTGAAATAATGAAGCAGCAAAAGTACCGGCTGTCGAAGCTATGCTATCTACTATTTTAAATGCAGACAGCAGAATGAAAATCAAACTTACTTTTGGCTCAAGAATACTAATACGATTCAAAGAGATATAGGCCACACATTTATTAAATTTTAAAGTAGAAATTTCCAGAAACTTGGTTATTATTTTTTAAGCTATTTTATTTTGACCTTGGCATAGTAAATTTAACTGAAAAACAGCTCTATAAAAACTAATTTTCAGAGTGAAAATTACTATGTAAAAACAAATTAGATTTGAGATTCCAAGATAAATAAACACATTACTCTCGAATGCAGGTCACAGAACAAATTTTTAATCAAAATGAAAATTTCGTTTAATTGTTTAAAATAGTTGAATGTCGAAAACGTCTTGGTATAGTTTAAATTTCTATTTTTTTGTTATTGGAAATCAAAATTCTTTAAAAAAAGATTTTCGCCCAGAGAATTAATCAAATGAAAAATGTGCGATGATGTTTTAAATATCGAGATTGTTTAGAGGATTTTTTTTTTAACTCACTAGGAAGTTATTTTGACAAACAACTAAAATTTTTCGTCGATTTGGAAGCTTAATTCGATGTTTTAAAGTAGGAAAAAGTGTTGGCATGAATTTTTTAACGCGTGAGAAAATTTCTGCCTTTTGACGGGCATTTGTGGTTAATTTGAACGGTCGTCTTTAATAAGGCGTAGGGAAAATTCCACGTGAAAAGAGGTCTAATTTGTGAATAGCGTGTTAGAAGTAAACGTCGTGCGGCAGCTGTGTTCGTAACGCTTTTCTAAAAGATTCATTAAGTTTTCATTTTTCTTCCCCTAAGAGCACCCTTTGACAACTCCTATAAATGTGACAACTCCTTCACGCTAACAACAATAACCGCAAGATGAAGCTGATTCGGAGGTACTTTGTTTTTGCATGCAGCGCCATTTTTGCGAGCGCCGCTCTTCTCATCCAAAAAATACTGACATTTCACATTGTGTGTCAGACACAAATTCATTTTCTCTAATCCATAGAGTCTTGTTTTATGAACACCCGAGCCAATACCGAAAAAAAAAATCTTTTAAAGTAAAAACAGAAAAAAAAACCTTTAAATAAAAATGGATGCCTTTTCTGTTATTGTAGTGGCTATTATTTTTCAAAACAACTAATTTAATAGTAATGGCTAAATATAATCTCACTTATTTCGACTTAAGTTTTTCGCAAAAAAGTTTTTGACAGTTCTCATTGCGTGGAAGCCAAAAATCCCTTTCTCAAGTTTACAATCCTTTTACTATGTACTTCTAACTCAGTTTTTAAAAAAAGATATTAAGACAGAAAAACATATATTTCTATTCTTATGGTCAATACACTTTGAAAAAAGCCAAATTAATAGTAGTGACCTAAATTTAATTTCGCTGAATTTGCCTGGTTTTTTACATTAAAAATATTAATGTTTTTTAAAAAAAACACCTCTTCTGTTACTATATTGGCTATTATTTCTCGAAACAACTAATTTAATAGTAATGGCTAAATCTAATCTCTTTATTTAGAATTTTTTTTCGTAAATTTTTTTTGACAATTCACATTGGGTGAAAGCCAAAAATCATTTTCTCTAGTTCATAATCTTTTTTTCTATGTACTTCCAATTTGATTTTAAGAAATATTTTTTTTAAAGAAAAGTTTTATTGTTATTATCACAGTCAATACACTTTAAAAAAAGCCAAATTAATAGTAATGATCTAAGTTTGATCTCGCTGATTTTGCCAAGTTTTTCCCTTTCAAAAAAATTTTAACTTAAATTTTTTTTTCTATTATTATAATGGTCAATATTTTTCAAAATAGGAATAATATTAATGGCTCAATCTAATCTCACTTATTTAGACTTTTTTTAACAAAAAAATTTGCGGCAATTCTCATTGTATGGAGTTCACAGAATGTTTGTCTCTAGTTCAGCCATTTTTACATCAAAAATTTTCTTTATGTACCTCCAAATCAGTATTAAGAAAGATTACTATCTGAAGACAGAAAAAAGCTATATTATTATTATAACAACAATAAAAATTAGGTTTAAAAATTAAAGTTTTCGTAAAAAAGAATGATAGTAATTGCTTAAGTTTTATCTCTCTGCGTTTGACCAGTTTTTTTCTAGTCAAAAAATACTCTCAATTACTACAGTGAAATACTGTGTAATCTTCATTTTTCTTCCAATGATACTCTTTTTGCATAAGTCCTCAAATAATAATACATACGAGTTGTAAAAACTTTATTATAATGATCAATATTTTTTTACTCAAACAAATTAAAATTATATTGTTTATAGTTAAAATGAAGTTGCCTTACTGCCCTAAAGTTAAAAGAATGTAATTAGCACAACACATTATCGGTTCTCAGTCTTAAACCAAATAAGAAAAAATTATTTTTTTTAAAGTTATGGTTACCTTTACGTGGCATGTTTATTTTTAGTACTCGCATTCTAAATCGCTAGTTATAGTACTTCTAGTATTTTGCAAAGTTTATTTGTGTTCAGAGGCTTATTTTTTTCATGAACCAGAAAAAACAACGGAGGAAAAACATTTCTATTCTACCCTAACCCCCACCTAAAAAAGTTTACAGTAAAAACCATTTTATTTCTTTTGTTATGAAAAAATGTGGGTCTCGCTTCACCTCTCATGAGGAAAATATTTTTCGTAGCAAAAGTACTAGTATCAGAGACTCCTTCAATAAAAAAAAAAGTGTGTAGAAGAGAATCATTACCCTTTTTTTTTGTCATCGTATAAGGAAACAACTAAATATTTTTTTATAGTGAAAGAATCTTGAGAGAGTTGAATATAAGAAAAAAGTTATAAATAAAGCTTAATTAAATGCATAAAGATACTTCTCATAAATACAAATTATAAATTTTAATCAACTTTTAATTTTATATAAAAAATAAAAACAATTTTTCCTACCATCTAGTTAACTATGTTACCTCTTCGTATTACATAATCTATCTATGACTTAAAAAATGAATTGCATATACTTATATAATACATAGAGGATAATTTTTTTATATATATTATCTGTATTAATAATATCTTTATATATATAATTAGTAATTATTTCTTACTTTCCTACAGCAATTTTTTATTTTTATACGTTTCATTAACTTTTTCATGGTGCATTACGGTTTTAAAAAAATCGGCGAATCTATATAAAATGAAAACCTTTTTGGTTTCCTTAACTTAATAAGTGGAGCCATAACTATAAAAATGCACTTCAGATAAAAAATCATTGTGAGATGAGACATAATATTATTTTTCCCAAACCATACATAAATACAAATTATAATTATTTTACAGAAAATCATTGAAGAAAGAAGTTAATAGATTGATGTAACATGTGTTATGACAGTCCCCCCTTTTTTGCCATAAAATGCAAGATTTGAGTAAATATATTAAATACAAAAGGGTGTTCTGTCCTTGAATCTCTTAAAAACTTCTGTGAATGTGCGTCTTTTAAAGAGAGTATATTTACGACAGTAGTCAACAGCGCCCCTAGTGAGAGAAATGAAAAGTAAACACAAGAAAATTGACCACAAACACGAACTGGACGCCGATTATTCGGCTCCGGTTATACACATACACCGAATATTTAATAGGGAAGAGGGGGGGGGGAGAACATCCAATGTCAGTGAATTTCTTGGTGGAGACTCATCAATACACGAACAAACACGACATGATTTTGAATATCAGAAACAGTTTATTTTCTAGGAGCGGATGTGCAACGTCTGATGCTAACGTCTAAATGGATCATCATTTTTATTTATTTAGTGTTTTCATCATTTATTTATTCGTAAATTTTTTTCCCCTCCTTCGTCCATTCCGCCGGAAAGACGCCATGTTTAATTATACCGACAAGCGTTCTTATGAAATATTCCCTTTATGCACATCCCCAGTAATTTGTTTGTCGCTCTATTTTTGCGCTTTCTTAGGCGGAACGCAAAGGGTTAAAAAAGGGGGAGGGAGGAAAAAAAAGGGGGCACCGCGAAAGAGCGACAGAAAGAGAGAAAACGGTCGATAATTCGGGAGCGCTTCGTAAATGAAGGAGCAGGATTAGAATATACATGGCGAAAAAGGAGGGGGAAATAAAAAAGGAGAAAAAAGAAAGGGGGAGGAGGTTAAAAACGACGAGTCCATCGATCTACACGTGCGTGGTCATCGCGTTGCGCATTCGACCTCCCCCCCCTCCGACACACACCTCTCTCCGCGACGTTCTTTTTGCTTTTTTATCACCTGCGATGAGAAGACCCGAAGAGAAGAAGAATAGGTTCGCTCCTCACTGGAGGAGGTGCAGCTAAACAGAACTCCTCCAAAGGAGCTAACTTCCATCAACCCTTTGCCTCCTGATTCTCTCATAAATGGCGAAGGCTAAAAGCGCGGCGCTCGCACGAAAAAAAATTAAAAATAAAACAGAACAGTAATAACAAAGACAAAAAATTACGCGCGCGGGAAAAAAAGGAACCCAAAATGCGGAGCAACGCGTACATAGCAACGTCACTGGGTGTGACGAATTGTGGCGCCATCTGGTGGGAGCGTTCGGCTATGCTTAACCCTTTCGGTCCTAATATCCAACTCCATGTGCTTGCTTGCTGTTAAGAGCTGGAACGAAAGGGTTAAGCGCACCACACTGGCTAATACACAAGGAAGAGCCAACCTAAAATGGAAATTAAAAAAAAATATGGAAACAGTTATGGTTTGATGCAGTTTTATGATTTGTTTTTTTGGTACGTGACCAAGAATGGTTGGTTCTAGGCAGGTGAAAAGTTTGAAGATAAGGAGAAAGGGGTGGGAAGTGGGAGAAGGGGTGGAGTAGAAAACAAATATTACGAGAGGGCGCTCTTCTACAACGAAACAACGCAAAAGCAGCAGCAGCAGCTTTTCGGCTGGATTCTTTGGCATCAGCTTTACAAATCGGGTTTCGAAACTTTTGTTCAAAACTTTTCGGAGGAAAAATTTTCTCCGAATGAAAAGCGAGAGCAGACTTATTAAAATTTTTAACTTCCCGGGAAAACTTTATTGTAAACAGACACGCTTCAAGAGACACTCAAAATTTGTATGTAAAGGATTTTAATGAAAGGATAATAATAATTTTAAAAAATACTGTTCTTAAAAACATTAATAAGTTTTTTTTTAAAAAAATAAAGTGCAGGCAATTTATATGAATGTAAAAAAGTTTTCAGGAGCATATTTCAAAATCTTTAAATCTTGAATCGTTAACAGTACAATAATAAAAGGAATAAAAAATAGTTCGTTATAAGTGGAAAGAAGTATGAAAGAGGATGCAGGTCTAATGAAGTCGTAAATGACACAAATTTCAGTCTGAAGACTCGAAATCAAGTTTGAAATGATTTTAAAAAACAAAATTCATAGTTAAAATTTTCATTTTAAAGTAACAAAAAATTAACATTTTCTTATAATTGGAAGAACAAATTACTGAATAAAAATTGATAAATTAATTTAAACTTATTTTTTAAACCAAGCGTTATATATCAACTCAAAAATTCAATTACTGAAACCGCCACCAGATTTTTGTAATGAGCTTTGTCATCAATTTTTTTCATGGAAATAATGGCTGAAAACTAAAAAGAGAACCCAGTTAGATGAAACATAGGCTCTATATTACTTATATCAAAAGTAGCGAGAATAATTCAAAAGATCTTGCTGTATGTTAAGGCAAAAAATGTTTTAAAAAATATCCAAAAATTTTCAAAATCATACGTTTTTTTTTTTTTTGTGTGCAGAACTTAAGAAATTCAAAACCAATGAAATTCTTATTAACGACCAACCTATATATAACCTATTTGAAGTTATACATTTATAACTCAATTTTATTGATGCATTAAAAAAAGATGATTAAATAAAAATTATCTATTGAAGAATTACTTAAGTTTTACAGTATCCTCATTTTCAGCATCAATACAATCGCTATTGTCTTTCAAAAATACATAGAATGCAATTAAATTTTGTTTCAAGAAAACCCGAAAGGTTAAAAATATAAGTCTTTTAGATATGACGCCAAAAAAATATATTAAAAACTTTCAGTCAAACGACAAACACAGAATTTAAAGTGAACGCATATAAAGAAATATATATATATATATATATATATATATATATATACACGATTCAAAATACGAGTCAAAATAAACAATCGAAAGAGCCAAAACAAACGCCAAAGAAAAAAATATATAAATAAGAATGTAAAAAGTCTAAACAATAATATACAAAATGATAATAGTTAGGAAAATTAATATTTTCAAAATCGTACTGCCAGAAAATTTCTTTTGAAATTAAAAATAAATAATAATAAATATTGCGCTACAATATAATTTACAATATCAAAATATATGCTTTTATATTTACTTTTAAGGCAGAGCACATTGTTTTCAATATAATTTTTTTCTAAGTAAAATGGAAATTGCATTTATTTTAAAAAAAATCCATCCATTGTTTCTGCTACGAGCAGCTTACAGAGTCTGAGGTCAATTTATTTACAGGAAAATTCAATCATTTTTTCTTAAAAAATTTTTATACATTGTGTTGATTTAAAATTATTGAATTTAAGCACCAGAATTCAAAATTTGCCTCCAGGAATGTGAAATATTTTCATACTAACAGGATGGATGGAATTTGCAAATATGCGGATTATTTTCCTGTAAAAAAAATTTTTACACAGATTTTTTTTCTTGCAGTAATGAAAATGAAAGATTCCATTCTCATATTTTTGTAAACATAATTAAAAAGGATAAAAATGGCAAATGCTATTTAATTCATTTCCAAAATGCGTCTTAGAAAGGAGTTATTAAAATGCAAACCAGTTTGCGAATCAAGTTAGGTCAACTGAAATAATCTAAAATAGATAAAAAGATAAGTTTTGGAAAAAAAAAGGGAAAAAAGGAGGAATTTTTCGCTTTGAAGCGTTGTTTGCTGTATTGGATGATACCAAGATTCATTATATTTTTACAAGAAGGATAAATTAATGTCTTAAGAGAGCTTAATAACAAGATAAAACCTATTCAATACCGTTATATTTATTTTAATTTTTGATTTGATGGAATGGCATGTTATATGAGATTTTATTGTAAAAATAAGAATATGAAGAATCCCAGTGAAATATGTTAATCATTTAAAGCAAGAAATAATAAACTTATTTATTCATGCTGATAATAAATCCACGGATAAAAAATTTTGAAAACAAACAAAGAAAGAAGAAATAACAGACAGATCTAAGAAAAAATTTATAGTGGGGGTGAAATAAAAACACAAATTAAGAAACAGTTTTCAAAATTTAAAAAAATCAAGATTTTTTTTTTTAAAAATGCATGTAAATTTCTCTGCATTTTGAAGCAAAAGGATAATTTCAAAATAGATGCAGATATGTTTTTTTTTTACATTTATTAAGCAATTCTGATATTTTTTAAAAATTTCTAACTTGTTAACTAGCAATATTAACATAATTATCAACCCAAATAATTATATATAATGAGAAAATCAAACTGAAAAATTTGAACTTAGCTTAGTTCTGATTTAAACCTCAATGACACATTTATTCAGTAAGTTATATAATTAAAAAAAAATATGTTTTATGTCACTCTCTCAACAAACTCATCACTTAATTATCTCTAACTATAAATAGATTTATGTATCAATTATAAAATGTTGCTTTTTTGCGGATGGAATTCTGGATATAAATATTAATGGGGAGAGAGAATTTATTTATTTATCTTCAGTTATTAAATTTCAAAAAAAATTATATGAAAACTAATTTAAGCTGAAAGAACAGTGAAAAACAATTTTATAACACATATGACAATTATCGAAAATTGCGAATTTCTTATTGATACTAACAGGATACGCTTATCATTTTCTCACCAAAATAATAATAATTCACCCTCAAAAAAAGAATAGACAAAAAAAAAAAAGCTTTGAACGAAAGCAAGAAAAATGCACTGCTTTACTTTTTCAATTTTTTTCCATCAATCAGAAAGATAATAGTGAAAAACGATAGTTTTAAAAATTCATCATTCTACCAGGTACAGTAACCTTGTCAAAATTGTTAGAAAATCAGCGACATCTTTAAACTCAATTTAGACGTCTATTATTCAATTCTGAAACTTTCTTAAAAATAGATTGGATATCTTAAAATTCTTTAAAGTTTCCAATACAATCTACGGTTTGCCTTCAAATTTTCAAAGTGTTTCAAACAAATTCAAAAATATTTTAGAAGAGAGATGTTAAATGGGTTTTTGGATAGAAACAAAAAAAAAAAAAATTCACTAAGACTGTATTTGTTAGGTTCCTTGAGTATGCAAAAGTAAAATGGCTGTAACATAGAAGAAAACAAATATTTTATAAATAAAAAGACTTGAAAAGAGATACAAAAGAAATAATTCCAAATGAAATTATTTTTAATTTAAATTATTTTTTAAAAATTTAAATTTTAACTATACTGAATCTCTTTTTTTTTTTTCAAATCACCCAATTACAGTTACTAGCAAATTTATCTCGAAACATACAATTTTTGAAAAAATTCTAGCTAACAATAATCTTTGTTTAGAAGCTTAGTTCTTTTTTTTTGTGTGTGTGTGTAGTCTATTTCAATAAAAACTTTCAAAATTTCCATTATATTAAATATTTTTAGATACTAACTATTCTAAGGCTCATCTCATAGTAACAAGTTAAATACCAAAAAAAATCAAAAATTTTACATCACACCATATCAGCATAGTTTGAGAATATGAAAAACAAAATAAATAGCGTGAATATTTTAAAATAAAGTTCTACGATAAGCTTAAAGACCATAAATTTCAAAACTCAAGTCTCAAGAAAACAGATATTTTGAATTCCCAGACGGGTCTTTTACATAGACATTTTTTTTAGTTCCCTGCATAAATTTTGTGATTAAGAATTTATGCCTACAGCTTAAGTTAAACCAGCTGAACTAGATGAAATAATTTTAAAAATATTTCAGAGAAAAGAAAGCAAGTGTTGTTTCATAAAAATTAGCAAACCACAGGGGGAAGAGTTTTTAAAAATTGCTAGTATATATTCGCATTTTCTTATGTTTATTTTTTCAGTACATGCTGAACAATTTATATCATGGAAATTTTTCAGTAACATGAGAGTTTTTCAGACTTAGATTTAACCGACCAGCTTTAAAACTGTCTCATCTTGATATAAACAAGAGCAATATTATATATTTAAAACACACACACACACACACACACACACACACACAAATTTTAATACTACGGCGTGCTAAGTTCTTGCTTAAAATTTTTTTTCTCTTTCAAACGAAATAAGTTTTAATTACTAAGGAATTGACTTCTTATATAAAAAAAATTTGTTGCCGTCTCATCCTTCTTTCACTTCATTTTGTTTCAAAATCTTAAAAAATATTTTTAAAAAAAATTGGGTATTGTCTGAGAAAAAAATATATTGAATTGCATATCAAGTGAAATTACGATTAAAAAATAAATGAATAAAGTATTCACATGTAAGAATATAAAATTGCGGCTGTATGAAGAATTACAAAACAAGGGTTAGCCGCTAGAGGATGATTGTAGAAATGAAAATAGTTATTAAAAAATATTTTTTATGTTATTAATTCTGTTTTTCAAATGAAAGCCATGTTAGAAAAAAATATATTAATTCCGCTTTTAAAAAGTTAACTGGGACTATCATATTTCTATCATAATCTTTCACAAGAAAATATATATTTTATTGTATTTACTCGTTACTCACTAAAAACTACATAACTGTAAATTCCTCTAATATATCATAAAATATCATCAGTATACAACTAAAAGTGATGAAGTCAAAAGAAAAAAATGAATTGGTGTTAACGTGTTGTTTTAAACTGTCATCGCAGAAAAAGATAAATAATGAAAAGAAATTTTCGCATGTCTATTAACGACATTTCACAATTATGTTGAGCATATATTATGCAGAACTTTTCGTGTTACAAAAATGTCATTTTTAAATAACAAGAACTTTTTCGGGATTCCGTCAATTTTAAATGTACGCAAATGATGTGTTTTCATCTAAAAGGTAATTTTTCAGAAAATAAAAAACAAATTTAACTTTAAAAAATCCCTCCTTTTTTTTTTCCTATCTTTTCTGAGTTCTTTTAACCCATGTACATTTAAAGCTAATAATTAGAGAATAGTTCAGATGCTCTTATTGTATTAATTGTATTAGTTTAAAGTACATCTTCTTATCCTTAGCCAGAGATAAACTTCAGATATTTATTTTAAGAACTGTCACCTTCCTAATGGCGGGCTTAAGATCGTCTGTACAACGGCCATCTGGCGACGATTGAACAGCTTAAAGGATTTGTACAAATCAAATAAAAGCCACGGGAGAAGTTTACTGAGAAAACAAAAGACAATTGTTTTCAATATTTGTTGGTAAAAGTAAAATAATAACTTCGATAGCGAATGAAATAGAAAATAATGTTTTCAGTTGAAGTTTTGATTTTTCATGAATTTCTAAACATATTTAATAATAAAAGAAATATTTTGCATTAGCCATTTTTTCAATTAATATTACTTTGAAATCAATTTAAAACAAGAAAAATATTACTTAAATATTATTATAAAGTTGGTTAAAAATATTTAGAATTTTAATAAACAAATAGTTTAACTACCTTTTTATAAAAGTTCTTTTTTTTAGCTATGTAGTTTCCCGTTTTTTGAATGATTTTTGCTAGTCATGTAATTAATTTATTCTATTTGATGCTAATTATGCGATAATTTACTTTTGACACAAGTTATGCTTAGTTTGATTTAAAGTATTTGTATGGTGTTAATTTTAATATGAAATGAATAAACGAGAATTCTCATGTTATACTTTTTTTATATTAATAAAAGAAAGAAAGCCATTGGTGAATACAAAGAGCAATTTATGGTTTTGATGATTAATATAGTTGATATAAGAATAGAGAAAGTCTTTAAATTCATCTACAACCATGAACAGACATACGTAAAAACTGATGTTTTTAAAAAACTGAGAATTCGAGTTTCCCATGAAAGAAAATTAATAAACAGAGTGTATCAAATCTGCAATTAACACTCCAAACATAAAGACGATCCCCTTTTTGAGATGAAAAATGAATGACGATAAAAAATGGATTGTTTTCATCAATTAAATGGAATTATGTCATTAATTGAACAGATCTTAAAGAAATTATGATAAGCCACAATCTAGATCGAAAGCTGAAATTCTTCAAAGGAAGATAACCCCACAGGATTATCTTCCTTTGAAGAATTTTATGGAATTATAAAGATATTAGATATTATACCAAATAAAAACTAGTGAAATAAGATAAAGTAATCAAAGAAAAATGTGCTGAATAAGTAAATGGTTTTGAAACCGTGTTTCTCTTTGTCAACAGAGGATTCTACAAGCCTCGTAAAAAATTTATGCTATTGAAAATTGATATACTACCCTTCATAAAGTTATGAGGAATCAAATTGTCATTTATTTGTTTTTCCAAAACTCAGTGAAAGGTAAAAGTCACAATGATAATAATGTACTTGGTTATTATTTTTAATTGATAAAAATCAGAATGATACAAATGTGGAATGTGAAGTACGAAAAAAACATTGTATCAAGATTAATGCTTGAATTAAAAAAAAAACACCGCGCTTTTTACTAATGGAATGGAGCATAACTATTAACTAATGGACATAATATACATTCCAAAAATTTAATGCAATAAAATTTTATTAATACCATAAAAATTTGTATCAACCAAATTATTTCTCATCAATGCCATATAAACATAATAAGAGCTTCTTTTGCATGAAAGTACATATTCGATTTCAACTAAATATTTTACGTCAGTTTTTAAAATTTTTGTCATGATTAAGATTTTTTTTAGAATTCAAAATTAATGTAATGGACATAAATATCTTAAAATTTGTAAAATCTTTTTGAAAAAATCCTAATTTTATTACTATGTGGTCCTGAAAATAGTTTTCGAATGGACAACTTGATTACATATAGTGGTGAAGCCTATTATCGAAGTCAGTTTTTTTCGCGACAACATAATTTTGAACAGAAAAACACAAAAAAAGCAATCGTTTTTTCAATTATTTACGACATAAATTAAAAATAATTCATATTTCATTAAAATCAAAGTTATTTCTTCACGTCAAGCCTTTGGATAGTAAATATTTTAAGGACATTGGCAAATAATAATATATATTTAACATTTTAGTATTTTCTAAGCTGAATGAGGCTAAATAAATGTTTAAGAAATATTTTAACAAAAATTAAGGCCAAAAATATTTTTCGGAAAAATTTAAAGACAAAATCATCCCTACCTCAATTTGACTGACGTATGTAATTTTAAGGAATAGTTCTCTTAAATTACAAAATTTATATTCTCTAGTTATTTATATTGATATGAAAAGTTATATATTGAGTATAATGGACTCAAGGAAATCTAGACTTGATTAAACAATGGATCAAAATAACAGTCAAATTGAGTTTGAAGAATTTATGATTTAAGATTTTATAGAGATCCTTTCGATTTTAATCTGATTCTTATTCATGGGCTTTTGGTTTTAAAAACTTTTTCAGCTGTTATACAAATTCATAAATGAGGAAATTTTCTAAATGATATTAATTATTAAAGACTAAATGATTTATGAAACATTATGATTGAAACAAATTTGAGTTGAAATGAATAAACTAACGGGCCAAGAAAGAGTTTAGTCGAATACTTATGAAATTTATTAGGGACATAATGATTAGCAGATTTAAATTTTATTGATAATACCATTCCCGAATTTTCGATTTTCCAATTCTTTTCGGCATTACATAAAAATGTACACAAATTCATAAAAATGCCAATCCAGTAAACATGTGTATGTGTGATATTTAAAACAAAATTTCTTAAATTATGCATCCTAAGCAAAAATATGGAAACGAAAATATTTACATTTTTTTTTCTTAAAATTTTCACGGTAGTTAATAAAAAGGATTTAGAAAGCCATCTTTATTTAAATAACTTCATTTCAAATTTTATAAAGATATTCAATTAAATTTCTTTTTAATTATTACAAAGCAGTGTTGTTTCATTTTCCTTCATATATAAAAGAGAGTTGCTGAATCTAGAACGTTATTTAGTGTAAAATGGTATCGTAACTTCAATGATTTCAAATGTCTGGGCACTAAATTAAACAACTTAAACAGTGTAAATACAGCTTATATAATTATTTTTAAAAGAAAACATTTAGAGAGCAAATGTTTGCATTTAGATGTCTTATGTCAAAAAAAGACTAATAGTTCTTATGCTGTTTTTAGTTAAGTAACAAAATAGGTTTTATTATCAGAGATAAAATTTCTTTTGTTACAAATTACAACAGTAATTTTATTAAAAGAATTTAAAGATGATTACTTGAATTTTTCTGCTATAATTGTCTATTTTATACAAAATATCTAATAACCTGATTTATCAAGAAATTCAATAATCATCAAAAAGCGGTGGTAGTGATTCAAGTAAAAAAAAGGAAACCCGATATCAAATGCTCATTTAGAAATGAAATATATGGCTATATGGATTTTATTTTGCATGTGAGGAAATCAAAGATGAAGCAACAACATGTCATATTTGGTTTCATACAATGTGATTTAAGGAAATACAAGATGCCATATTTGGCTTCATACATTGTGATTTGAGGATCGGAAGAGACTTTTGGGTAGCATAGTTGAGCTTAAGAAAGAATCGGGCTTAAAGAAATTGGTTGTCCAACTTGGGAAATAAGTCGTCCAGTCTGAGAAAACAATCTTCATAATTGGATCGAGGATTCAATTTTTATGCTATTTTTTTATTTGAAATTGCTTCTTAAAAAGTGGATTTAATAGGTTTGAAGGTAAATAAACAACAAAAAATAACTACTTTTTCCTATCAAAATTGCTTCTCAATCACTATACATTAAAAAAAAAATGTTTAGATGGTTAAAATTCAACAGTCTCTCTCTCAATACATCTCGGGGCGTGAAAAAATGTTTATTTCCAAAAACTTTTTTAAAAGTTTAACTGAATGGAAAATGCTCAAGAAGTTCGGTTCTAAACGAAGGACGTAAACTTAATTCTACAGGTAGTGATGCGCTCTTCAGATATTTTCTAGAAAAAGTGAAAAGGACAAATCCTTAAAATCAAAAATCTGTATAAATAAATCTTCAGGTAGAGGAGGAAAGGAGATTAGCAACAGGAAAAAGCTGAGATGTCTGCAGTACTCAAGTAATAAACAAATCATTGAAAGAAAGAAAGAAAAGAAGAAAAAAAAAACTGTTGAGAATCTCTCATTTTAGAAGCGCATAACTAGTTTTATTCTTACAACGTCTCTTAAAGGTATGAGCAATCACAAATAGCACTAAAATAAATAACATTCACTCGGAAATATAGCATAAAAATGTTGCAAATGGTTGAATCAGAAGATTCGGAAGTTGAAAAAAGTAGGGCGCTGAATGGAATAATCAGTAGCTTTCTGCTTAAAAGATGTGTAAATAGAAAATCAGCTCATTCGAAGTGGCTCTCGAGGTAGTTTCTTGATCTGTTTTTTTGCAGTCGTAAAAATTAAAGCGGCCATAAACGAGGAAGACTTTTAAAATTAGGGAGTGGCAATATGAAAGACCACAACGATTCGGAGGGAAATGTTCCTTTGGGCGATTTACTTTTTCGCCATTAAGGTACTCGCTTTTGCAAAAGGGGAAAAAACTGTCATCGTATCTAATGACAATAAAAAAATTAATTGGCTTTAGAAAATTTGTAAGTACTGCGAAAAAAGTTATGGCGCACCAATGAAAAAGCGCGAGAGATTTTATTTCGCTTTTTGCTTCTTTCTTTTTTTTACCCAGCCTTCCCGCAAATTACAGTTTCTATGTTTTATTTATACAAACCCGAAAAATGGGAAAATTACGCTTCGAATAAGAAAATCCATAGAGAGTAAGAAAAAATGTAGTTGATGAAAATTAATATTAAGAGCCAATTAATATTAATAACTTTTTACGTAAGAGAAGGTACGAAAAACAAATTAATGATTTTATGCAAATAAAGTAGGAAGCAAGCGTAGAATTTCGGGATAGAAGTGAAGTTCCCAAATATGCAATTGAAGATAAAAGAATTTATTCCAAAAACATCTAAGTAGACAATTTCTTGGAAATGGCCACAAAGGAAAGTCATTAACTGTAAATTATATTGTTAATAATTTTACTGAGATGTTATTTATCTCTAATAATAACGAAGGAGGATGTGTTTCTGTTTTTTAGCATTCTATATCTCAGACCGTTTGAAGAGGAGCTAACAAATTTAGCACAAATAAATTTCGATGGATGGAAATGTGTGCCTCAGAGTGATTTGTTGTGAAATTTTGATAAAAATTAGCGAGATTTGGACGATTATCCGCGATACCTTTCAAAAACAATATTGCACAAAACTCATTTTAAGAGAATTTCAAAATTCAAAAACTATCTTTTTAATGATATCAATTCGTTTTCGAATTTGAAAATTTGTTTAATTCGTTTTTGAATTTGATAATTAATTGTCTTCTGAAATTTTATAGTTTTTTTAAAATTTTGATAATGTTTTAAAACATTTTTAGCAACCTTTTCAGTTTAACGTTTTCCAATTATGTTCATTTCATTGCTACAATAAAATTAAAAATCTTTTCATTGTCTCATCAAATATATAACAACATGATTTTCTTCCATTATCAGAAACTCAGAAAGAAAGACTTTGTTTTATTATCTGCGCAATTTACATTCGAAATAAGAAAAGGAAGTTCCAATATTGCAAAAGACAATATGCAATTAGAAAAACGTACAATTAAAAGAGACTGAACAGTTCAGCTATAAAATAAGCAAAATAGGTGTAAGGTGAATTTAATGTCTATCAGGATTTTGTACTTAAAATATTTTATCGAGACAATCAAGAACATCACATTTTGTATAAGAAATTTAATTGAAAATAAACACAACCAATATTGCTAGCAAACCAACTGATAAGCAAAGGCGGTTAGTTTTTCAATAAAAATACTTTACTTAAAGCGTCAAATGAAATAACAAAATTGAGCTCTCACATAATTAATTAATTATTCTATGTGCAATTAAGAATTATAAATTTAAAATTAAGATATCTTTTAGAAGCCAAATTATTTATGCTGGAAATTTTTAAACTCCCTCAATAATATATAGATGAAAAAGGATTTTAAAAAAGGTTTCGAACTTTTTAAATTTGGTTTTGTATTTATAAATAGGCGAGTCCAATCAAAAGTTTCTATTAAAATATAAAGTTGAAATCACATTGTAATCGTGAACTCAAGTTGGGTTACATGAAGAGTGAGAAAAAAATCTTCTGGAGATAAAAGACGACAAAGCTTTAAAAAGACGTTGAGCCGCAGCATTGTTTTTGATTTCGATACCACTGTCGATTGAAGCTGCTTTTGTTAATTAGAAAACGTAGAACAATTCATTTGCGAAAATAAATAAGTCAAATCGAGCGGAAAAAGTGCAACTTCCTTTTGAATCGCAAACAAAACAACCTAGGTGGCATTTTTACCAAAGACTTACAAAATACGGAACGTAAACAAAAGCTTCCCGCGTAAGAGTTCTTGAATCATTGAAAATGACGAAGACTCCTCGAAGAACGAAAACATGTCGTTTAGCAATGGCAAGAAGCCCAAAAGCCGACTAACAACCTCTCGACGGGAAAATCAAGAATAAATCAAAAACCAACGGAAAACTTCACGGAAGCAGTTTGAAGGCTTCAAATAATTTGGTTGGAGTTTTGATTTGGGGGATGGGGAATGAGAAAGGAAATAACAAATGTTACGATAACACACTCTTAGGCTTTGAAAAGAATTATAAAATGCTTGAAAAATTATTATTTATGCAAATAATGAATAATCTACATCATTATTTCTTAATTAATCCAAAACGAATGGATGAATAAAAAAAGTTACTGAATGGAAGGGAGCTAAAAAATTGTGTGTGAGAGTGGGATTTTGCTTTTCGATACTTGTAGATAAATTTAAGTGTTTGAAAGGGTGTGGATGATAAGAAATAAATGTAAGGGAGCTTGGGAGGGGAGAATGATTACGAAGAAAAATTTTAAAAAGGAACAAGAATTTAATATGGTGAATCTAGTTACATAAAAGCGGCGAAAGAATTAAAAACATATGTACTAAATTTAAAAGTTAAAAACATAAATTGCTGTCAGTTGGTTGGTAAAATAGTATAAAATAGTGTAAAAAAAATATGTCAAAGCACTCAGTTATGCTTTCTTCATCAGTTCCAACTTTTAAAAAAATTATGTAAAAATTTAATATTTTTTAAAAAAAGTGAAATCTGGATGAAATATTATTTTATGAAATATCAAGATTTTAAAATAAGATTGCATGATATAGAAATAAGGCACTTTTGTTTTCATAGTTCAAAGTAATGTCTGCTTAACAAGGACACTTAATTTGTTTCAATCATTCTTCTTAATTTTAAAATAAAAGTGAGCTTTAGATGATGAAAATTTTATACAGTTGGTCTTTTGTAGTTCAGCAGTCAAGTCTTAGTCATTCAAATAAAATGAAGAACTACAGTAGTAAAGAAGAGAGAGATTGGAGCAGCCAAGGAAAAAAGTCTTTAAGTCATTGGTGCCAAAAGTAATGCTTTTTATTATTTTTATCATCAGCTTCTAATTTGTACACCAAGTGATTGCGAAATTATCTCAACAAGGATGAAAAAAAAATGCTTTAAGTTGGCAATGTTGTGTTTTAAGAAAATAGCGAGATTAAGTTTATTAAGAGAGATCAACAACAGAATTAAAAAAGATATTTTATAGTCATTATGATAACAGTTTTAACATACTGTTGCTTCTCAAAAAGTGTAATCAAAAGTGTGCTTTGCTTTGAATTAATAAAAAGTATCGATCAGAAAAATTAAAACAGTAAAAAATAATAAAACATACGAAATAAATTTTTTAATGTTTGTATCTTAATTTATCGCATTTCGAAAAGAAAAGAGGAAAAAAAGTCCAATATTCAGAAGAAAACATCTAAAAACTTTAAAATCAATTATGAAATATAAGGTAACTTCTTAAATATAGTTACAAAAATATTTCATTAAGGTTTATTTATTTCACTAAGAATTATCTGATTCTCCAGTGAGAATTTAAGTTCGAACTGTTATGATTCCTAAAGTATACATTTAACAAAATAAATAAATACCGAAAACCATTTAGAGAGGCAAACTTAGAAATAAAAACATCATATATTTGTCAGTGACATAATTTGGCAATAAGAAATACTACATATGGGTAAAAAATTTCCTAAGTACAGCTCGTACAATAATTCAGGGTTAAAAAAATCTTCTATACATTTTGATACCTTAAATGCCTGAAATTATGATTGAAGGAAACTTTAGACTGATTATATCAACTCTTAGATTGAAGAAAACTTTAGACCAATTATGGCACTTCTTAAGATATTTCTATTAGTCAGAAACAAAAATCCAAATGATTCAAAGCTTTTTTTTTTTGCCAAAGCAGCAAATAAAATGAGAAACTTTAACGTGGGTTTGCGAAGCTTGAAATAGCTCTGGATTATTCTAACCGGGAAGAGATTCAAAGAGCTGTGAAGGTAAAAGATACAGAAGCCATAAAAAATAATTCCAACTTCATCAAGAGAGTCTATGTGGATTAACTAAATGTTTATCAGGAGGTAGCATTTTTATTTTTATTTAAAGATGACAGAAACTTCAAATGAAAAAAAAAACGGGCTTATTTAAAGCAAAGAAATCTATCATAGAAATCTCCGGATGTTTTAAAAATAATCTAAACAAGAAGTTGCTTACATAACAATTCTTAAAAAAGTAAAGTATAACTGAGGAAAGTTCTTTGAGTATAGAATTGCGCGGACATTTTTGGAATATAAAATGCCTATAT
>JAOUZG010004146.1:5890269-5923301 GCA_026289955.1 Argiope argentata | reverse complement strand
TCAAAATAATCTTCTTTCTCTTAATTTTAGAGACAAGTTTATTAATTATTTTCTTTTTAAAGTTAAAGGAAAGTAGCTAAAAAACAAGTTTTTTTTATTACAATTTTCCCTCACAAGTAATTTGAAAAAAAAAAAAAAATCTTAGTCAGTTATATAGTTAGAAGTTTCCCAACTTATCCCTGACAATTTATTTCCTTTTAAGTCCACTAATAACAAATCAAGGAAAAAGATAACCAGAATAAAATTTAAGGAAAACTATGTAAGATATAAAAAATTACCATTAACCAAATTTTATTGCGATAAATGTAATTATCGACAAAATATAACATCTTTTAAAATCGCAATAGCAAGATTCTATTGTAAAGTTAAAGAATAAGAAACTAAGAATATAAAGATATTTCGATAAACAGTATCCGTTATTATATTACTTTAAACCTTGAATTCTTATTATTTTCTATTGTAAAGGAAATGTCTCTATCTCGCACAGAGCTAAGCGAAAAATTGAGTTGCGAAAATTGAATAGCTCCAGAAAAGTAAATGAAGAAAACGAAACAAACTGTACGCATCCCATAACTTATCTTGTCGAGTTAGTGTTTCTTGTGGTATTCAAATGTGAAAACAAAAACGCATAAAAATCCAACCACAAGTCGGGAAAAAAGCAAGTCCTCAGCACAATACATTTCATTTTCATCACATTTCTTCATTTCCAAAAAGGATATTACCTAAATTTGCTAAAACTTCTAAAAATAATAACGATAAAAACTAACAACTGCTTTGTCGATTCTTTGCACCCATTCATCACAGTCTATCAGCGAGGAGTGTTTTACGATAAAGGCTATATTCCGTGAAAAGGTGACGTCATGAAATGACAGATTTCACCCCCCCCCTACACGTATGCCATAAACAGGTAATAAAGAAAACCATGGAAATGAAAGAAAAGGCTGCAGGCCGAACGTACAAACAAATAGACCACAGGGAGTGGGGTAGGAGAAGGGACAGTTGGTCACGCAACCCTTTCTTCAATAGCTATTTTACCTTCAAAATGACACAGTGACAAATATTTACGTTTAAACGGTATGTTATGTGGTCATTGGTCATGATATAGCCGGTTTTTGATCGTATGTTGCTTTGCAATGCATGTTTAGCATTGACAAAAAAGTTATAATTGATATATACGCACGTTTGTTTAAGTTTTAGCAATTATAAATATGTTAATTTCTTGAAGTAGAAACTGAAAATAAATAATGAAATTTATTTATAATTTTTTAAAAAAAATCCATAATTATGATTTTATATTTGTTTATGGGCAAAATGAGACTAATAAACTAAAAAAAATCGTATTAAAGCAAACAAAATCAATTAAAACAATGCTAATATTGTAAAAACTGAGATAAAAATCTGAAATTTCTGAAAATTTAAATGGATTGTCAAAATATTATGATAAATTAGATACAAAAGTAATTCATACTCTTTTGTAATACTGAACAATGCATTAAATTTTAAGTTAAAAATGTGCAGATGGCTGACATTTAGCACACCATAATATTTATTAATTTTTTTAAAAAAAATTTCTATTTAAATATATATAACAAATTGTAGTTGTATTTACCTTTTTTTGAGAATATATAGTATCAATATGAACAAACATTTTATAAACATGCTTTCTTTTCAAATAAACATCTTTTTCCATATTTTTTGTAGGAAAAAAAAGGAGTATCATAAGCAGATTTTAGTAATTTCCACAGATTTAAAATCTGTGTTAGAATTTTTTTATAAAATGAGAAATTTTTATGAAATTATTTTCTTGTTATTGATTTAAAGTGAAATTATTTTCCTATTTTTGTCTTAGTAGTTTTTCCAATTAATTTCTAAATTCTTATTGTAATTTATGCAAACATCATCCTTCTAACATTGTTAAAAAAGTTATCTTAAATCTCTCGATTTTAAACGCTTATAAAATAAATATTTCTTCGTTTCGAATAGAGTGCGTGTGATTATATATTTAAATTTTAAGATATTTTGGGTGAAGCATACATCAGTGATAACTTGCATCTAATATTTTATTCTGATTATTGAAGTAAAAATCCTGGAAAGTATTTTAAAAACTCATTACCTGGCAATTAGTATTAATCACTAGCTCCTTTTGTTATCATCATGTTTAACTATTTAAAAGGTGGTTTCTGTCATCTCTAAAATAAGTATATTTCATTGATAAAAATGAACAAGTGGTGGATTGAATAACTAAATGAAAATATATCTAATCAACGATAGGTTAGAAAACTTCGTTTCCATCAATACCGACAGTACATATTTCAGTCATAAGGGGATAAGGTCTTGTTCACAATGCGTGATCCAGGTTCAACATGCAAGTCACGTTTGCGGCACCATTTTGCACTTATTTCAAGATACACAAATGCACAAGTACGGACTGCTTTTAAAAGTGTATCATTTCTTGCTCGGAAATCTCTTAAACAGGTCATTACCAAACTGTTTAACTCTTAGCACGAATCCCACTCACATTTTTTTAACAAATGATAGAGAATGTTTTAAAACGTAATAACTAATGAGTTTGAGAGGAGGTTCCAGCACTTCTCGATTGGTGGGATAAGAGTGATTTAAGTTTTTGAACATATGATAAGGAATTCAGGATATTCTTTAAAGAAATTTAACAACACTTTATCTGGCAGGCTTTAAAACCGTAATGGATAATTCATTCTCACAGTTGCAATTTTAGTAGTTCTGCGAATATTGCATTATTTCAAGACATCGATATATTATGATATTAAAAATACAAGATAATGAGTTAGAAGATAATTATATAAAATTATATTTAATGACAAGTTAATATTGAAATTTAGCCAAATGATGAAACTCTAAATAAATACGAAAGAAAATATAGCATGTAATGTCATATTTATCGTTTTTCCCCAGTTAACTAAAGTTTGTTTCTAGCAAAACACTTACTCGTCCCAATAGAATTTCGACTCTAAAATTTGTAAGTATGCAAGTAAGTAAAAAGTTCTAATTTTTAAGTTCTACATATCATTAATTGAAGTAATGATACGAGGATTTACAAAGAAAATAAAAGACTTTCCTTTTAGTTTACTATTCAGTTTCTTACGTCACAATTTTACCAACAATTATAATCTCATCTGAATAAGAAAACTTATGCTTTTGCTAGAACTTTTCTGACCAACAATTTTCATAGATTCGAGACTGAATTTTAATCAGATTTATTCACTGACAAGCCAATAATTCAAATATATTTCAAAATGAACCAATCTGAAAACAGAAATTATCATAACCGAATTAATGCCTATCTTTTTTAAAACACCTTTTGTTAAACAGGCAGTGTTCTTTATAAAGCAGAAGTTTATCACTAGAAGAAGAAAAAAGTCGTCTTGGAAATGTGTGCTCTCAAAAAAAACATAGCATAAAGATGGGAAAAAAATCCCGTTTAAAATGATTATTTAACACATTTACTGATAAAAATTTAAGATGCTGATTTACTTAAGAACGACCTACTTAAATAAAATTTCAAACAAATTGCTTAAACGAATATCGGGAATTGATACCAAGATGGTTTACACTATAATTTGTAATAATTTCAAGCTGCTTTAAAATTCTACAAACGTATTGATGATATTAAAATACAACCGTATTTCTTAGAAAAATAAGAGGTCAATAGATAATGAATATCATTAGTGCATAAATCAAAAGAAACAGGTCTGGTTTAAATCCAATAGAGAATATAGGAGACTGTGCAGAATTTGTAAAACTGATCAATTCTACTTTTCTTTCAATGAACTTAAAGCCACGACTGAGCTTTTATCCTACTGAATTCAGAAACATAAATAATAGGAAAACAGTACTCCTTAATATAAATTTAAGAAAAATAAAAAAAAAATCCTCTTGCAACTACTTTTATAGAAATTAGAATTTGAATTATTAACTAAGCAGAGTAATAACAGCATGTGGAGTAAAATTTTTATTCAAAAATAACGCATATTTTATGACTATTTTGAAAGAGTAATTGTAAATTATAAATCTCGAATGTGAAATTCATACAAGATATATTTATGAGCTTTATATATTAAAAACTGAATGGATAAAAAAATATTTTTTCAGTGTCAATCATCGATGATAAGTTCAAATGACGCAAATGTTTTATGCATTGGACGTATATCCAAACAGCTGCAACGCGTTCAGGGAGAAAAAACACATTTGCATCTCAACAACAAAATTCAGCCAACGCATTAACAATTACATCACTTAAAACTCATAAATAATATTTTTCAACATTCACATAGTTTTCAGGAACACTGTCATGCCATAGATAATTTTCGAGCACTATTAAAAAAGAAAGAAAAAAATCCTTAAAAGAACAGACGGCAGAAAACAAAACAACAGAACTGAATACAGTGCCTTGAAAAATAAACTAAATAGATAAAGACTAAAAGAAAAAAAATGAGCTACGAAATTTAAAACTCTTCCGTCACTACTTATAAAAACAACTAACTATCTACAAGTAAAAAGTTCGCCAATAAATTGAAAGATATTTTAATTTCCTTTTTCTTTCAAGTTGTCATCTGATCCTACGTTAAGCATCAGGTCATCCGAGAGATATGGTAATCTGAAGAGAGTACAATCTATCATCTGAGATTATCTTCTGAGGTCAGATTTTGCATGTCGTCGCTTCATAAGACATGTTTATGGTACATGTATTAAAGGGAAGGGTTGCAAAAATACTTGGCATCAACTGTGAATAAAACTGAAAGTTTCTTACCATACACGTCGTCACATAGAGGGAAAGTTGACTGGCTTATCACATTATCGAAAGCAGGAAGGAAAAACAGAATCCTCAATTACGTAATAAAAACAAACTTCACCAAACAAAGTTTCAACTAGATAGTTATGAAGATAGTTATAGCATGAAGTTAGAATATTTTATTTCAAGAAAGCCTTTAAAAGTAAAAAAATAAGAACAACTGTTGGCTACATTTTTACCAATTAATTATAATCCGGAAACGAATCTCATAAAATAACTCAATTTTCAACGTCTTTTATATGCAAAAGCTTTTTTTTTTTGGCGCATTTCCTACACTAAAATGTTTTAACTAATTTACTACATCTTTGATTTTTTTTAAAAAAATTCATTTGAGACATACTTGTAATATCTGTGATTAAGTAAAGAAAAGACAAAAAAGTTAATTAGAATTCGGAAACGTTATAAGACTTCCCACATAAATTGAACGTTTACAAGATGTGAAAGCTTAGATGTTCTATTTTCTTCTTTACAGTGAAAATTGCGGGGTATAGTGGAAGTCTGAAAGTGTCCCAAGTCAAGATTTCTTGAACACAAATAAGAAAATTTTAGATTAATGAAGATATACCTGAGGAGGAAATTATTAATTAAGAACAGAAGCCAAATAAGTCGAAGCAAAACAGAAAAGCTAAGTTACAGCAAATAGCATATTTTAAAAGCAATTAAAAAGTTTTTATTATTCAGACAGCTTTTAGAATTATATTCTAACACCAATAACTAGTTAATTAGTATTAATATAATAAAAACAACTATTTACCATTTTATTTAAAAAAATGAAACTTTTTTATAAACTTCAAGTAGATAATAATAACAAAATATTTAAAAAAAATGCAGGAAGTTAAGAATTTCAATATTTATACTGTTAAAAGTGCTAGAGTCAAAGAATAAAAAAATGAATTATCAATAATTTTATCTTTGTTATGAAAAATCGCACATATCAATGCATCGTCAATAAACCTTATATGCAGTACATGTAATTAGCCGGCAAAAGTTTTTTCAGCCACAAAAATGACATTTCGCAACAATTTTAACACATATACTCAATTTACTTTTTATTTGTTATGGCTATTTTAAACAGTATACCGGCGATATCTGAATCATTATTTATGAATTTCCTGATGGGAAAATTCAATTGAAATTATTACACTAATTTTTATCGGAATTTTTTGGATTTCAACTCACTAAATATAGTAATAAGTTCATAATTGAAAGTTAAAATGTATATAAAAAGTGAAGAAAAAAAATTCCGATAGTTGAACTACAAAGTGAAAATGAGATAAACTTCTTGTTTAATCAAGCATAAAAAATAAAAATTTACAGAAAAAAGTCATTTCTTACCGTTAAAAGTATTAATGAGAAAAGAGTGTTACGCTTAGTAGAGCAAAGCAAGGAAAACTGTATTAGTATTTTATAGACAACTTTATAAAATCATGGCAATTTAGGGAGGAAAGAAGTTGAAACAAATGATTATTTTTACAGCTTAATTTCCATTCTTTAAAAGTATATTCTTTAAAAAATTCATTCTCAGTCTATAGATAAAAAAAATTGAAAAAAAAATGCAAATTTGTGCAATGAATGACTCGCATTTGACATCTTTTAAAAACAATAATGTTTTTATGTATTAACAAAAGAACTGATTTAATTAAGTATAGATTTTTTTAACGCTTTTACCAAATTTGAATTTAATTAAGATATACCTTGTACGTAATGTGTGTGTGTGTGATAGAAAGACATGGGTGAATATAAAACTTTCAATCAAAAATAAAATTCACAAATAACAAAAATGACCCTTTAGTATTGTGAGATGCATTATTTTTCTTCTAATAAATAAATTTTAAAGTTAAAATCTGAAAATTAATACTGACTAAGAAAATCATAAACTCACTCTTTAATCTGGACAATTGGGAATGAAAAACTGAAGCAGGAAGAGAGATTTAAATAAAGCATATATCAGGTTGTTGTTTTTTCTAACTCCGCCAGAAGCCAGACATGAAAATTAGCCATTCCAGAGTTTTTTTTTTTTTTTAATGAAAGTAACTTGAGCAAAAGTAAACCTGAGCAAAACTATGAGAAAAAAGAAAGATAAAATTGTTAAAACTACTTATCTGTAATTAAATGAAAAAAGTTCCTAATAAACATATTACAAACAAAAACTACAGCAAGTCAAAATAATTTGGCGGAGATTTTTATCAAAGGAAAAACTAATGGATAAGCTTTTTAAAAGGAAATTTTTCGTTGTCTGGATCAGACTGATATTTTTGCATCTATTTAATGATCAAACAGAATTGTGCGTTTACATATAAACAAAATAAAACTTATTAAAGCCATATTATAAAAGCTTAGTTAATTTTTGACTATAAAAGGTCATTTGATGAAAAGAGATGTTAATTTCTGTAATTATTTTTTATTCCTATCTTGCTTTAACATACAAAGAATTATAAATTTAAAATAAAAATACGTTGAACAGGGAACATGATTCAAAAACTAATTAATATATTTTATATAATATAATTAATTTACGCATGAATAAATGAGATAAGGAATTTTAATAGAAAGGGAATACTAGTTGAATTAGGTACTATTATTAGCTAACTTCATAATTCCTCGTCAGAGTATAAAGTTTTTCGTTAATGCAATGGTTAACTTATAGTGCTAATTTCAGAATTTATATAATTTACTCAAAATATAATAAGTCGATTAATGAATCTGTAAGATCAGAGTAATTTATAGGAGATTACTTCTTTACTCATATTTGCTTATATTATGGTTGGGGAAAAAGAAATCTATTATTATTATACAGTCATCTACCGAGAAAATAATGGATTTCTTTTTACTTTATTTTCAAAAATTCCATATGGAAGGTAATGGAAAGAAATCCATAATTTTCTCGGTAGATGGCTGTAAAATAATAATGGATTTCTTTTTCCCAGCCTAAAATTTCAGGAATTTTATTGAAATATTGCAACAAAGTTTGAGCTCAAATTTTTAAATGTGTGTTTGTTCATAAGTTACTAACACTTTCTAAATAATAATAATAATAAAAATTAGAAAAGGGGGTGAATAAGAGCTGCCATTTTTTTTTCAGTGCCTCTCCCCCAACCATACCAGAATGCTAAGGAAGGTAATTTCTTACCTATTCTTAAAATTTTGCTTCAAAAAATGTGTATTCTATGTTTTGCGTGATTTCGACATTTCTATGTATTAGGTTGGTGAAAAAGAAATCCATTATTATTTTACAGCCATATACCGAGAAAATAATGGATTTCTTTTTCCATTATTTTCAAAAATTCCATATTGAAAGAAAATAATGGAAAGAAATGGAAAATAATGGGAATGAAAGAAGTCCATTTTTTCGATAGATGGCTGTAAAATAAAAATTGATTTCTTCTTCCCCAGCCTAATATTATCACACATACACACGAATAATTTTAATACATTTAAATTTCACACCAGAAGATTTTTGAGTTGATCGTCTAAGACGAAGAAGCAACTTTTAACAATCTAACAGCAAATTAAATATCATGTAAAATGTTAGACCCTTGTTTAAAAAATTATCGAAAACTTCAGATGCTAAAATTAGGTATAATTCATAAAAGCTTCAAGAATTATAAGCAAAGATCGAATACTAATTAATAAGACCACCATTAAATTATTACTAGGAAAATTTCTAAAGGACACTCTTAAAGCTCCTTTGAAGAATCTTCGAAATAAAATAAATAAATAAAATAGGTTGGCTGAAGAATATATATATATATATATATTCTGGTGTCCCAAGCTCATTTTCGGTTATTTTGAAAGACTCGTGATACAAATTCAACACTCTAAACATTTTCCAATTTTCTTCATTCCAAACTTTAATTTCAATAAACAAACATACTAGGAGACGTCTGGCGTATAATTAAGGGTGAAGAGAACAAGTAAAACGAGTTTAATACTCGAAAAACCACAAGTAAATAACAGCAAGAAACGGGAAAGATAACAACAATTCGCGACGGTAATGCAATCAACTTCCGAGGGATGAGGTTAAACTTTTTATTATTTTGATTATAAGTTGCAAAACCAGACGGGTTCAAGAAATCGAAAGGGTATTCAGACAGAGGGGAAAAAATGAAAGAAAACCTTAAGGAATAAGTTTTTTTAATCTTAAAAGCTTTTTCTCACTGATCCCACTTAACAACAGGTAAAATTCCTGGAAATATTTTACTTTTTAATAAAGAAAATTTCGAACTTTAAGATAGAAGTTTCGAAATAAGACTTGCGTAATATTCTATTTATCTTCAAGACGCTATCGACTCTCTTTGTTTTTATGTTCGGCGATCTCGAAGCTTTAGAAATGTAAAGTTAAAAAAGTATGGCGGGAGATATAAAGACTGTTAAAATCAAAAACCAGCGTTTCGTAAATTATAGGAAATAAACCATAGCACAGGAGATAAAAAAAAAAAACTGTCATATAGAGATGTAGAGGAATAGTTGATCCGTAAATGCTTTGTTTGACAGGAGATGAAAAATACGCCTGCAGCTGATATAATATAGAATATTATCTGTTCGTATACTACATATAATATTTAGTTTGAGAAAATAACTGAATTGTATTGGTACGTTAATCTCATTAAAAAGGCACCATAAAAAAGCAAAGACAGTACCATATAATTTAAAATTACATAAATTATGGATAAATGAATAAATTTTTGAAAAGTTAAGTTGGAAAATGAGTCATAATTAAAAAAATGAATAAGCGCGTAAATCATAATAATGAAAATAATATGTCATCATTATGGTTAAAATCTTTTTCTTTAGGACATATTAAGTGCACTAAATAAGAAGATTATTTTTTAATTAAAAATAATCTTCCGATGGAATTTTGCCTACAAGAAAAATATGTTACTAAGAATTAATTTATATTTTTAGAATATACAATGACTGATTGATTTGGTCTATTTTAAGAAGTAAAAGTCAGCCATGTTTGACCATATTATAAGAAATATAAAACAAATGAAAGGCATAAAAATGATACAGATATATCTTCCTCATATTTAGTTCCATAAGCTGGATTATGGACAGAGACAATATGATTGAAAAACAATTTTTGGGGGCGCGCGCGTGTGTGTGTGCGCGCGTGTGTGTGTGTGTCTGTGTGTGTTCATTCAGCATACCCAACACAGAATGAAAGGCGTGCTTTTGAAATTAACTATTTTTACTTTTTTTTCAATCAATAAGAACCACCATCTAACTATTAATATCGAAATGAACGAGATGTCCAGTTTTGGTCGATTTTTTCCCTATATAAGAATTATATAAAAACAATTTGTTACACTAATAGTTTTATTCCTTAGTTTTATATAACATAATAGCAATGCTGGGAATTTTATAATCCTAATGTCTTTCTCATTCGATGGTCTGATATGTAGGTTAAGAAGATCTGAGTCCAAGTATTAATCTGCAATCTTATCTTTTTCAGCAGCACATGCTTATAAGTAGATTTGCGAGTCACAACAAATAGAAATAAAGAACAAACTGAACACTCACGAAAGTGGTATGTATCATCTTTATATTCTCACTATGTGATTTTTCTGAAGAAACACAAATAAACATAAAAAGTGTAAATAATTTAGAATTTGAAAAATAATTTTAAATCAAAACTATCAGTCCACAATTTTGAATATAAGTCTTCTTTACATAGCAATCAGAAAATGTTTTTTAAAGAAAATCAAAACTATGGGTGATTTTTAAAAAATATTTTTTGCCTTTCTTAAAGAATTATAAAAGTTACCATATTGATCTTTTAGTAGTAGATTGCCAAGAAAAAAATGTTAATTGTATTGATTAAAATTATTTACTTTTTTAAGAAATAATCCCCCTTTTTCACTTGGTTTTTAGCTATTTTTCAATTTCTAAGATGGCTTGACTTTTTAAAATGCTTAGTTGGGGTGAATACAGCTTTATCAAGGTACCATAAATAAAAATTCCATGTGCAACAGCGAATTGGATGAAAAAAAAAAAGGTAAAAATTATTACACTTTGAAATTTTTTTAAAAAAATCTTACAGAATAAATTAACATTCTCAGAAATGTATAAAGTGGTTTGAATCCATTATATTCATAATTAGTATTTTTTAATAATTTTATAGTAACTTAAATACTAGTTCATTAATTTGGAGGTATTCATTTATATTAAATACTCACTGAGTACAGAGAGAGATATACAGGAAGGTAACTTTCAATTTATATTTGAACGCAATAAAGTGCCCCATCATGATTATATTAATAAAAATTTGGATAGTTCGTGTACGTTCAGAGTATTCCATTCCGTTAACAGTTCTAGTTGTATTCTTAAAAAATCTAATATTATATGGACAACACACATTTTGAATAATCGAGAAAGAAAACCTCATAATGCACTGCCATAAAATTTAATTGCCTAAGTCAGCTAATAAAAAGAAATAAACATATCAAAAGTAGATTTTTTGTATAAAAATGTATATAATTACAACTTAAAATCCAAATAATATTGCAGCCTTTTATTCAGTTGTAAATAAATCCAATCAAAAAGAGGAAATATTTTTATTCATCGGATAATTTTCTATTGAAAAATAAATTCCACAATAACAAAGAAAAGAACGACCATCACAAAGGGAAAAAAATTAAGGGTGGATCGCAATTCAACAAAAGGGACAAGATCCAATCCAAGAACATAAATTACAGAAATGCTGCAGATTATTTTCTGAAACAAAAATAAATCCCGACCTTTTCTTACCTCACCAGTAACAGAATAAAACAAACGAATAAATAGGAATGAATGCAAAATCTGGCACTTTTTTTTTTCTGAATATATTGCTGCTGATGTAGCAGCTTTCTTTGATCTAAAGAAAGAGGGAATCCGATAGGAAGCTTTTTTAATTGGACATCTCTCATGCGGTAGCGTTCGTGTTTTTCGAATCACGCAACTTAATTAAAGGGGGTCAAAATCGCCCCCACTGGTCACTTGAGAGAGAGAATGGAGCGCCACTATGTAATCAAGTAAGCAACCAAAGTATCTGTCAGGCGTGGACCGTGGAGAGCGCGGGAAAGGCGTTCCGAATACCATCTGCTGTTCCACACTGCCTGGGATCAAAGGGTTGGGCCATTGTGTTCGAAACAAAGGCCAATACTCATCCACTTGCAGTTTTAGGTTGCTTAATGGAAAGAAGGAATGCCGCGACTATCAGAAAAGTAAATTGAACTCCGTAATGGAAATGCAGGGAGAATTTTGGTCTTTTTGTTTATAACTTGAGAAGGATGGGAGAGGAAGGGAGTTCCCCGAGGGAAACTTTGGAATCTATGACACTTTCTTAAATACAGCCGAAATCAAAAATCGCCTCAACGAAATACAAACTTGTTTGGATAGGCGTTATTCTAACGTTGATGATTATTAACTGGGCCCTGGTTGGAAAGTTTATGTGGGCAACTTTTCAAAAAACAAGGACACTTCGGACAGCGTCCTTTCTATTTTCCGTTCTTTACACTTAATAAATGATCACTTGATTCTTTCCCGGTACAATTGGCAGTTAATGCATTAGAATAGATTGATCGAATATAGAGGATTGTTCTTGTTTGAGCAGTTCAACAACAGTAGTGTCAAAGTTTGATAATGAGTTATTTGAATTGAAAATAGAGCAGATAATTTAAAGAAGAATCAATTGTTTTAGAAATAGTGAAAATGTTTCATCTTCGACAACTGAACAGGAAGTTTTGCTTCCTTTTCCTCATAATTTGTTTCCAAAAAAGTTTGTGCGGGCACTAAAATTAAATGGAAACATACACAAGAAGTGTTTAAAAAAAAACTTGGCAATAGATGGTAATTTATATTTTCAGTGTTAAAAAGTTCACTGAAAACTAATAAGAAATTTGCCATTAATATTATTTCAAAAAAAAAAATTAGCTTGATTTAATGTTTAAATCGGTTTCCAGAATCCAGGAAAGAACAGCAGCAACAACAATATTATATATACATATAAGCTTGTGGCATTTAGGTAATGCAAAAAGTGGAATTAAAGTATGACTGGACAGCGACTTTACTCGGAATGAATTTAAAATCAATATCTGATGTTTACAAAATGTCCGGATCGTTTTAGGTTGTAAATGAAAGCTGTTTTTGAAAAATATACCGGACAATCAAAGTGAAATTATAGTGGTGTATATCATTGCACGGCTAAGCAAATTATATAATATAATATATATATATATATATATATATATATATAAGCAATTAGATTGAGATCAGACATACATATGAATACGCATTCGACAAGATTATAGGTTTAATTTTTTTTTCTCATTTGTTAATTTCTGAAGGGCCAAGCGAACCGAGACTGGAGTTGCAACAGACAATCCACTTAAGGGCACGGGAAGAAAAAAAAATAAGCAAAGCAGCAGAGCGGAGAAGAGGGCTTACAGAGGAGGAGTTCTTTATTTTTATCTCCTCTAATTTCTTGTCATATGCGGAAGGGGAGAAAAAAGTAAGACGGACTCAGAGAAAAAAAATTCTAAGCAAAGTGACGGACATTTCCGCTTTTTCGTCCGAAATTTATGTAAACGAGTCGCCCAATGTGCGCTCCACTTCCGGAGCCTCGCTGTCTAACCCTTTGATCCCAAGCCCTAAAGTGACAGCTAAAAATACAGCTCTTCTCACGCACACACAGACAGACGAGATTCAAAAACAAGTGCTCGCCAGGGTTATTCCAATGCCGCCAATCGGTCGCCATTTAGAAGCAGCCGTTTTTATAAGTTTACCACAAAGAAGCAATAATTTTATATAAAAAACGGATCATTCAATCCGCAAGATGCGAAAAATCTATTGATTTTTACAATTGCGATGTTCAAATAGGTAGCGCCATTATCTACATTACTTCTGAAAAAGGTACTATGGCAAAATACTTGAAACGATGAAAGAGAAACTACAGAAGGCACTGTGTTCAGTCAAATTAAATAATGCTGATGGCCGGCATTTTTTATTTGAAAATACTTTACTTCTTTTTAACAAATTTTCAACGCCAAAAGCAACATCTACTAAAAAAAATTTTTTTAAAAATATCAAACTAAGCAAGGATTTTAAAAAGTGTTTTTAATGTTATTCAATAATGTCGACAACACAAAAAATGCTACACATAACTACAAAAAATGACTAGAATGAAATGAATTTAAAAAACCCACAAGTTTAAACATGCAATCCAACTTAGGATGCTTCAAAATGCAGTATTGCGATAACCATGAGTTTAAACTAGTAATTGGATTGATATTAAAGGGAAAATTTTTTAATATTGTTAGGGAAGCATGTAAAAAGCAATATTTAATGTAAATGCTTTCCCTAATACAAATGCCCACTTCGCACGAAAATTCCTGCTTCAAATTACGTGATTTTCAGAGACTCCAATAAACAATGACCATACTATATTCTGCTGTTTACATGCAGTTTTTATAACCCTAAACCAATTATAACTACATTTTAACGCCACTCCCTAGTCCGGGAAAAAAAATCTTACAGAATGACGGCATAAACTAAATCATTGCTTCATGGTTGAAAAAGTAAGAACAGCCATATAACTCTTTACATCTGAAGTAATATGAAACGCAACATTTCATTGGCAATTTATATGCACCCATCTTCTTGACGTTATCATGAAACAAACAAAAAAAACTAACTAAATAAATAAAGGCAGAAAGATAAAAAAAATACAAGAGACTGGATGTTTGGAAGAAAATCAAAAATAACGTAAAATAATTAGCACGTCTTTCAAGACTCATTTGAAACGTCTGAAGCTTCCACAGCTTTATTCATACTCTGTGACCAAAGTCAATTTTGAATTCTCAAAAGAACAAAAATACGGACTTTTCAAACAAATCTTTATCATTGATCTAGATAAGAAGCGAATCGCATGCATTCTCTATTCTAGCCATCTTCCGAAAATACATACTGATAATCGCACGGGAATAAAAACTGCTACAATTTTTCCAGAGTAATTAAATTCTAGCCGAACGTAAAAAGAAGAAAACTATGGATTTTCAGAAGGCGAAAAAAAATTTGTTTTTTGAAAAAGAAAAGAAGAGAAGAGAGCGATCAATTGGGAAAAATCATTCGACATCGCTTCGACCATAAAAACAACAGCTCAGTGCGTGTGTATGATTCGCCGTTTACCATATCAGTTTTTCATACCACCACTTTTCTCTGGCTCCTTTCCACCTTACAGCAACGGAGCCAAACAGCCGCTCCTCGACGCCAAGTCAACTTCACGGAAGCAAAGAAGGGTCGATAAACGAGCCAAATGGAGCGCCGGCGCAAGACAAAAGAAATGAAAAAAACGCGCGGCAAAAAAAAGCAAGCGCGGAGAAAGAAGCTGCGAGAGAACTTCCTGATTCCCCCCCTCCTCCTCCAGCGATTGCCCCTAGCAGCTGGTGAGCAAAGGGTTAGTCTTTGTCTACAACAATGAATGTTGCTCGAAAGGGTTGATTATTATTCTACCTTCGGTGCTGCCACGCCCGTAAAGAAAGGGGGAAAAAAACTGCTAAATTACTTCTCAAACTATCTCGTAATATTTGTATCCGACTTTTTTTTTAACCCGTTCATTTTGTTTATACTTTATTTATTATTATTTTTTTCTTTTTGGTTGAAACAAACGATCTCAGGTCGCTGTTTATTTCTGAAGTCGCACAGCTGGTGAGCGAAAAACTCCGAGAGGGCCCATTTGGTTGTTCTTATTTGTTATTAATACCATTTTTTTCTTTATTTTTCCTCCTATTTAGACTTAGAGAAGTTGGAAACACAATTTGAGAAGATAAATGTGCTCCAACGGCCAGACAGCAGGTCTGGATTGATAAGCAATCATCGGAAGTGCATCTACCGCCTCCCCCACCCCTCTACCTTACCCTCAGGCAAGAAATGTGAATCCTTCATTTCCAAACAAAGAACAGTTTCACACGCTTAGGTGGAACCCTTTGGTAACCTGGGTCGAAAGAGGTAATGGTTTTTGAAAAGAATATAGATGATATTTTTGACACGAAGGAAAAAAAAGCGAAGAAAAAATAATTAAAACCTTTGTGAAACGCTATCGTAGGCGAAGATTCCTTCGGGATTATATGTTTGTAACATTAGTAAAAGTAAATAAAAATCGTGGTAAAGAAACTTTAAATGGTGGGAATATAGAGCTCGGGTGAGAATCAAAACCAAACTCTTAATAAGAAAACAACAAAGGTAATAATAATAACAAAAATAAAAAAAAAACGCCTGACATAAAAAAGAAAAGGTGGAGGAAATAACCAAATGGATTTTTCTAGGAAAGTTTTTATGAAATGCATATGGGGCAACAACCTTTATTTCTAGAAAATTCAATAATAATTCTTTGCTTTTTTTTGTACAACTTATTCAATGTTTTATGTTTTAATATCGGTGCAAAAAAAATGGAGAATGCTGTACATGATTTTCATAGGAAAGCGAAAAAGTTCACGTACATTCAAAGGTGTGTAATAGAAACTGAAAGATGTGTATAAATGTAAAAAACGAAGCTGGCTGCTTTATTTAGATAATAAGTAAATTAATATATTATTTGCAATGCGAAAAAAAAAACAGTAATAGCATCCATTATCTCTTTCTCAGTCAAAAAGAAAAGACAAGCGAAATAAATAATGACAGAATCCATTAGAGTAAAATTAGAGACATGCTGGAATGATTTCTTCTCTAATTTTAGAGGTTACTAAAGAGGAGAAAAAGAAAGAGGTGAAAGAAAAAATCCTGCATCAGTATCGATTCTTTTTTTTTTTTGTTAAGAAGTACATTTTATGCATTAGTGCCACATTGTTTTTTAATTTTAATTTATTGTTTACAAAAAAAATATTAGTTCATCCTCAAGCGTACAGCTTCAAAGATCCTCAAAGAAACAAATATTAGGAATATTAAAAGAAAATGAACCATCTCCCATAAAACGCTAAGTTAGATTTTGAAGCGCGAAAATTCAAAAGTTTGTTTCTCATATCTAACCGCTGGTTTTCGAAAACAGGGAGAAACATCCTCTCCTTTTAAAGAAAAATGAAACAAATAATTTCTAATCTTTTCGATCTTCTTTCGAGATCTGGAATTGCGCCAAAACTAGGCAGCCACGTGCAATCTAATAGGTTCCAATAAACGTAGAGAACTTTTAAAGAATTGCAATATTTCTCACTGTGGAATACTACCAATAAGATTGAAAGGTGCAAATACATTATATATATATATATATATATATTCCTAGTTTAGAGTTAGCATTGTTATCAGTAGTGAAAAAAATGCACATATTTTATTATTGTTCGGATGATTAAAAAAAGTTTTTAAGAAATACAAATTTCTAAACAAAGAAAACGTAAATAAAAATACAAAAAAAACTACAAAAAAATAACTCACACTTTAGCTTGAATTAAGATACATGCATACAGTTTTATGCATTCTGGTTTTAAAAAAATCGTTAATGAAAAGATGTAAATACTTGATCTTTTCAATTCAATTCCAACGAAATTTGAATTCTGTCTCCTGTCTTTTTTCAAAGATAAGGTTCCTTTTTTTGTGCAACTAAAAATAATATTATGGCTAAAGTAAAAGGAATGTCAGTTTTAATTATCAGATAAATAATATTTGTTGTTAATTAAATAAAAATGAAGAACATATTAATCTGGAAGTTGTTCGAAGGAGTACTGGTCCCAATTAAAAGAAGAAAAAAACTGAATACTGAAACAAAAAAGGTCACAAATTTTCTAGCGCACATAAATCAAATCTACCTTGGTAGAGCAAAGTTTTACATTTATATCTTTATATGTACAGTCCCAAATTTTGAAGATTTTATATTTTATTTGCTGAGTCAGTTAATTTGCGAAGTGAAATATTAATGTAACTAATTCGAGAATTGTTGTGAAAATTTCTAAAATAAATTTTACTACTCATTTTTTTAAATGTATATTCTCTTTTGTAAACAGTCCGGATTGATTTTATATTCTTAAGGAACTAGGACACATATACTAAAAATTATGATTGATTATAAAAAATATTATTATAAATTCATCTGTAAAGACTTCTTTATATTCTGATTTTTGGTAAAAACTTTCATCAATAGATAAATAGGAACTCAAATGTTTCTGCAGAGACATTATAATTATTACAGAACATGAAGTACTTCCATTATCATATATAAAGTGTTTAACAAGCAACCGACAAATTTCGCAATGTTTTTTTAGGAAATTATCAAAATTAAAATGCTTTTTACTTCCGTATTTATCCATTAGAGAAAATCACAAAATTTCTAAAAAGTCATAAATGTTTTTATTAAAATAGAATATTTGGTATCCATATAATTTAAAGAATAATATTTCGCCTAAATCATTTTTTTTTAAAATTATAAATTGATATCACTCTAAAACATTTGTAACGATTGCTGATGATTTCTTTATTATTTTAACTTCCACAAAAGCACCAAATACAATTTTACTATACGCTTTTTTTTTCTGTTCAGCATTATTTTTTCTTTATATTTTCCCCTTTGTTACAGTGACATCATCCGACAGCAATGAATGCAAAACTGGCAAGCAACTAAAAGGCTTATCGCTGGGTTCTGTTTTCAATAAAGATACAAATAAAAGGAGTGAAGACAAACCAGACCAACATTGCATCATCTGGTTCAGGCAATCGAATTTTGTCTGCCATTCCCTTTTTCTGCGTCAGAAGTAAGCTCTCGATTTAGCAATTTGGTAAATGAATCCAAGCACTGGGGGTACAACATTTCAGTTCGCTAATGGAAAAATACACATTACTCTACTGATGTTTTGAAGATAGATAATTTAATAAATTAATTTATCATCGTTACCTTAGAATAAGCTTTCAGATATTCTAATGAAAAAAAAACTAATAATTTTTTTTATTAAAAAGCAGTTCAAAATTTCCATGCGTTAAAAAAACAGGATCAAAATCAAAAACTAATTTTTACCACTCTCGATATTATCAAGCAATGTTTTTATTTGAAAGGCTGCCTTTAAGTCTGACATTTAAATCAATAACCATCGTTTACGAAACAGCCATTTCTTCTATTTCAGTTTCCAAATGCATAAAATTCATATGGTCAAGAGAATTTTATTAAATAACAACTTCCAGATTTAATTTTAGAAATTGAAAACTTAATGGTTTGTAAATAAGTCTCTCTGTCTCATTTTCTATGAAATTTAATAGTCATCGCAAATGAGAAATGGTTCGGTATTGATGAGATAAGTTGAAAAAAGTAACTGGTTTACATAAAAACATAATTTGAACAACTAATCGAAATATACTTTTTTAGTTAGCAAAATTAACTGAAAATTAACATACGAAATGAAATTTTTTTTATTCAGAGGAAAATCACGCCACTGAGAAAGTTACCATGTTAAAGTTATCAAAAACACTGGAACTTGTTAGGAAAGATTTCTTAATGTTTAGAATAGTAAATGCTGCATTTCAAGTGACTAAGACCTTAATTCATCATAAATATTTATAATGTTACTCAAGATACAATAATTTTTTATAGCTCTGAAGTTAATATGATAAAACAAATGCATTTGCATAAAAATCTAAATACTTTATAACTTTTTCAGAAAATTATTTCGAGACATAAATCAAATCAAGGAAAGGGTAGGCGATAAGTTGTTCCTCTTCAAACTTGTAACTTCTTATCCAACGTAAAACTCAGATAAGAAATGAAATAAAAGAAGCAAATAAAAGAATTTTGTCCTTGGAAAAAATGGAATGACTGGTGAAACCCAAGTGCAGTGATGATATTAGAGAAATGGTTACGAAAGTGAACAAAATAATTAAAAAAAAACTCTGATAAAAATGAAGAAAAGAACTTGCAGTAATTACCAATTAATGTTTGAAAAAAGTGGTGCCATATCGAATCAATCTATCAAATTTCAATCAAGAGATCAATAAAACAGGAAGTATTGAACTATTTTTTAAAAAATATAAAAGCACTCCTATTTAAAAACAGAAGGGTGGTGATATTCTAAGTACCCAGAATCTTTTAATTATGAATGTTCATAATTGAATATGTTTGAATATGAATATGACTGATGAAAATTTAAAACTAATTTACAGAAGTCGTTTCTGTTCGTAACAGTCGTTTCTTACTTTCTTTTTTTAAACTGTTACAAAACTTCATATATAATCACGCGTATATCTTCACAAAAATAGAAAAAGTGCTATGTCATTTTAATGGTCCTTTTTGTTTTCAAAATTTTAAAGGTGAATAAGATAATTTTTTACGAATATTATAAATATTCCAAGTAGTTTTTAGTTTAAAGAAAACATCCAGTTTGAATTTTTATACAAAAATATTATAAAACAATCTATGTAGGTTTCGAAAGGCCCGACAACATTTGGGCTAAGTCTTTATCAGAATCAACAAGGAATTATTCAAAACCAGACGGTGTTTTGAAGACTTGAAAACATTTTATGCAATATCGAACAACATGTTATCCAGAAACCAATCATATTAATGACCATTACTAACATACTTTCAGAAAAATCATTTATTGAATGCAAGTTGGGAAATTTTTATTGCAGTTCTTTCAGTCACAGAAAACAAGTGAATCTGAAGCTAATTCAACTCGATAGAAATCCAATATATTTAAGATAACCAAAATAAGTCTACAAAAATTATTGAAATGACTTTCAATTCAATAAAAATCGATTTGGTCTTTAGATTTTTTTAAAACTAGATTTTCAATTAAAAAAAACTGAGAAATAGAAGCAAAAAAAAAAAAGGAGCATGTAGCGGAGGAAATGTAGAGAAAAAAAATTGAGGAGAAGGGGAGGAAAATGATAAAAAAAGAAAGATAAAAACTGGAAGGGAAAAAAAATAGTCGGCGCGTCTATCGCAGCAACATAAAAAGCAAGATCGATATCTACGCGCAGTTTCTGTCTGGAATTTTTTCTTCATTAGTCTCTTGTAAGCGCTTTTTTCTTCCGCCGGGACTCACATAAAAAGCGCTAAAGGAGAAAAAAAATAAAACCTCGCAGCTAAGGAGGAGGAAAAAAATATTTCTCATTTTACATCTATATATCTATATATACATATTAGTATTGGAATAGTACAGAAAAGAGAAGGAGGAATGGGGTGGGGGAAGTAACGATTTCTTGAAAACTCAATCTATACGAACTTCTTTTATTTATTTTTTTCTCTTCCCGATGGAAACGATTTTTTTATTCCTTTTTTTAGGAGCGCCTTATTTTTTTATATATATATATTTGTATATAGATAGATATATTCTCTCCTACTCATTCTAGGAAATATCGAAGGGAGGCTTGAGTTTTCTTATGAACATAAGAGAGATATTATTTTTGTTCACCGTCTAGACGAGATGTTTTTTGGTTGTTTTTAGTGCAGGCAGACGTCTGCAGCAAAAAGCATTTGCTTCCTCGAAGGTCGGAGAGAGGCACAAGAAGAAAAACCAGACACAGAAAAAACGGAGCAAAAACTGCTCCCCTACCCCTCCCTCCTACCTTCGATTCGAAGCATGAAACACAAGAATAAGGAAGAGAAGAAGAAAGAAAGCAAGGGAAAAAAGAATACACCAAGGAGAAGAACAAGGAAAAACGTCTGCTAGAGAGAAATTGCACAACTCTGGCGAAAAGAGGCCTGGCGCCAGCCACTGCAGCCTAGTTAGATTTTTAAAAATGTTAACTACTACAACAAACACATCCGACTCGTGCGGATTAGTGGCATCCACCACTTAATAAAGTCCCAGACAGAGATTTGGATTATTTTATGACATTTCAACTATTTTTCTTCAACATCTGTTTCAATTACATCATCAAAATAACAAAAGATTTAATCAAAGTCAGTATAAGATGAGATCAAGAACTAGGCATTCTCAATTATTATTTTTTTAACAGTTTCATTTAAGAGATTTAAAGAGTTTAAAGTCTTCTTTCTAAGAATTAAATAAAGATATTAAGCATTAAAAATATTAAACTTATAAGTATCATTTATATAAGTACTCAGATTAATCTGTAACAGAAATATACAAAAGAGTCAGAAACGCGGAAGTAAATATAGTATGTCAAATCATTTCGACTGATTGTTTTAATAACGTTTCTATTTAAAAATATTTGGAATAAATGGAAATGATGCAATTTTGTGGGCATGTGCAACAATATGTTTCCACACAAGCCCCTTTTTTTCCTTTTAATGTTTTCAAAACATCTTCAATTATTATAATTTTTTTTTCTTTTTCAAATTCAGGACGAAAACCTAACTTCCGCTCATAGTTTAAAATTCAGTTCGATTTAAGTCTTACTTAAAACCACTCACTATCAAGGATCTTATAAAATATATACTACATTTATATTGCTTCCCTGAACTTTTGTAATACAACTACTAAAAAAAACTTTATCAATAATTCAAAATTATTGAAACCTTATCAAAACATTGCCTCCACATATTTTTTTTGCTACACTTAGCACTTGTCATAGTATCTCCCAAAGCTATTAAAAACCTTTATAAAAAAGGGGGCGGGAAAAAAAGGGAACACTTTTTTCTAAATAATTCCAGGTTGAGAATATTTTAAATATAAATGAATGCAGTGAATAAAAATACTAATGATATATTCTTAAAACGATACCAGTTGATATACCCGATGTTGCTTGAAATGTATATATTTTCATTTATAATATTTTTAATGTAAAAAATTTGTTTTGTATGAATTAATACATGTAATCCTTTTATACCACAAAATTTGATTGTTTGCCATTAGGCCCTTGCCAATTGTAATAACTTGAAAATTAAGAAGGCTTATAAAGTTTTTCTAAGCAATGTTATGTAACTACTTTAAACCAATAAAAAAAATTCCAAAAAATATGTAGTAATAATTGTAGTAGATTAGATCGCAGTCTCACTGTTACAGAACTTCAAAATCGCCAGCTTTAAATCTAAAAATAATTAATCAATTGTTTTAAAAAAAAGTGCACAAAAAGAATTTGGTGTCGCCGAAAAGGTAACATTTTGAATTTTAAGATGGTATTAAAATAATTTTATTAAAATAATTTGTCCCTAAGTTATTGTAGAAAACGACAAAGTTCTAATTGGTTTCTAACTAATTGAATATATAATAAATATCTGCATTTTGAAAAGTTAACAGTACTCTTTCTCTTATCCTAAAGAATAAGTGGGGAAAATCTGATTTAAATCAGCCCAGTCATTTAAAAGGAGATATGGAGTATACATCTTACATAGTCACGATCACTTTTATTTATATTAAGATTATTCATAAATTTAATTTAATAATACATTATACAAGAGCTTCGTTTGATACATTCCAAATAAACCATGTGCTTAAAATTTTAAGAATAGCAAGAAAATAATGAGAAAAAAAATATTTTCGAATTAGATGAAGTGAGCGATTAGACATAAGATTCAATTCACGGGGCTATTCATGGCTTCATTTGTGCCTAACAAAAGAAAAATTATTCTGCGAACATTAACGAAATGTCCGAAATATGCTAATGGTACGTACTATATTTGAATAGTAAAATAAAAAAAAATGTTCACAAGAGGAATATTTATTTCCATAGAGTGTGTAAGATTTTTTTTTATTCAGTTGTAAAGGACATCCAATTAAAATTTTCTGACCGATTTTTTTCTCGAAAGGATTTTGAAGAAATGAATGTTCCAAAAACGCCATTTCTTAACTAAACTCCCGTCTAACATCTTACTTACATAATTTATTCCGATACAAAGATTAAAAAATTAAAAGGAACACCTGATAGCAAGATTAGGAAAAGCTTATCTTTATTTGTAATAAATTGGTCGAGAGAAAGGGTTAATAGCTGTACCCAAATAACACCATCAGATATCATTCTAGGAGACAAGGTAGGAATACCCTATCGCACGAGTCCAAAAATACTAAATACACAACCCCCCCCCTTCTTTTTCAAAAAAAAAAAAAAAAAGTAAAACGTGTAAATTTTTACAGAAGATATTCTATTACGAATAAAGAGAAGAGCAAAGATTCTTTTGAAAAATTCTTCCCACACCTTAAAATGCGTCTATATTAACACTGGGAAGAGGCTTGTATGAGCAACAAAGAAAATAAAAGAGGGAAAATAATGTAAAGGGGGATTAAGAGGTAAAATTTTCAATGTTGTCTTTCCCCCCTTCATTTCTTAGAGCGCGTTTATTTTCAAAAAGTCTTGTGTAAACCAGCTTTAAAGCGATATATAAAACAATTTGATACTTTAAACACGCTCTCCTCTAAGTAATCTACAACCAGCGATTCTTGTTAAGATAAACAAAGATGCAAGCCTTTTGTAGACTCAAAGAGTAAATGAATTTATAAAAAAAAACAATACTCAAACTATAGACAAAGTGATATATTTCTAATTTGATAATGGCCTCTTAGCTTCAAATTTTCATTTGCAAACAAATGAAGGCTCATTAAAACACTTAGAAATAAAAACAATAACATTTGAAAAGATTGAATGCTAAATAAAATATTTTAGCATTCGACTTTGAGCTAGGAAAGAAAATATTAACATTTATATTTATCGTCAATGAGAGGTTAATCTTAATATGTATAAAGAATTGTTAAATTGAGTAAATTTTGTCACCCCCAATTTTTTTATTAGGAATATTTGAAGCCAATTTTTGATAAATTGCAGAAGGACAATCAATGAAAGTGATAATTTATTTCAACCATTTTGTTCTATTTTTAAATATTTTTGGATTCATAAGAAAGACAAATGAATTTTAAAAAATGGGTTCAAACATTTGCTATATTAAAATATTAAAAATTTTATTAGAGCACTTTTTTTACATGCACATTAGATACTTAACTTTAAAAAGGATTCAATGATCTTGATCAACTCTTTAGCGATAAAGGATAAAAACATATTAAATTTCTGTTGAAACATAAAGCTAAAGAAAACAGTGAAACATTCCGTTAGGAGCAAACTTTTAAAGTTACTCACATAATACTTAAATAAAAATGGTTTTGATTTGATTGATTACTAAACGATGACTTATATATATATATATATATATATATATATATATATATATATATATATATATATATATATAAACGGGTCAGAGAAAGAAATGAAGCAAAGTAAGAGGTATTATCTCAACTACTTCAAATATTTTGGTCAAACCAGCGCCATATGTAGAAATTGAAGGCCTATTTATCTTAGAGTGTCTCGCGGACATCTGTCTGCAATAACAGATTTCAATTCAGAACACTATGAAATATCTGAAGGAGGAATTCAGAATTAAAATGGTGTAAATCAAGCTTCACGACTTTTAAGTTTCAGTTTACAGATAAATAAAAAAATATTTTAATTAACGTCATTTACAAAACTTTTGATAAGCTTAATTCACTTGAGTGAAATGTGACACTTGAAATGTGCGCTACTTTTAAGCTGCTCACACAGTACTAAATGCAAGTAGCGTTACTTACTGATATGTCATCCTTTTTCTATCGTCTATTTATGAGAGGGAATGACAGAAAATCGGTAATCATGATAAGAGGCTTAGTACCGACATTTTAAATATTTTGATCAAATCATTGAAATAAGAAACAAATTAAAGCTTATTGGCATTTAACGATTTCACATGCTACTTAAAGAAACAGAAAATATATAATCTATTTTGTTAAAAATGTTAGTGAAGGAAAAGGGGCCAAATAAGAGCATTAACTCATTTTCATTATCATTTGAATGTCCCTATGAAAGTATCAAATGCCCACCGAAAACTAGCAAATAATTATAAAATAAAGAAAAATATATTTCAAAAGTCATTTCTTACATTTTTAAAATAAAATTAGCAATCACGAATTTTAAATATTTACCATAGAATTTTACTGCAAACTTCAATGGTAGATTTGAGAATTTTGCGGCCCCAATGCACATCATGAAATCTCTTTTAATAAATGATCAATTTAGTTTCCCATTTTTAAGTTAATAATCAGATTAATGATTTATTTCAGGTATTTGTTTTTATTTTATTTTAACATCGTTGTGAAAGCATACGTGTTCATGATAATTTATTTTAAAATTATTTAACTATAAACAAAGAAATGAAATTCTTGAAAAAGCAACCATAATTATTAATTATCGATTTCAAAACTTTATTATCCTTTTTACCAAATATAAACATTTAATTTTTATGAAAAATTATAACCAATAAATATATTTCAAATAAATTTAGTAATAATACTACAAGACCTATCAAGTGAAAAATAAAATAATTCAATAATGAGTAATTATTATCTCAATATATTTTTAAATCATTATTTATTCTTTAATTTATTTAATAATTATTTAAATAAATCAACGTAAATGTACATTGATAGTACAGCCTAAAAACAGGGTATTTATAAATGAATACTTCAATTTTGCAAGTTAAAGAAAAAAAAGATATAACCCCTTTTTTTCATTGGAAATAAAAAATAACTATTAAAAATTAAATTTCAACACAGTTATAAGAGTTCAATGTTAGCTTCTCCAGAAATGCGAAGGATACGAAGCGGTATGTAATTTCTTTCTCCCTTTTTTTTTTTTTTTTTTTTTTGCATGCTTGGTGTGAAGTTTTGAAAAGATACAGACATGCGTGTATGACAATTTCTGATTTTTTTTTTTTTCTGGGGCTACATCAAACAGCAGGAGTTTCACCACTGCCAATTGACATTGGCGAACTTACGACATGCATATCTGGAGGTTTTCAAAGCATTACAACAGAGATGCTGAAAAAGTAAGGGATGAGTTATCGAATCGCCTTGACATAGTCTGCATTTTTAGAGGGACTAACAATAAACACTTATAACTGCACTGCATTTAAATTTTCAACTGTTGTTTGTAATTCCAACGATTAACCAAATTATACTTTGCATTGTTTTCTTTTAAATTAGGGATATTTAATTATAAACATGCGGTATTTTATAATTCACAAAGTTTGTATATTTTGCAAATTTATTTATGGGCTAGTTAAACTAAACACATTTTTTAATTAATCTGTCTGCGATCTTCTTTCAGTCAGCAACCCTAGGCAGCTGCCTAGACAGAAATCCGCAGCCGGTAGTCTCCGGTATGAAAACAAAATAATAAGTCGTGACATGAAATAGCTCAAAATTAGTCCAATTCTACAGCACATTTCCAGCAGTTTTATATTCACGCTTTTTGATATTCATAAAATAATACTTTTAAAGCCAATAAACATTTTTGATGTAGTTATATGTCTACATGTATACAATTATCAACTGAATATTTTTCAACAGTGTGGAATTATTTGAATTTAAAACCAAATATACATGCGTCAACTTAATAAGATATGATATAGTATAAAGAAAAATAAATATGAAATGCATGTATATAAGTATATTAATCTACTTTCGTTCAATCTGTTTATTCCTGTCTTTTTAATCTGTTTATTTCACTCATTTTTTTTCTTTATATTTATTAGAGCAAAAGGATAATAATGAATCCGTAAATGATGTCAGGCCAATTAAAACCATTTTAACCAATGTAAATTAAAGCTACTGTTTTAAAAATAGTGCAAATTTCACAGAAAAGAGACATTAATAAGTTATTATACACTATTTTTTATTTCAGATTAATATATGAGATATTTGCCCTACTAAATAATACTAGATTTTTTAAAGGGTATATAAATATAATTTAATCATTTTTTTTCTTTGGTAGTTTTAGCACCTTAAAAAGAAGGGAGAAAATACTCATCACTAATGAACACTTTAAAAAAATCATTAACTTTTAACTTGTCAATTTACCTCATCAAAAAAAAATCAAAATCAAAGAATTATATTCATTTAAGCAAATTTTTCTTCAGTCATCCCATAGCAAATTTAGGGAATACAGTTGAATTAAATTTTATTTAAAAATTGGATCTTTAGCCGAATGTTTGTACAAAATATTTTTAACAATAAATAAAAAGATTTAATTGACTTCAAAATTGGATTTTTCAAAACTATTCCTAATCAAGTATGCGTTTATATTCTATTCGAAAATACGCAACAATTTTTAAAATTATACAGTTACAACTGTAAAAAATAGATAATTATTTTTTGGTAGAATTCAGTTTTTTCATAGACTTTCTAGTATTTTAATTTGACATAAAAACTATTATTTTTCGTACCGAATACATATTGTATGTCAAGTTTATTATTAATATGCATTTCATCATAGTTTTTCAGAAAATTTTAAAACAAGGAAGGAGATTAGAAAAAAATAAGGTAGAAACTAAGAAAAAAAATATTTTGACAAAAAATCATATTAATGGAAGATATATGGAAAACATCGAAAATTTGCTTGCTTCAATGGATTTTCTTACAGATAAAGAGAAGTTGACCGTTATAGTGAAAAGTTATAAATTCTACAGACTCAGAGAGCTTACTTTGTTTTCCGAATAGATGCAAGCAACATGAACAAAACATTAATAAAAATAAAGTAATTGCTTCTGACTTAGATTTACATTTGTTTCTAAGGAAGTAGTCTTATTTACTTGAAATACAGCACCTAATTGTTCCAGAAAAAATAACTATTACAAATTTAATAGAAAATAAATTCAATGTAGTATGAAAATGTCCCATAGAATCAATTTTAAATACACTTTAATGCTGTAATTTTAATTGTTTTTATGACACTCTGTAATATAACTACTTTAAATGTTTCAGAATAATTGTTTGAAACAACAAGAATATTCATTGAAAAAAGCCTTAACTAGTTATAAAACGTAAATCATGGAAAAATATAAAATTAAGGCTGATTGAAGTTAATGAAATAATTCAGCATTCAAGAAAGCTACCAACAAAATTTCTGATCATGGAAATTTAATTGCAATCTTTGAAACGGTTCAACAGGAATTTAGAATCGCCTCAATACAGAAAAAAATCTGAAAATGATAATACTTTATCATTGTGCATAAATAAATATTAGCATCAGGATCAATGCTAATATTTACTGATATGTTTTTATTTCCATACTGACTTACCACCTTTTAGATTTTTTTCTATAAGCTGTTGCTAAAAAGTAAAAAACACATAAATTTAAGAAACAAATGTATCAACTAAAAGAACCTATAAATATGTAAATATTTTACTAAGTAAATTAAATGATAATTATAATATATATAATTAAATTAATCATATAAATATGATACTTTCTAAGATGTGTTGCTTTTTATTAAACAAATGATAACAATTTAAACAATTAATTAAAAAATACTTGAGTATTATTATGCTATAAACATTATACTAGAAACTATAGCGAAATTCTGCATTTTACTACTATATGAAACTCTCCTGAAAAAGCATTAGACTCTCCTGAAAAAGCATTAGATGAAGCAGAATATGTAAAATAGAAAATACCTATAAAAAATGAAAGAAATATCCAAGATTTTTCTTACAATACTTTAAAGTCTTACACAATGCACCAGTTTTAATATAATATTTTTAACTTTTCAATTAAAAAATTTTTTAATCAATTATATAATTTTTAAGATTTTTACTTTATTTTAATATTAATCTTTGTTAAAATATAAATAATAATGAATTAAGTAACTATTGTTGAAATTACTAGTTTTAAAATCATTACAACTTTTAATTATTTCTGTTTTTATAATTAAAATTATTTACTCATCTTATAATAATTATACATTATTTATTCAAACCATTAAAATTGTAACTGGACCATTACAGACAATTTTAATTTACAAATTACAGTTTTTCTTTTGGCTCTCATTTTTAAACCCAAATTTTTGAATAAATATAAATATTATTTTGACCCCATCTTTGGATAAGCCAAGATACACAGAATAGAAGATATTCTATTAAATGTTCAAAATTTGAATTCTCAATGTATGTAGTCTCACATGTTGATATGACCACTGCATTTACACAGCAGATACACAGAATAGAATATATTCTATTAAATATTCACAATTTGAATTCTCAATGTATGTAGTCTCATATGTTGATATGGCTACTTACAATGGAAATTTAATATTATATATAAAGATTGAAAATTTTAATTGATATTCTGAGCCTGAAATATTAATTTGCAGTTTTGTCTTTAGAATATCATTTCAAATAAATTACCATTTAAAATACTTTACAATATGTTAAAAATTAAAAAAGAGATTATGTACAACATTTGGTAACTAAGATTAAATGCAATAAAAAGTAATAATATCACACATATAAAAAAATGTCTATGAGTCACTTCATGGTTTTTTTTTTTTTTTTTTTTTTTTTTGCATTATATCTAAATTCTAAAAGTCAGCAAATGTATATCAATTTATTTCCAGAAAAATCTACTCATCGCATTGCTTCTATTAAAAAAAGTTAGATGTCATCAATATTTAAAATGATTGTTTCAGACTGATCACCTGATAATTCTAAATACCAGAATTATTTTCAATATCTTATCAGAGATTTTAAAAAAAATTAGAGATTTGTAAAATTCTTCCTTTATGTATGTCTTCACGGGTCTAATTGAAGGAGAGCTTTTCGTATATATATAATCTGACGGGGGAAGAAAATAGATATCATTTAAAAGATACCATAATATTAACTTTTTTTTTACAGATTTTTGACTTTAAAAATTTTAAGGTAAATCTGCAGAACTCTAATTTCTTTTTTCTAACGTTTATCTTTTTTTTTAAGGAATGGATTATTTTTATTTTAAATAATATCAATTTGTATAAATACAATTGAGAATATACATACTCTCTAATGTTTATAAATATATATAAAAAGAAGTATTTTAATTTCTAGTCTCTATCTTCTTGTCCTTACTCTGTTACATTTGACAATATCGTAATTCGAAACGTGTGGAAAGAGAAAGAGAAAAGAAACGCCAATGTATTTTATATTTATTAAACGACAATTACTTACATCAAATTACTGCACAAATCTTTCCATCTGCTTTCAATGTTTTGTTAAAAACTAAATAATAATAATCGACTGTAAGTGAAGCCCGCATGTGAAGTGAGTTTTGGAAAGGAAATGACAGATGGAAAAATGATCAGAAATGACCTCCGGGGCACCACCTTATATTTCATCACGTACAACGGATTTTATAACGTAAGCTGGTCATATTCTTCATTTGACTGAGAAGCGTTAAAGAATCTTTTCTTGTCAAGCCAACTGGGAGTCAGCCAAAAGAAAATCTAGACTAAGATAGATTGACTGAGTTGTTCTAGACTTCGATCTTTTAAATATTAACCCTTTTAGGAAAGATTAGTAAGTATAGAAAATGAAATAGGTACATTAGAGAAATTCGCATGGATTCTAGACCCACACAAAGAAGAAAGAAAAGTAAGACTTTTTATGACATAAGGATTATTCATTGATGGTCCGTAAATATAAAGCTTGAGACAAAAAATTCATTAAAGTATTTATGACCGAGCTACTGAGAGTATTATCTAAGTAATTTATGCATTTTAAATTTGAGATTTATTAGATGTGAATTGATGAAACCAAGCGTTAAAGAATAAATATAACTCATTAAAAAATTATTTTGTGAGTTTTTAAATTTTGTTTTCCAGAATAATAATAAATAAATAAAATGAAGGATAGAAATTCGATTCTTAAAATTAAAATTACTTACGATTAAAGTACCCTCATGATAATATTTTTGTATAAAATATTATAATAAACAAAATTCTTTCATCATCTGCTTTTTATTACAATACAAAATCTCATGACTGTTAAAAAACAATAGATAGTTAATATTTCAATAAGATATTTTCATTTCTTATGTTGCAAATTTTGTTTACAAATGCTACAATTCAAGAAAAATTGTCTCCATTTGAGCGACAATCTAAGCTTGGTTTTTAATATGGTCAAATCATAGCATTAAGACAAATAAAAGCATTGTCAAAAGGCTTATTAAAATAAATTATAAATTAAAATAAATAGAGGTAGAATAACTCAAAAGGCAAAATTTTTGCCATTCTTTAAAAATTATATGTAAAGGATACAATTTAAGTGAATATAATTTAAAAAATGAATTTTAATTGAGTTTAAAAATTATTTAATTGAATTTAAAAATTATATTAATAATTAATTTCATTTCATTTAATTAAAAAATTATATTGTTATTGGTGAATTAAAAAAAATTCCAGAAATTCTGTCCAGAAATTCGAGTTAGTAAAAATAATGACAAATGTCAATTTATGCAATAATTTTGACTTTTTATGTTGTTTAAATTCAGTATATCCAACAAAATGAATAAATAATATATTTAATATAAGAATATAAGATGCTTATGATTACTATACGATATCCCAGTTACTGAATGGAAATATCTACCTAAGAAAGAGAAGAAACCGATTTTTAAAGATATCAACCTCACAAGAGTGGGGAATGAACTCTAGAGAGGAAATGCCAAAGGGGTTAGAGAACCGAGATGGTACTGCTTTTTATGCATTTACCCAATCCTTGATTTTTTGTGCAGAAACAAAGAGACAACTACCTATTCTAATGACAAAAGTAATTTTCGTATTTACTACAATATTATTTTACATTTTCTTACAAATTTAATTATAAAATATGAAGCAATTTACACTGTAAATGGTGAATGAACTCTCAAATCAAGAAAGGAAGTGAAAGCGGGAGGAAATGCACAGGGATTCAAGGGGTGAAAGTGTAAGGGGTAAACGAACCTCTGTGTTTGCTACCTGGCTTTGCTGGGGCTCTGACCCCTGAAGGGGGTTTTTGGTTGCGAGACCTGCGCTCCGATACATGAAGATTTTTGAGGGGGGGATGAAGAAGCCTTATCGTAGTACGTGAACTATAGACAGTTTCCTACAGAGGGTTGAAAGATTTTGAAGGGGGATACATCCCTGTACATGCCTATGGAAAGAGAGGGTACTGCTCTCCCCGGTGTGAAAGGATTGGGATGGAGAAAAAAGGGGTGAACTTTTTCAAAAAAGTGAACGACCTCCGACATCAGAGTTCTTCGACAGAGCGGTTTTCCTCACTTTTACTTTCGAAGCGAAATATCTCAAAGATGAAAGTGAATTTTTTAAAACTTTGAGAAAAATGTATCATTGATAGTTTTTAGAATTTAAATTCAGAAATGAGTATATATTATTTGCAAAACTACATTTTATGTGAAAATTGTTTTAATTAATAATTTTATATTATATATATATATATATATATATATATATATATAT
>JAOUZG010004146.1:5834751-5889869 GCA_026289955.1 Argiope argentata | reverse complement strand
TTATTTTTTAAGTTTTTTTTAGCTATTGACATTTTTCAATAAACTTTTAAAAAACGATAAATGCAACAATAAAAGAAGCAATACCAATTCGAATGCTTTCAACAGTTTATCCACTTTTGTTAAGAATAGAATTTAATCTATACAAAATGTGTAAATAGTTGTATTTTATTTAAAAAATTCAAGGCGCTTTTAATATCTGAATAATAATAATAATAATAAAGATGGGTTGTTTAATTTGAATAAATCGATGTTGAGTAATTGATGAGTGGGTAAAAACAGACTCAAAAGCCAGAGAAAATGTATAATCCAAAATCTTATAAATTTTTCACAACAATAAAAGTTACTCTACCAATGAATATATTGGAAATTTAAATCTTAAAAAAGAGGAAATAAATAAATCAATACAAAGAACGCAATTTAAAAAATACCGTGCATGTAATGATTGTACTTTCTGCATAAAAATTTATTACGTTGCCCACACTATGACACGCTATTAACACATTTCTCTAGAAAAGGTAAGAAAAAAGAATTTATTTTCATTAGATGGGGCTGCGCATATATATAAAAAAGGAGGACTTAAGAGCGACTCGGATGTGAAATGGAACCAGCTTTCGGAGGGATTTTATTGTAGCCCAGAAAATCGTTTAGAGGTGACAAATGCGAGTCGAGATCCCCAAGAGTACCATCTAACTGCCATATGGAAAGATGGTATCCACAATTCAGCCTACAAGCAAATCTCTTGAAGGCGCGCAGTACCAAAAATTAACACCATTCCCACTCATTTGCTGATGATATTCGCCATCATATCTTAAGTTTCGGGATGCGAACTTAAGATATTTTTACTCACTAAAACTACTTAATTATTCGAATTTTAATGAGAAGGGAAATCATTAATTAAAGACCAAAAATAAAACTTCTTTTTAATACTTAATCTTTTATCAGTGATATATAGAGGGGGGAATTTTTCAGACAAAAATAACGAAAATGTTTTAATAACAGAAAAAAATCATATCTTTGAATAAATGAAATATTTAAGAGTTTTTATTTTCTATCTTCCTCAATAGTTTTACTTAAAAATCAAACTAATTGTAAATTTTATACGAAATAAATGACATTTAAATCTTATTTGTTAATCAAATGTTTTCTAATTAAATCAGTTTCAGAATGTACTAATGATTATCTAATGGATTGAAAATAGGCATACTACTATAAACAGTATTAATGAATCATCTCTTTTTTTTTTTTCACAACCATATTTTATCGAGTTCAGGTAATCTTATCTAACAGATTTGAATAATATCTTGTTTTCTATTAATCAAATTTCAGTTTAAAAAAATTACAAGTTAACAATTTTCGTAAAAGCATTTTGTTTCATGATAGGTATATTGTGCTTTGTGAAAATCAACTTAAAAACCATTTTAAGTTGATTTTTGAAAATTTTAACTTTGCTATCCTATTATTAAACACAAAGACTGATTAAACCATTTACTGTGCGATAAACGATAGGAAAATAAGTTACTAAAGTCTAAATACCATATTAAATTTATAATTTTCACACCACATTATTTTAATATAATACTGAAAAAATCTGCATTTTTTAATGTAAATACGTTTATTAATATAATTTTTATGATCTGCAATTGTATATTCATAATATTCCGGTAATGAAATTTTCTTGGCTATTTTTTTTAAAGAAATAATATTTAATCCTATTTTTGGTCCTCCGGCGAAAGTAGGTTGGGGGAAGTTATTTAGACGAAGTTTTAATTAATCTTTCTTTTTAGCTCAACTGATATTAAATCATATTAATTTAAGTAAAAACATACCACCTAATTTCTAAAGAATTGCAGTAAAATATGAACAAAATAATATCAATTTGCACCAAAACGACACGTGTGTGTATGGCAGCACCTAAATCAATATGCTTAGTAAAATACAGTTTCGTAAATTTATGATAGTATAATTTTATCTTATGAGGGGGGTCTTTTAATTTTTCACGACGAGACATTTATTAAACAATTTTATTTATTAAACAAATGGCAAACATTAAGATAATGTTTCTATGAAATCAAAAACCAGGCTATTTTCATAAGCACAAACGTATGCGTTATTCAACACGGAATTGATACTTTGCTTATCATCATTTTCAAAAGTCTAATTTGTATTTTGGAAAAATGCAGTTAAACATTCTTTTTGATTCTCTAGGTTACATTTTGTCACTTCACTAAGAATAGTCAGTTGAGAAAGATGATTTTATAGGTAAATTTTTATGATAACAAGCTTATTTACCATATTTAAATTTAAAACTAACACACTGCTGAAAATTTTAAATAATAAGTTCCATGAACATTTATATAAATATTAAATATGTTATAGGAAAAATGTTATATTATTGGATTTTTAATTTTTGCTAAAAAACATATCACAAGCAAAGAGTTTAAAAATTACTTAGTTTAAAAATATTTCATCAGTAACCTAAATTTTGTAGTATTTTTTAACCTGTCTATTTGTAGACTAACTAAGCAAAACAAAACTTGGCAAAAAAGTGAGTGAAGTGAGCTGTAGTGAAAGAAGTTGGCAAAGTTGCAAAAATGTTGGGAAAAAAAATTTAACACAGATATGTCTAAAGATTTTAAGCACATTAAACAGAGTAAAAAGTAAATCTCATTATACTGTAATAAATTTTAAATTGTATAATAAAGTTGTAATAAAAATGTTTCTACATTTCACCTTCAAATTTATACTATATTTAACAATTAAGTATAAAGTAATCTTCAACAGTTAACAAAATAAAATTAGGATAATGGAAGGGGGAATTAACAATTTAAAAATTAGTTATTTCACATTATGTTCATAAACTATGCCAATTATTACTTCATGTAACCATAAAAATTACAAAAAAAATATATTAAATTTGGTAAGAATTAATTAAAAAGGACAATATTTTTCTTGTTATACAATTGTTCTTATACGTTATATCATCCATAATTTTAGACTAATTTCAATTTATTACAGGATGAAAACCAGTATTAAAGACTATAGTAATTTTTTTTTCATTTTAAGATATGTTTTTTTTAATTCAGTTAAATGTGGAATTTATCTAGCAGGCAAAGATACGCAAACAAAGAAAAAAATCATAGGGTCTTATAGGTGCATATGTATCAAAAACTTCAATTTATAAGCTGTAAATTAATTATCATAAATACTACAGTAATCTCAGTCATCATGAAATACTTTCTCTGTAAAATAAATCTACCAATAATTAACAATTTTCCTAATTTTTTTAAAGTACTGTTAAAATTGTAAACTAAAGAATTCCCCCCCCTCTAGTGTACAGAAAACATTTATAATAAAAAAAGATAGGGAAAGGGTTCTACAAGAGATAATCCCTCCAACAATGAGTAATTCATTTTCATAACATTCTTCAAAATAATTTCTAAGGTGGTAGGTGCAATTTAACATTTAACTGGCACTAAGCAATCTGCAAAAATTATTAAGTATGGGGCTAAACAATTTAAATTCTCATTCTTGCTCATTGAGAATTTGTATTAACAATGTAAAGAGGGGAAAAAATGCTCAATTAATATTTCAGAAAAAATAGTAGATAAATTTAAATGAGTGATCAAGCCTTCAGATCCTTTAACCAACTACAAGAATTGGTATAAAAAATTCATATCAACCAAATAAAACACAATAGCAAGAGTTAATAATCCAGATATAATGTATTTTTATAATATATTACTATTTATATTTACGTAATGAGTATATTTATTATATTACATATAAGTTGTTTAAAATAAAAGAAAGGAAGAAGATTTATGGCATCAGCTGAAGCTTTAATTTTAAACTTTTGACATTGTAAACTAATCAGTTTGATTCGTTATAAAGACAAATTTCAATAAAATATGATATGAACTAAGATATGAATAAGGTTTTCGATAATTATACCTTTTTTATACCTCTCTGAGTAAGTACATTCATATCAGATTTAATATTCAGAATTAGTATGTTACACTTTGATTTATACATAATGAATATATGGAAATAGAGTTGCATTTATCTACAAAGAACACAACAGATGAAATGGTGTAACGTAACATCTCTTCTAGAATATCAGTTGGGATCTTCTTTTTAAATATTCTGCTCAATATGAATAACTTGGCATCAGCAATAATAATAAAAAAGTTTTTATAATAAGTCAGTAATGAGGCTATAGTTATAATAAAAAGAGTAAGAAAAGATAACGAGAAAAGGAGCAAAAGATAAACTAATTATCTTGTTTATTAATAGTACTTTATTTTGTTTTAAAGTCTAACAGTAATGACTATTATAAGGACTTTGCTATACTAAAATACTTTATTTAGGTAATTCTAGCAACCATTTTTAAAGTTTATATATATATATATATATATATATATATATAGCTTCCTTACAACTATAATACAGCAAAACATAGTACTAAACACATAACTAAATAATATTTAAATACCACGTAAAATTTTATAATTTGAATTATAAAATGCTAAAAACTTACTTCATTTTTTTATTATTATCTTAATTCATCTCATTACATGCAAATCAGACTAATAACAATTTATTAACAAGTGTGAAATATCTCTAAAAATACATTTCAATGACATGTTTGCAAGTGCATTAATATTATCAAGTGTTATTATTGCAACTGACCATTTAAAAGGTAAAAGTGAGACATTCATAGTGGTCAATCAGAAATTGGTGTTAGGGTTTCGCAGATTAAAAATGAAAATTGTGTGTAAAAAAATAATGTGTTTAAAAGCATTAACTTAAAATAATAGAATGATTACAACACTTTTTAATCTTAAAATTCTTTATGTGCAATCAATATTTACAATTTTTACAAATACACATGCAAAGCATAAACAAAAAGCACCAATGAAAACAAAACAACAACAAAAAAAAGCATTTCCCACCACGTTAAAGCATAAAAAAAATCAAGCACTCGGAACACAAACACCAACATGCAAAGGCACTACATAAGAAAGAAAAACAATAAACAATGTGTGCATTAAAAATAGTAAGTATTTCATACATAAAATATAGTATTTTTGTCATTTAAGATCTCAATATTTACAATATGATAAACAATCAATGTGATTAATTTTATAATGAACACTTATTAAAAAAAATCCAAAATATTTTTTACTAACCAAAAATATAAATAAAAAATTAAAGGTTGTACATTCGATTTTTCATATTCATACATTGAGCTACGAAAAATCTAATATATCAACCTGAATGCAGTGTATAAGAAAGATTAGAATAATATTTCTTATTTTTACTTTGTACAATACATTTTTAGAGAAATTTTTATGAATTTCTAGGAAAGCAAAGGTAGCAAAACATTTTGTTTATTTAAATTGAGAACAGCCTAGAGTTATATTACCGGGGCAAAAAAATCTGACAAAATTTTGCAGAATATTATAAGTATTTAGGAGTCAGGAATAAAAAAAAATAACAAACCCTTAATGATTTGTAAAACGAAGGAATGGTTTGTAAAATTTTGACATTTAGAAACAGAAGCCTTTCAATATAAAAATATATGTTCCAGAACAGAGTTGGAAGGGTGTCCGTATATCATTAAAAATGAATAATTTGATGATAAACTGGAAACAAACCTTCGTTTTCATAATATTTCAAAAATGCATAGTTTTATCAAATGCACAAAATATTTCCCTCCCAATTCATGGAGGTAAAAGAAAACTGATTGTAAATTGACAAAAAACCTTTTAAAAACTTGAACAATTAACAGACTAATTTTGTTTTATAAATTGCCAAAGGAAGTTGCACACAATAGGAATAATTTCAAAAATAGTACAAATGCATTCTTTTGTCAAAGTGAAGTATCAAAAATTCTGCAGAACAGCAAAAGAGATGTCAAAAATCAAGAAATATAAACACCTTAAATATACAACAACAAGCTAATATAAATATTTTATATTATTGTGCAATAATCAGAGAAACAGTAACGAGCAAGAGAAATGGAAATTCAAGCAATAATAGATTATGCATCTTGAATATCATCGTTTAGATACAAAGCAAGATCTTGTGAAGTAGATTGTGAGAATTGAATTTTTGTAAACAGGTTTCGAAATTTAAACCGAAATAAAAGTATTACAGAACAGTTCAAATGCTTAAAAAAAAAAACCTCTTGCATAAGAATGATTTGAAAGGAAACTTTTATTCTTGAAAGCATAAAGCAATTCAAATTTACTTTGAGGAATTATTTCACATATAATCAAAGATATTTTTTCCTATATATAATTGCAAACAGACTAACAAAATTCTATGCAGAGCTCAGCTGAAAAACATGCTAAGTTACAATCATGCGATGATAAGTAAATAAATTGATTACCATAAAATCCATGCTAATAATTTTTTTAGATAATATACTTAAAAGAAAATTTAGTTTTAGTTAATGTGTGGAGCATTGAAGTAACATAACACATATATGAATAATATTCTGATCTACAAGATAAGTTACCATATAAATCCAATTTTCTAAATATCTTCATGCATGAAACATCAACATCTTACAACTAGCAACTATTTTCACTATGTTAATAAAAATTCAAAATACACAAACATACAAAAAACTCTAGTAAACATGCCATGCGTAAAAGGTAGTATGACCATCGAATTCACAAATTTTATCACTATTTATTAAAATTAAATGTAAGGACAGACTAAAGGCTAACAAAGGACTTACAATTACTATATATATATAAAGTTTATTTACTAAGTATGCCTTGCTATGCAAACTGTTAAATGAGCATACACACTGGCATAACATTAAACCAAGACATGAATCTATAGCATAAACAAACTAAAGCATATTTTATAATACAAAATGAATACTAACGAAGAATAAAAGAAATAACTTCTAAATTTACAAGATTATCACATAAACAACATTTTAAAGGAGTAGTTTGTTATTCAGGGATCATTTTTGAAATAAAAATGTAGATATGAATTTTGTACTTTAAAATGTTTATATTCTATTTATAAAATTAAGGGTTATATGAAGTGTGGATTTTGTGTGCAATTGTGCGTTGGTACTCACTTGTCCCATTCGCATTTCTCGATAGAAGCCGTCCCGTCGACAGAGGAGTGTTTGACCCGGAATGTCCCCCACTGGTAACTGTCAACAAAGCGTCAGATGATGAATTGGAAGCTGTGCAAGAATCTAGGAGCTCCCGCACTGGCCGATCCATCTAAGTACCATCGAGAAAAAGTCGAAATAATGCCGATGGCATCAAAACAAAAAAATCCACACCATGAAGTGTTCACAAAGCGGACGACATACACAATCAATACAGGCCAATGTTTTGCGTTGATTAACCGTCGGGCAGAAGTTTTTCCACTAACCCTACTTCGTATAATGAGACACAGTACTCGTCATTTTGTCGTCTACTCATTTGACAGATGTGTGTCGAAGGAGTCGCAAGCCATCCATCGTAACTCTCGGCCGAGCACATTGTCCGTCTGACATCTGTGTAGAAGAAAGGGGGATAGCACACTATGTGGAAATCAGCTGACGAGTGACGAAGCGGATTCTAGGTCGATCCTCAAGACGTCATTAAAGTTTGTTATTTGAACCAGAGCATATGACGAGTGGACAGTTCTAGGATGGGGCAGCATCGCAGACGAGCCGCCGACAGATGAGTGCATACAGAGAGGAAACGGAGCCGAGGTGGTTGTATACTCGGATCGAAGAGCTTCGCAATCCCAGCTGTTCTTCCTAGCTGCAACCTCGTGCGTCTGATGCGCTTGTTCCCGTTCTGCTCTCTAGCCTCGTTGCATAGGGGGCGCTGCGCTCGCAGCCTCGCTAACGAGATGCTTTCATTTGCATCTTTTTAACATTGCAAATAGGATGAAAATTAAAATTTACGCCGCCTAAGCCAATCACGTAAATTAATCTTTGGCTTCTTGTTAATGAGGGTGGCGGCGTTGTTGAGCGGTGGTAAGATGTAAATCCTCATTCAGAAAGACAACAGTCGACGAGAGATGATCTTGCCTTTTCGGCCGCTTTGTTTTGATACTTTTCCAGAGATGTTTCTGTGTTCTGATGACACCATTTAAAATTGGATTGGGATCGAAACGCGCTTCTCCTCTGAATGGGACAAGCGATATATAAAACACAAGGATGGGGGTGTGTTTATGGAATTAACATGTGCTGCATTGTTTTCCTTTTAGCTCTGACGCTTTTGATATTCAATTCAGCAAGTCTTTTATAAAGATGAAAAATAATAAATTAAAGAGAAAAAAAGCTTTTTATTTTAAGTAAAAGGTTCCTCTCATTTTATAAGTGTTTACCTTGATAATAAATACAGATACTTATTTTTTTTATTTATTGCAAAAAATGTAATTTTTTGCAATATTGATTTATTTTATTGCCAGAATTAAATCAACAGAGTAAAAGTTCAAAGGTTTTCTTCGCAGCGTGAAAAATTCCCAATTCACATTTAAATAATGAATAGAAAATTTATAATTATAGTCAAAATCTCATTAAAAAATATCACGTTTCTTCTTCATACGAATTTATTTCGTAAGTCTCAACTAAACACACTCCCCTACAACCCACACTTTTTTAGTTTACAAGTGCTCAGTTGTAATTTATGATGGGCAACACACCACATTCATCAATTTTTTAAAGTACTAATGAAATCACTTGCATCCTTTTTAAAAATCATGACCCAAGTAAATAAACAATTCTGAAATATGCAAAATTCCTTTTAAATAAAAAAAATATTTAAATAAGATCGAAAAATATTCATCAATTGTTTAAAAAAACAATTTTAACATTTCAAAAAATTAAAAGGGATCAAAAGTAAAAATTTCAACAAAAAAAGTTCTAAGCACAGAACTACAGAATAATTATTCGGACATTTTTAAAATTCTCTAAATATGAACTATTATTTAAGGAATTTTTCATGCACATTAAAGGGTCAATTTTAATTTCTAAAATTTACAAAGTTTAAAAAATCGAAGGATAATATCTTTACACGTTATTTTAAACAAACATTTACAATTTATAACAATGTTTTTGATATGGTGAATAACTTTTAAAAAAGATAGATAAAAAGTTAAGAAGAAAAATATTCTTTTTTTATTGTCTTTTTCTCACCAGCTGAAATTTTTCTGTTTATTTATAAATGTTTATTAAAAAACAGTAATGAAAATTTTTATCATAAATTATCATCATTAAATTTCCTTTAAAGAGAGTTACGTTGAAACTGGTATCAATTTTATTGCGTAGTTAATTAAAATATCAGTCAATTTTAAAAAATTACCTTGCCCTATAACGAAAATTTTTCAGTTATACGATTTTCTTATATAATAATATTCATGAAAGATAATTTAATATTAATAGTAATAAATGGGCTTTGGCAGAGTATTTCAGAAAGTTTTATTAAAAATTTAGGAAATTTTAGCTTTTTTTCTTATTGATTGTCCCTTTTTGTGATTATTGGTGAAATTTTGAAATCAATTGAAAGTCTATTTACTGAAAGTAGGAAAGTACGCCATTTACAAAACTCTAATTTTTTTAGATGCAATTTTCTAATAAATAACATCTTGCATTCAAGTATTCTGATCAATAGCAGATGGAATATTACTCAGTTGGATAAAAATCTTTCAAACTTACAATAGTTCTCTTATGAAAGTGTATTCATTTTTCGTTTAGGGTAATATGAATAATTATTTGCTATCAACCGATCCATTCATTTAATGACCATATTACAGCAAGAAGTATCAAAGTTGCTAGAATGTTATATGTTGTACCAAGAGCATATCTGAAATTTTACACGAACCTAATTCATAACTGACGCAAAAATTAAACTCTTTTAAGTGTAATAAAGGTGCATGAAAAATGAAGTAATTTGTTAACTTTCATTGTATAACATTCTTTTCCCTTCTTTGGTGGTTTTTGAGGATTCGAGGCACTCCCATGGACAATGCAATTTGTTTTCGTGACCCGCGATGGAACTGACTCTTAGCCTTTGTTCGCGCCAGAACAGGTCGTCGTTTTCACAAGAGAAGATTTTCACGAAAAGCAAAACTCGTTTAGATGACCTAATTGCAGAGCAAATTTGTGTAGGGACTTGATAATAGTATTCTTGGTGAAACGAACGGGAGGAAAGAGATGTGGACTTAATGAAACTTCCTCAAAACACAATTATCTGTTAAGAAAAAGAATTTTGACATTGAAGACGAATGGAAGTGGAATCTTAAAGCCATTATCTGGGATATATATCGAAAAAAATGTTTACTTAAAAATGTCAGATTTGTACAAAAAATTAACCTTTCAAAAGAATCTATAGATTTGCATCATGAAAATAATATGATTATATTGGTGTGTATATAACTAATAAGATTTCAGAAAACGAAATTTAAGTCTCAATTTAAAATAAGCTCATTGAAAAAAAAATCAGCATTCTGGATAAATCAAATACAAGTTTTTGAAACAGTGATGATGAAACTCAGGAAAAAAACCCCATATTATATATATTTGAAATTTAGAACAACAAATCTAACAAGTTTTTCTAATCTGATAAGCATCAAAAAATGGATTTTTCATTTTAAGTTTCTTATTTCAATTCAACCATAAACAAAAAAAATTTACCTAATGTACAACTATTCAATTAACACTAGATATTCAACTACATTTTTTTTTAACTTTTATATTCTATGGAATCATTATTATTTGACAGACTGAAAGGAATCAGTTTATTAATTATTTAATTGACCAATGATCTTTTATACGAATTTTAAATATTTCAAGGTTCCTGTTTGAACAAAGATTACCTTTGATATCTTTTACTTCCGAAACTGATGCATTGCTGTCTTAAATAATGAGCTAGTTAGAAAATGAAATGTCAGTGAAATGTTCTTTTTAAATGTTTCCGAGAACATTTGTTATCAAGATAATTTTACAAAGCATTAAAGACCACTTTAAAAAAGGACAATTTAAATTATTTTACACTCTGATCATAGCAGTTTCTTGTTGATGGTGTAAATATTACCACACAAACGTTGGCAAATTATTCTGCATACTTAAGTTTGTACAATTTGATCTAGTTTTCATCAAACTCTTTTACAAACATTTTGAATTATAAATAAATAAATCTTATTATTATGGCAAAATTTAGTTAAACTAGAAGAGAAAGAGATGCATTTGTTAAAGGAAAATGAATAACAAAACACACTTACTTGCTTGGATAGGAGATGATGGGAACACATCAATTTTTCAGCTAGTTGGAATCTTATATAAGCTTTCAACAATGTCAATAATTAAAGGATCAATTAAATTTGAAATAAATTAAGTTTTCTTTATGGCATGCGCCAAGCAACAAAATTTTCGTTTTTTTATGAGCAAACCGCTGCTATACAAAATAAATATGCACATTTTAGACAGGTTAAACCTTTAATAATATACCAGATTGAATTTTTTTTTCTGAAAATTGTATATTTTAACTACTTAAAAAATTTAACTCATACCGGAAATGAAAAAATTTGATTATTCCTTTAAAAATTTATCGTTCGTGTGAATTCGATGCATTCATCAAGCGCAAAGATAATTAAATGATCAGGATTATAAATACAAAGTAGTTAACTCAAGAAAGGATTCTAACCTAACAGAAGTCAAAGATCGCATCTCGACACTCTCACTTTCTTGTAGTTCGACGAAAGTTGAACTTCGTCGATGAACTTTCAGTATTTTTTCCGATAGGGGAAAAATGTAAAGGGTTGGAAGCAGGAAACGGTTGGGGCGCACGAGCTCTGGCAGGTGGGGGAGCAGTGCTCTCGGAGGTCAAAAACCCCCCAATCTTAAAGAGAACCCAATCCAGCTCCTTAAAGTGAAAGAAGACAATATGCCAAATAATATGGGTAAGATTTCAACTTTAGAGAACTATCGGAGAAAGTAGGGGTGGGGTATTAGGAGGAACTCCTGAAAATGTCTTTGACCTCCACCCCTCAGGCACTGAAGAATTCACTTTCACTCCTGAGATATCTTACCATTCACCCCTTTTTTTTTATTTATTCAGTTGCATTATGCAGCACAAATGCAGTTGATATGAAATATTTTAAGTTTGTTAAAATAGTGTTACGGCGTTGAAAACAAACAAAAATTTAGAACTGAAGATTATTGTTGCTGTTAATGTTTTTTTTTTTTTTTTTTTTTTTTTTGCGTACTTTAATATTAAGGCATAGTATTCCTCATATTTTTTTCCAGAGGTAAGAATGAATACTTTTGCTGTTGGCATAGGAAAAATAAAAACATTGACTCTCTATAGAGATGGACCAGAAAAAACACCAAAAATATGATTTTAGATTGTAATAAAACATTTTATCAGTTTCAAGATTCAAACCTAATATGGGTGAAAAAATTAATGCAAAAGGCAAATGTTAAAGTAGTATTATTTTTAAGACTGAAAAAAAAATCCAGAAGCTCCTTCTTAACTTTCGAAAAAAAAATTTTTTTGTTGTTGTTGTTGTTATTGTTTAGTGCACTAAACAATTATAGAACTAACATCCGTTTTTCCGTTCTTGCTTATGAAAGAGTACAATAAATATCAAAAGTTAAGTTTTTATTTTAAATTTGTATGATTACAAAAATCTAGTATTTTTTTGAATATATAAATAATTCTAATTCACAGTAAGGTAAATATGCGTTCTTACCAGTAAAAATTCAAGGAAAATCATTCATTTTGCATTCTAGCACGAATATTTCAATCCAATTAAAGATGAATGCCAACAGTCTTGCTTGGTTTTATATATTTCGTTAAGATCAGATTTTTATAATAAGATTTTAAGGTCTTTAAAAAAATGTTACATTTAAAATAATATTTATTTATCTATTTTGCGTTTTTCCCTATCAAGTCAATATTCAGCCATCAAACAAATAATCAATTAAAAATTATTCAAAAAATATTTATTCTTTAATAACATTTGTTATTGATCGTAATAAATTGTAATTTGAAAGCACGAACTAAAAGCTTTTACGGTTTTACAGAATTTAGAATACTGTATTTTTTAGAGCAGTTTTCCCAAACATGTTTTTTACTTACGTATGGTCAGGATAATTAGGAAAGAATTTTGTCGAAGTTGTCATTTTCTTCGATTTAAAATGTTTCTGTGAGAAAGAAAATAAGTCTATAATTTATTTGAGCGTATATCCATGCTCTGGGGGGCTCATTAAATGCCCTTTACCGAATCAATTTACGAATTAAACAGTCTTAGTTACAGAGACATTCATAATTAGTCGGGTATGTTCCCAATTATTCTAGAAAATGTGGGGTAATTGGGAGCTCTTATTTTGGTTTTTGATCACAGTAACGAGCTGATTTGAGCTAATGTGTTTGCAATGATAAGAAACTATTGCTTACTTCTTCAGTTTATATTTTCCTGTCCGTTCTCAAGGAAACTCAAAGTACTTTTTTTCCCACTGTTTTTCAATAAAAGCGTCTTCTCTTTCAAGAAATATTGTCCATGAATTATCATTGCTATTCGATACTATTAATTTTGAGTATTTTATAATCATTCTACTTCTAGTTTCATCGGGAAAATAAAGAAACGAAACTGTTGAGCATTAAGAGATAAGAGTTTGAAAATTACTTTAAAATAAATAAGGGTTAGTAATTCAATTAGGTTGCACAGAATAGAGTTTATATTTCAACTATTTTCTGATATTTACGCTACCAGAAAAAAAATCTATTCCTCGATAGGATCCGATTGTATAATTTTTATCTAAATCTGGATAATCATAAGCTATTATTACCCGCTAAAACAAATTTTGATTCAGTTAGCTTTTCAAATATAACGCATTCAGCTGACCCCCGTTAACTTCAAGAATGCCTTATATGAATGAATAATAGTCATTCATTCTAATATTTTCTGTATAATAAATCAAAATATACGTATTTGTTGAAAAGTCATCCAATGAAGATTCGAGATTTTACACTCTTCAGATTCACAACTTCTATTTCTTATTGAAAAAGAACCAAAGTTATAATCTTCAGATTCCTCTTTCAGCATCACGCCCCCCCCCCCACCTCTAGGGGTAAATTTTCTTCCATACTCAAAGGAGTCAGTAGCAAATCATTATTAATAGTCATATTTCACAAATGAAAAGAATATATATATATATTTATATATATATATATATATATATATATATATATATATAGAGAGAGAGAGAGAGAGAGAGAGAGAGAGAGAGAGATCACATTATAAATTCTGTAAATTTGTGAATTTAGCATAAAATAATCAGCATTATTGGCGGGAAAAAGCATTTATATTTACCAAGATAATATCTCCTATCCTAAATTATTCAAGATCATTAAAAAATATGGGTTTTCTTTATATTAGAAGTCTGTTTCTAACCACCTCCCCATAAAAACTGTAAGGAATAATCGAGAACACTATCCCGTCTCTCAAAAGAAAGTCCAAAAAAGCAAAATTAAATCTTACTCATAAATTTTACATTCTACAGATCTAAGAAACGTTTAACTTAGCAATTTATATTGCACATAACTGATACAGAAAATGAATGATAACACTTGAAAAAGTATTGTCTTCACATTTTTTGTTAAAATATGGTTGAAACTAATGTAAGTAAAACTTAGAAAATTTCACTGCAAAAAGGCGAGAAAGTGTTGATCGCCTTCTAGAGTGCCTCAAGGAAAGCACGTTTCTCGGTTAGCTAATGCTTCACCGTTGTCTACTATAATCACTGTTCCAAATTACTCCTTGTCACAAATCACCCTTATTGACCCTATACCTACTTGGGCTCATTTCTGCGAATTGTTTCTCTTATTTTTTAAAAACCTCTTTTCTTAAAAAATAATAGAAAATTTTTGCGTAGAGCAGGATTAACAACTATTTTGGCATTTGTGTTTTCTTTTTGCACACATAGCACCTTTTATTTTATAAACTTAATTCATAAATACAGTGACTTCTATTTAATGCCTATAGAAAATAGTGAAAAGAACGTAATGAATTATGGGAAAAAAATCAGATAAAAATAACTCAAGTAAGGTTTTTAAAAACATTATCTATGTTTTTTAAAATAAGAAATATTATGCTTTAAACTCATAAAGACTATAAAATATCAAAAGATTTAATTTTGATGATATTCACTTTTTGTTTTATTTTAAAAGATCTTAGAAAAGTATCTGTAATATATAAAACTATGAGAAATAAAATAAAAAAATATGAAATAAACTGCAAAAATAAAACTACTGAGGTTAATTTAATTTCTTAAACATTCTGACACGAAACATCTAAACTAAAATCTTAAATTCATGCTTGCGATTCAAACATAACGTCATGGGTTATTTCTGAGATCTCATTAAAATATGAAGCAAATAAATGCAGTTTATTTTCCTTCTTAGACCTTCGAAGTTTCGAAATATTACCCTAATATAATGATATGCTACAAAAGATAATAGCAACTGTCATTAATTATTACTCTTTATGTTTAAAGGGTAATTGATTCTTTTTTAAGGTAAAAAAAAAACTAAAAGTTCTTGAAAATTATGATATAAAAAATGAATTTTTAAAATCGATTGCGAATAAGTATTATTACAATCTCAAAGTATAAACACATTTTTAAATGAAATTATCAACTTGATTACTTTAGAATTTAAAAACTATCCCAAAAAAAACTATTTAAAGGAAGACTTTTTTATTTTTATTTTTAATTATTTTTAATTTATTTATTTTTGCTAGCAGGACATTTAGTTTTAAAGAAATTATCAATATTTCATTTTCTTGCGTTTTAACATTGAGAGAACAAATAGTCAAAGATGCGACATAATTTTAAAATTATTATATATATATATATATATATATAAATATTGTAAACCATAAATTTTTTTTGTTATACTTGATAATTTATCATCGTTTTTTTATTATTCAAGATTAAAATAATGCCGCAAACAACATTTGGATGAGTTCTAAAATTTTAATCGTTCAAAAAAAATTCCAACTGAAAAAATCGCGAACTAAAATATCAAATGTTACAATTTTATTGATAAATTATTGTAGGGAGTACTTGTTGTAGAACATTTCTTCTTTTCTTTTATATTCTGAAACTTTAGCCTGAAGGCAGCATTATCATCTGATCTAATCTAAAGACTCGACATACTAGGAGATCGTCATTAAGGTTTCTTAAAGCTTTCCATGAAGCAATTTACATTGTATCTATTTTAAAAATTTTATTTAAGCTGAAAATGTCGAAAAATTTTCAGATAAGTTACAAGACATTTCATTCTCTAAAAAAGCCTGAAATGTTACTGGGACATTATTGTAATTATTAAAGAATGTATTTATTAGGAACAAAAGATGTAATATCATATGTCTCTAATATTCTGCAAAAGTTTTAAATAGAGAGAATTGTTCAAAGTAATTTAAATCGCAATGTTTTAAAACTGCTATTGCTCATAAAGTAAATATGAAAACGTTTGAAAAGGAATCAATGTAAAAGCCTTTGCGACATGCAGCCGACAATATTTGATACATCTATACAGCAATTATGACTTGATATATGAAAGAAAAAAAATATTTTCAAATAATTAATTGCAGTTTAAACTGCTGCAAAATCTGTCTCTGCCTTATAATTTATAGCAGCAGAATTTAAAGAAACTTATAGAATTAGAGAGTTCTAAGTATGATTTGTTTTAAATTATTTTTTGCAAATAACTATCTTGTTAAAGAAATTTGGTTCTAGAGTTCAAAGCTAATATAATTTATAAAAAGCCTATAAATTCTTAAAATAATGTGTGTTTTTACAAGTATACGTATTTAAGAATCAATTAAAAATATAATATAAAAATAAATAAAATACATTTATTTTAAATGAATTTTTTTAAAGAATTAACAGCCGTAATGAAAAAAGTCGTCCATGTATTTATATAAAACTTCCTTCATACCGAAAAAAACTAGGTATTTTTAAAATTTATAGATGTTGATTGCTAAAACTGTGCATATTTCCATGCTGACAAATTTGAAAATTAAGCATAATAAACTAGCTAATGGTGAGATAAGTATGTTTATCCTCTAAAAGCATCACCAGCGAAAAAGAAAACATTCAAAAATACTCACCTACACAACTTATACAAAAAATGAATGAAAAAATAAAATAATGGTAATGCAGCATTTTAATAACTCTTAATGATTGTTAAGAATTTATGGGCATGAAGTTTCTGCTAAGAAACATTTAAATCATTTTTCAATAGAAAAAAAATTTCTTATCCAACCCTATTTATAACGAAGTTTATGAAACATTAAAATTTGATTAACTCTCACTGCAGGAATGTATAAAGACTGTTTCATTCAAAACACATTTATAGGATTTTATTTAAGAGGGAATACTGCTCAATGAATTTACATCTTGAGGGCAAATGCTAAGCCTACAAACCTTAAAGCGCTTATTTTATGCTCTTCATTGGAAAAAGATTTTTCTTAAATAAATATGAGTTTAGATGTGCGTATTTCTCAAGGCTAAGAATTTATTTTTGCTGACACGAAGTGAGAAATAAACGTATTTCACACATAACTGAAATGATTTAGAATTCTATATAGAAGAGATTTATTTCTGATCATCAGGCAGCAGATTCTTTTGCAAGGATTATCAAAATAATAAACAGATTAAACAGTAGATCAATGAAAGTTAAGTTTATTATTTTAAAATTCCAATTTCAATAATTTTAATTGTTTTTTAAGATTCAAATTTTTCATTATATGTTTTTTTAATATTTTTGTTACTTCTAATCACCGATTTCAAAGGAACTTTTAAATGTTACGCATAGAAAATATAAATTTTATATGTCATCAGATATCATTACTATTTATCATTACTATTTGTATTACAATACAAACCAAGCAGTTCTTTGATTGGAATTTGATTAAATGGTTTTTATTGCTGTTGTAATATTTTTAGTAGAAATCTAGAGACTCAAAGATATTTCACTTTTTAATTCTATTAAATTGAAAGAATTATACTTATACTGAGTCAAGCTTAACAGGTCACAGTGTAAATAATATTTTTAAAAAGTTTTTTTTTTTTTTTGCATTTTTAGGATTTTTTAAAGAGAGAATATTGTTATAAAGCATGCGTCATCTAAATAATTATTTAAAAAAGAATTTTTTGCCTAAAAGGCGTGTTAACTTTCCATTAGATCATTAAACCATATGATGAGCCTACTAGTAATGCTCATTGGTAACTTTAGAAGGAAAAAAAACAAAATATTGGCAATTATTTCTTGAAGCACGTAGGAATTAGTGGAAATTTCACATTTATTTTTCGAATTTTCGGTATAACAAAGAAAATTATACGTTTTCGATGTTTAAAGTTTCCTTTAATAGCTACAGAAAATTTAATGATGACCGAAAACAATGACAACTATTTCTATAGAGGAAAACAAGAAATATTTTATTCAATACAGCAATTCCAGAATAGACACAATTATCAAATGCAAATAAAAAGTTATAAAAAGGATTTCGAATCGTTTTTCACTGCATTCCTTTCTACTTTTTCCCTCTATATATTTTTACGATGATTTTTTTTTAAGTTGTATTCAAAATATGCAAGTAATAGTTTAAAACGCAGCAAAATTTTCTAAAAATTCATGCCGATTGATTTATTTTATTAATATTTCAACTCAGGATTTTATTGCAAGAGTTGTATTTTTCATTAATTTCCCGTTAGAGGTGTAATTTTTTCATCTTTTTCTAAAGAGCGTTAATAAGCATTTTTTTAATTCAAATATTTGTGAACCAGAAACTTTTTAAAATTTATTATTAATAAAGAAAAGTTATTTTCATAGTAAAAAGAAGTACGAAAATCTGCTCCATAGGAAATTATCAAGCAGAATGCACTTGAAGACGAGATATATACACAAACTATACTTGAAAAGTATACTTTTATTTATATTCATTTCTATAAGCTTTAGTTTTTAAGAATAAAGCTCTATTCTTAAAACCTAAAGTTTGTAAACAGGAATATAGATAAGAGTATATTCTTAAAGTTCCACACAGAAAATTAAGTTTTTATACATTTACTGATAAGAGAAAAAAACTCAAATATAAATAAATCGTCAGCAGTAAGCCAATCAGAAACAAACTGAACGTCATTTTCTATGAAAGCTTGAAATTCTTTTTAAGGAGTTTATTAATTCATGCTTCTTTAAAAAATATTTTATATATATTTGATATCAGAATCCTAAAGAAACGAATATGTGATATCAGTTTTTTATAATTAGATGTAAATTATTTAGAAAGGAATGGGCAAGGAAAATTATTTAGAAATAAACGGTTTAAACTTATATGCTACACAGTTCAAATTTTTGGCCAATCGTAACAATGAATAAGAGTGAAAAATGCACCTTAATGTAAATAAAAAATCCTTGTGGTTATACATGCATATATCTATTTGTGTGTGTGTGTGTGTGTTTGCTCCACATATCCTTCTAAATAACTGGACCGAATTCAGTCAAATCTTGCACACTTATTGTTTAAGAGATGAGAAAGAATACTATCAATTTCAAAGCACAAAAAATTAATCAAATATTCACTTAAATAGAAATTAACATAAACTGTAGCTTTCTTATAATTTGAATTACTCTACACTATTTTTTTTAAATAACTTTTACGTATTTGATATGTCTTTTGAGAATGTTTTTGTTGATCTGAAGGTAATATTTTAACAATGCTTAAATTTAAGCTTAAGTCAATCGCTTAAACGAGGTCAAGTTTTCTTGTACTTAAGCATTAAAGAACAAAAATTTGCATAATTAATGAGACAAATATTTATAACTTATGAAGAAAATTAGCTATCGATGATTTTTATTGATAATTCTCATTTGAATTAAAAGCAAGCTATAAAATCTTAGACTAGAAAAATATGTTTATATCACAACATTATATAAAAAAAAGTAATTTTTATGTTAAAGACATTTTACATCGAAGAAATTTCATTCCAAGCAGCATCGGGTATATCAACCAGTAAACTATAAAATTAACTTTTTTCATTATAGGGTTTAATACTTTTATAATAAATTAAAGTTTGAAGCTAAAAGATTTTTAATGTTGAAATTCATTTTGTGGTAATGTGCTGCTAGCTTTATTTTAAATAATAATAGAAGTTTTAATTTAAAAGAAAATTATAATTCATCATGAATTTATACTTATATATATTCATGTATTTATAGGTGTTTTTTAAAAAAAACTTAATTGATGATTATTCTCAATAATTGAAAATTATCTATGCATAAAAAGTTTTTTTTTTTCAATTTTCATAAAAATACATGATTGGAAATATGTTTTTGAGTGAGGAGATGAGATTAAATTAAAGGTGAAGAAACTCGATAAAAAATTCTCATACTTTTAAAAGTTCTGATGTACTGATATAAAAAGATTAGTTTTTAAGATTAAAAAACAAGCCAAGAGATTATTATTTATAAAATCATTTTGTGCCAAAGACTATTTAAACAGGCAATAAATGTCAAATTTCTAATTTCAAAAATCTTGTATATTTCAATGCAAAGGGCTGAGGAATTAGATGTAAAGTTCCAATGAAAGAACAAAAGATTAGAAAGCAAAATAATACTGTGCTCATAAATTTTGAATATAAAAATATTTGTTGGAGCTATAGAATTTTTTAGTGTTCAGCTCGCTATATTTCTTGACTGTACTTTGGATCACTACAAGCAAGTTTTGTAGATGAAGCTTGGTAATTAGTTATTTATAATTTTATACTTTGAAGATAGCCAGCCACTTGAGGTAAGTAAATTGATACATTTTTTTCATCTTTCATGTTTAGCAAAATTCGAATAAATTATTAAAATATTTTAAAGCTAAGCTCCTCCCGTACTTAGAAAAATAATTATAATATAAGATAAAAACTTAGATAGGGAGAAGCTTAATATACATTAACTATATTAGAAATGCATTTAATTTTCTTTGACACTTTAGTTCTTGTAAATATTAACTAAAAAGTTTTTTTTAATGCGCTCATAATATTTAATCAAATGAGCTTGAAGTGAAAAACCCCTTTAGTTTTAAAACTTAATTTATAATCTTAAAATTTATCTCAAAAATTCAAAAGATTTCATTTCTCAGAAATAATTATTTGTGAAAAAAACTCAAAAGAAAGTATTTTAAAATCTTTCTCAGGCATAAAAAGCAGAACAAAAGCAATTTCATAAAATTAAGTAAGCTGATAAGCTTAGATAGTTGATAGTTTATTTTGTCAATGAAAAATTTCTGAAAATAAACAAAAACAACAAGCTTTTCTTTGTTATCCGTAATCTCGAAAGCAAAAAAATCCTGTGCAATGAAGTTATATTTTCACAGAATGAAATACTCGCTTTCCTAATATTGATTCACAGCATCACAGCTACTTGCGAAGAAAAATATTTATTAATCTCTGCAAAGATAACACAAACTGTCGCTCTATAGATTGATATTTTAATATTAATCGGGACTTCGCATATTGTAATTGAATCATTTTATATTCAATGGCTGAGTAATAAACTTACCCTCAATGAGTTTTTCATGGTAGAAACTTCATCCTTTTAAAGCAATCATATTGTAATTCCTGCTTCGTCAATGATATACATTTGTACACAAAGCACTTCTTTCAGTACAATTATTTATAAAGATTCCATAGAAATAAACTGAACACTGATCAGAATTTAACTGAGCCAATGGTTACTTTTGAAATCCAGGAAGAATAAATGGAATGTCACCATTCAATTTTCAAGTTGGATCCATGAAAGACCTCAAATTAATGAGCAATGAGCATTTCGCTACACATGTAGAACCTTTGAAATTGAACACACTGTTTATGAGACTAATCGTTGTAACAAAAAGCACAGTTTGCAAAAATAATTATTTGAAATTAGATCATGGCGAATGTATTTTGGTAGATTAAGCTCTGTCGGAAATTTTAAAATTAAGGATAGATAAGCAAGAGCGTGAAACTCTGTAGTTTTTCCAATCTATGCACACTTCTTATAAATTTGGTATCAATGAACTCTCCATGGTGCAAAAAAAAAAAAAACCTTCTTAAAATCGAGTGCACAGTTTGAGAGCCTATCAGGCATCGCTATTAGACTTCAGCTATAAAAAATACCCTTTTTGAGAGAGCTGCCTTCAAAGTAATTGAACAAAGAAAGCACCATAAGGATGGATGATGGGAAAGTAAAAACTTGCTACCAAGACCACTTTCCCCCTCGGAAAGTTTTTACGTAAGGGGGTTGCGAAGAAAAAGAAGCGATGGGATCCGACTTCCGTTAGATTCGATAAGGTAAAGGGTAATAACCGGTTCGCACAAAAACTTACCTGTGCCACCGAAGAGGGGGTTTTAGGGAGAAAAGGGTTCAATAACATTTCCAACTGCAGCAATGCGGTGCATAGCGAAGGATTTTTTTGCATCCCATCCCAACTTTCCACAGTACATTATTCTATTTATCTTTTTCAGAAAGGGGGGGTGATAGAAAAAATGGGAAACAGAATGAGAAAACCCTTTTTTTACCGTCACTGCTGAGGTTATCGAACTTCGATAAAAATGAACAAGTGATACCAGAAGACTTCACCCTAGAGTACATTGACATAATTCCATCATACAACATTTTAGTGTTAAAATTTCACTAATTTTGAATCAAAATTTCTTAAATAAGTTACAAATCTGATCATATATACCCCGGATGGACACTTTTAATAGTATAAATGTGAAATTAAACAGATTCCAATACATCCCTGATTCGATTAGGGGTAAATGAACTCTCAGCTGGTTAGGTTATCGGAATTACTATACAGAAAATTTGAGATTGCGCAGAAATTACTGTTTATTTCATAAATAAAAGAACATATATTACAAACCTGATGTTTTGATGCTTTGTATTGATTGTTTTACTGAAAACAAATTTCTGTATTAAAATAATTTCTTGCGTTAAGAAAGTTTAAGGAGAGGGTAAAAAAAAACCCAAATAAGTAAATTGGGCAAAATGTTAATAAAGAACGGATTTAGCTTACAAATTAGACGAAATTCATCCGGAACTCTAAAAGAAAGCTAAGTGCAGGATTAATCTGTTTTTATTTGAAGGAAATAGTATTTCCTTGCTTTACTTTGCTACCCAAAATTATGCAAATGTGGAAAAAAATTATGCATACGACTCTGAATGTAAACATAGGGTTATTTAGGAAAGGGATATGAAGTCGCCGGCCGTTCCTCTGAAATGAAAACATTTACATGCACTCAGCGTCCCAATTAATCTCACATGTATCCGACGGCGTTCCGAAAACAGGAATCTATAAAGATACCAGTTGAGATCTTGAATGATAATCTAATCGAGTCGTGCTTAAAATAGACTTTTATTCTTTAGACGATGAATGAATTATATCAGGTAACAGAAACAATTTCATTATTTATGTTCAAAATAAAAGCATTCAATGTATAAATATTAAGAGACCATCAGTTAACATCAGTAATATACGAGATTATCTAGATTTATATAGCTAGACAAAGCTACAGCAATCTATCTAAGTTATTTTTCTTAGCTGAAGAAAGGTAAACATGAAAGTGGAGAAGATGATTTATTGATATATGCGGTTTTGAAATTTCTCTTTTTCAAAATTATCTACAAAATTAAACTACTCTGTTTATTAAAAATATTAAGAGACTATCGGCTAAAGTTAATGTAGAATGAATATCTTAACAGGGATGAAACGTTAGACCGTTTTCCTAAACTCAAAGAATGGGTATAAAAAAGACATAGAAAATAAATTATTGATGTAAGCAATTTGAAAACTTCAATATTTCGAAATTATACCTCCATTTATATTAAATTTAAGTAAACAAAAATGAATCGAATTTTAAGACCTTACCCTATGAGCATTTTTAAAATTTTACTCTTTTTCAGCATTTTAGAAAATATTGCGACAACATAGAGAAAATGGATTACTTCAATACGTGTGCAAGCCTTTCCACATATGCTGCATATCGTTAAACTTATAATAGGCATCACAGAATAAATTTCAAATGGGTTTTAAATTTCTCAGCATTTAAGAAGCAACTGTGCCATCTTTAATCAATGAATGTTAAAAAAAGTTTGAAGGGTATGAAATTCAATGCCCAAATCATTTTCTGAAAACTGTTTGGCGTATTTTCGACAGTTTTAATGATGATAAAAACAAGACTTTGACCATCACAAAATATCTCAGATTTCAAAATCATTACAAAATGGGCGTGGCACTTAAGAAAATTGTCTCAGAAAATGTCTAAAATTTCATTTCGTTTCCAGTTTGATAAAATAAAGACGTTGATGAAAAATGGAATGTTTCGAGAAAATCGGGAAAGAGAATCTTCCCCGGATGAGAATTTCCCAGAAATGGAGTTGATAGAAAACAAATATCCTTTGATAACAAGGTAATGGAAGGAAATCTAAGAAATTTAAGCCAGAAAACTTAGAAGTAGCAGGGGAGAAAATACAAAGAAAAGATCCAATTATCCCAGCAAAAGATAAAGAATTATTTTCTAATATTTTATTTTAAGATATAAAGCATCTTCTATTAAATATAAGCATAAGGAGGTAATATAACTCTTTTAATCTTTAGAGAATATAACTTTTTTTAGTCTCTTGTTTTTAGATAGGTACAGCATCATTCACTGTAATTTGGTGAATGCAGTAATTGTGTGTTAACATATGATGTGTATTAATGTGGGAATATTGAAATAAACTTCAAGTAATAAGTAAAAAAAATACTAACTGTTCATCAAAATGTAAATGAAAGATAGTTTATCATTCATTCATAAGCAATTTTTATCAATCACTTTTTTTATTTCTGATGATGATGATGTCGTGTACGCTTTTTACCGTGGAAAGAGGGGTGCAGTAGCTTCTGAGGGTATGAACCCCTGAGCACCCGAGGGCAGAAGTCTGACTTCTAGCTCAAATGAAGATGAAACACACACACATACGCTTGCACAGCCCCTTTTTACAGGGGGCACATTCACACATAGCACACAGAAGAACAACCATGCCCGAACCGGGACTCGAACCCGGGACCTCCAGAACACGAGGCAGACTCGCTACCTCTGTGCCAGCAAGCCGGCTTTATTTCTGATGATATGATTTAATTTGAGAGACATGTCAAATAAGAATCAATACAAAATATTAAATGAAAACAGTATTCAGCAATATCGGATACTAATCATCAAGTATCTCATGAGTATCAGTGAATTTAAGACCTATATTTTTTAGTGACTAATGCTCTGAATTCTCGCAAAACCTCATTATGAGCGTCTCTAATAAGTTAATCACGAATACATAGAAGCTTTTTTTTATTGGTTCATTGTATTTCAGCTTTCTAAGTGACAAATTTCCTATTATTGTATGAGTTAACAAATTAATTAATGCTGTGGTACGAAATTATAAAGAATGACGTAAATAATTTGAGGAGAATAAAATGCATGCCTCTCCGAATATTTTTTTAACTGTAACATTTGATACATATTAATGGTTCTTTAATTCTTTAATCCTGAATTATAAACAAATTGCTTGCGATTCCAAAAATAAAGTGTTTCATTTTAACCTCTTTTGCTCTAAAAGAATTTTTAGATCTTTTCGTATAATCTGGAAAACAATAGCGGTATTCATAAGATTTTCCTCAAATTACTAAAGCATCAAAACAAAACCTTATTTAATTCTGTTAAATTAAATTTAATGATTTCTAAAAACAATTATTTAGTAATTCTGTTCGAAAAGTTTTTGAAAAAGCTTTTTTCATTTTATATACTTTAGTAAATTAATGCTCTTTCCATTGTTCAGTTTATAGATAAATTTCCACGGATTTCAAACCAGCAAATTTTTTTCTTTACAATGATTTTTAACTTTTTGAATGCATCTAAAAAGAAATTAGAATAATTCAATACAACTGAAGCATTAGTAATGAGATTATTGGGGTATTATCCACAGTTTGTAATTCATTGTAAAGCGAATACAAATTTCTACAAAATAAATTCTTTATTTTATATTATATTTGTATTAATAATCGCAAGAAAATTTCGAAATACAAAATCTTTAAAATTTTAATTTTTATGAAAATGAAAAAAGCCGTTCATTAAATTTGTTTAGTAAATAAATAGTATAAAATGATGGAAAATCTCAATTTTTTCCTAGTTATTTTATAAGCTTTTAAAATTATGAGAAAATCCCAAGAGGATGCAGCATCGTTCTTTTTAGCAGCATTATAGTGACTTGTATATTGAGGATTAATCTTATTAGAGCAGTAAACAAAATACCGAATAATTTTGAAAATTTTCATTTAACATAAGATTAGTCACTGCTTTTGAGTAAATTTCAAATGTAATTTTTTTTCTGAAATATAAATAATTTTGTAGAGGAAATAAAAGATTAAAACGAAAGTCAATTAGAAATGTTAACGGGTATTTTCTTTATTAAAAAAGGCAACCTCATGAATATAGAAGCACAATTTTAAATTTTTATGAATGGAACTTTGTAACTTTCTTTAAAGTTTGTATCAAAATAATATATTTATTTTTATAAGATTTACAGCTATTCTATCAAAAGGGATTTAGTTTCTTTGATAAGATGTGTATGTTATACATTTCATAGTTGAATGTGTAATAAGATCTATAATTTCAAAGAGTTTTTTTTTCCTTCGAAATCTATTTTTATTGCCATATTTTTCCTTAACCCCATATTGCTATTTGATTTGTTTATTTTCCCAGTAGACAAATAAACAATAACTTAAAAAATATAAGACATATATTAATGAATAGATTATGCTACAGATGCATGATGTAAATGAGAACTATTTTGGACGAATAACTTTTGGTTTCTTATCCTTTTGGTTCTTAATCGTATGCATTCTGAAGAAAGAAAATTAAGATTTGAAGGAATTATATGCTGATAAATTAGAAAAGCAAGAAATTTCACTTAGAAACATATATAGAAACAAAATAAATTGCATTTTAAAGGATTGAAACCAGTTTGTATATATTTAAGAGTATTTTGAGTGAAAAAAAAGTAATTCAAATGAAAATAAAGAATTCTTTTCTTGTTCCAGTTGCTAATCAACTTGAAAATATACAATATTAAACTAGAATGATTGCTTTATAAATTTTAGCCTATGTTAAATCAAATTTAATGGTACAAGTTTTATGCTGAAATATTAATTTGGAATCCACGATTACATGTTCAAAGAAACAAAGAGAAGGAAAAAAAACGTAATCTTTAAATCATTACACTGTATATTTTGTTTGATTAAATTGCGTCAATGCCCAAGCAAACTCTCACAATAAACAAATTCTTAACATTTTCTCAGGGAACTATATATTTATGTTGGAATCTAGGAATTTTAGAAATTAATGTAGTTATCAATAATAAATAATATAACTTTGGAAAGTTATTGCTAATCAAAAATTATTATTATTTACTGTTAACAGATTTTTTCAACAAACAAAGCTGTAATAGATATTTTAAATAAACAACATTTCCAGCTAGGCGATATTTTTTTTTATCATAACCGAAATGTATCATTACTTTTTATAAGTCTTTTTTTTACATTAAAAAAAGTTATAATTTTGAAAAATTATTTTAATTTTTGAACTGAACGACTAACAGTTTTTAAATATTTTGAAATAAAAATTTGAAAAGACGGTACTTACTATACAAGAATGCATGTTCACCTATCTTATTTTTCTTAGAAGTAAACGAAGTATCTGTGAATATTTAATAAAGAAAAAGTTTTATTTCGTTATTAATAGAATAAATAGAAGTAATAGAAGTGATTTGAATATTAATGATTAAAGAAATTGCATGGTTAAAATTCATTTATTCAATTTCTAATTTCTGTTATCGCAATATATCTATCGTTTCAAAGTTTGCATAATTATAGAATATAAGTGAAAAGCTGTAAAGCGTTTTTAAGTAAACTTAATTATATTATATTTAATGTTACTAATATTCCTGTTAATAAATTACTTTTCAACAGTGAATAGTAAGGATTTAGCAACCATGTCAGGCATGATTTATAAATGAACTCATTTTTTGCAGAAACTATACAAACATAAAACAAAGCTGTAAAATACAAACACATGAAATTGTATTTCAAAATACATTATAGAAAAGGCAGTAATTTAAGATTTGCAGAATAGAGTATTTATTCGAATTAGCCTTGTAAAATTCAATAAAATAAAATAAAAAACAATTTACTTGTAAAAGATCAAAAACTATTCCAGTTCTTGCGATCTTTAATAAATGCGAATTCCAGGATAATATTGTTAGCAATATACAATTCACATTGTTTATTAATATGCCACTTCAGAGTAAAATCTTTGTTGACATTTTTTAAGATCTTCCTTCTAATAATAAGGTATTATATTCAATAAAAATGTTTTATTCTAATAAGATGCAGTATTATTAATTTCTAAAAACGTTTTGCGTTCTAATATATTGTAAAAAACTGTTAACGGACAAGATATTTATAGGAAAAATTTCAAAATGAGTTATATTATCAACTTAAAATAGATATAGCCATCTATTTGTTAGCCGTTTTTTGAAAGATCTAAAATTTTTGAATGATCGATCATTAAGTAATTTTCAAAGGCTCTATGGAAAAATTTGATTTTATAACCATGAACCCCTTTATGGAAGAAAATTATCACATATTTTTGATAGATATTTTAAAGCTTTATTCTCGTATTTTTTCCCCAGCCTCCTAAACTAATCACAGTTAGGCACTGTTTATACATCTTCACTAAATTAATTAATGAGTAAAATAAATTAGTTTAATTATTAAGTAAAACGACGTATAAGGGGAAAAACTATAATCATATTTTAATAAGCAACTTTGTTTATTACAAATTTAATGCTACTTATGTAAATTCGTTTTAAAGAAATAATGTGAAATTTTTGAGTTTATACTAACATATTAAAACTAATATTGACCGTAACGCTCATAAATGTCAGTCTTTGAGTACTTTTAACACTATTTTAATTTTAAACGATCTATTTATATGTAGGCATGAGTTTGATTTAAGAAATCTTTGATCAAGGTCAAACAAACTGACTGTGTGTGAGTATTTACAACATTATAAAGCCAATTTATTTAATCGAATATTTTTTCATGAGCGTTTTGGTAAGGTTTTTTTTTTTCTTTTGTTCTAAGTTTTTCCAATAGAATCTTTAAAAGAAAATTGAGTAATTCACATCTTTTTTCATTATAACTGAAATTAGTTTCAAGCAACTATTAATTCAATGATCGTGAATAATTTCTAAGTCATGATATCATCACAGCTCATTTTTTCTTTAATAGGAAAGAAAAAAATAATGACTACGTCAGAATTTTTTGAAGTTTTTAAAAGACAGAAAATGATGTAAAATTGAAGCTATACATGGTATAAACAAATTAACACATGGATTATGAATCTAGTCCGTGTAAAAACGATATATAAATGAAAAATGTATAAACAGCACTGTTCTAAAACCTTGATAGTTACATTTTGAGATTTAAGGAATTTGAAAAGGTTTTTTATTTCTCGCATAGATAAAAATATATCAGCCCATAAAATTGCAAAAGATCAAATTGAAGCATTTTAAACACTAGCGACATATATATGAGAATAACAGGCATCTCCGGAACAAAATTTCATCTTTGATATCGTGATTGTGTTATTTCTTCTATTTCTTATTTGCAATAAGCTATTCAACAGTAAATAACTCTGTTTTCTCATGGTTTTGAATAATATTTGCTTTCGCTTATTATAGGAAATATTTGTTTCCGATTTACAACTTTGTTATTCTGGCGAGTGATGAAATTTTCTATTTTTCATGTTTTAACTTTAACTCTCTCTTGATACTCATTCTTAAAAGTTTTTCTTTTCTTTTTTTTTTTTTGTATATTTTAGTTAAGTTTTTGTATTCTTTATATGATATTTTCATCGTTTTCTTTTCATCTATCTTTTGTAAACGGGCATCGACCCCATAAAAATATTCAATGCTAAGTGTTGAAATTCCTATTTCAATATTTTAATTATTAATAAATATGTTTTAGCTGCAATTTTATCAATTTTTTGCATTCAGTATTCCAAATATTTTTGCTGATAAAATGCTTTTCTCCAAAATAAATATACGTAATCACAATTTCATAATTTAAAACAAAAAAAAAATACTGGAATGTAATAGGAACTGATTATGATTACCAGTTTTATATTAAATGCAAATATAAAATATAAGCTTTTTTTTACGTGTCAAAAATTTATTCGTTCTACTAAATAAAAAAAGAAAAGGATTGATTGCTGATTTTCTTGATTCTGTTTTTCTCCCCACAAAATGTTTTTGTATTGTTTTATTTACTTGCATTTCAAGAAAAACTTAACTCTTTTCATTCATATAAGTTAAAATTTCTGAGATAAAAATCTATAAAGAATTTTCCATGCATTAATGAATCAGAAATTAATCGACATTATTATGTTTCTCCATGCATCACAATAGCGAAGAAATATTCAAATCTAATAGAGAGAATTAGATATAGAAATATGACTAATGAAAATGTGCATGTTTGCTCTGAGCAGTTTTAGTATAATCTAAAACATTATTCGAGAATAATGAATATTTCTGCAGGATTAAAAGATAAAAAATAACACTTCCTTAAGTTATTGAATTATGTTTATAAAATTTCACTCTGAATAATACTAAAGAAATTTATTTTTAAAAAATTCAATTTTAGGTATACCTACAACATTAACATAAAAGCAATTTCCTTTAAAACAATTTTTACTGCTTCAAAATATGCCCATGTTAGTTTTATATTAGTATACTGGAGACATACGATAACTTCTAACATTCTATAACAATAGACAAGAGAGATGGACAATAATATTACTGATAAATATCTTCTATATGGTTAATTTTTTTTTATCAAACTGTTCATTTGGTCTCATGCAAAAATGTAATACTTTGTTGCTAAAAATATTTGACTTCATATGCTGTCATCATTTCTAGTTAGGTCATGTATTTGAATTAGAAATAGAAGCCAAAGATTGGGCAGGGAAATCTGTGTGTTTGTGAACAGTTAAATGGTAAAATAGTTTCATTATTAATAAGGTGTGTAAACATGATCCGATAATAATTTGCAGATTTATATGAAAGTCGTAGAATTTTAAAAGCTTTCAATTAAATAAAATTGAAAAATGATGCGATAGCATTTAAAGAATGTTGAAAAAGGTTGATTTAAATTTTCATCCTTTTGAGTTTTTTCTACAAAACTTTATTTTGTTAGATTAGTTCCAATGCCAATTACGATTTAGGTATATAAATAATAAAATATTTTACATCTTTACTTTACATTTTGAAGGGATGCCTATTTGCATTATATAATTTTTCGCATTTTGAAATAAATACTGTAAATTAAATAAAATAATTAAACTATTTATTAGATATTTATCTGGAAATACCGAAAATTTTTAGAAATAAATCTTAGCTGTATAGTTTAAGTTTTTAAGCGATTTAAATTATGTAATCTTAATTTGGCATAATTTTTAATTACTAATCCAACATCCTTAGTACTTTGTTATATGGAATTGTACAAATGCATGCACAGTGTAGCGTTAATTCTATAGTAAAATAAAAATAATTAATTTTATGTATTTAAAATTATGAATGTCCTCAGTAGGGCTCATACATATATCAATACTCACAGTCCCAACCCTTCATGTAACCCCCCATAATATAATGATAACTTTATGCAAAATAGTGATGAGAGCAGATGCATTTAATGCGTTCATACATTAACATTTTTTTCCCTCTTCTCCTCTCCGTGCTGCCATTGGTAAAATCGAAATGAAGCTTAATTTTCGACCAGAAGGTGTTTTGTTAACACATTATTAATAAACGGCTCTTTTCATTATTTATTTCTATCCATTAAAAATTTTCCTGTTAATTAAAACTGCACATTATAAGACTATTATATTATTAAATGAAAGGCATTAACGGTAGCATACAGATGTGAAAAATGATATGTCATGGATATATATAATTGTTCTCGAGCTTTTGTTTAAAACGATATTGACTGACAAATAGTTTGCCACAAGCCAGTACATTCATGTATTCATTTTAAAAGATTTATCAATTTCATTGCCATTTTCGAATTCTTAAATCTGACCTAAAACATTTAATATTTTACATTGAAAAAATTTCCAGAGTTTCATAAGGTTATTTCAAAAGGCAGACAAACAAGAAATTAGAAAGGAAAAAACCTGATGTTAAAGAAAAGAACAGTAAAATGCTAAGAATCGTCATTTAAATAAAGAGGATATTCCACTTGTAAAACAAAAGTAAATACGCAATTGCAAAAACCAAGTTGCATCATAATTTAGAATTTTATTTACAATAAAAAAATCAATAAAAGTTTTAAATGTTTATAAGATATTTATCATCAGTTACTAATCGATTTGGAGGCTAAGCTAAAATTTTAAATTGAGCATTTTATTTTCACTATAAGGAATTGTTAAAGATCCTTTCAATTTACATTTAAAGGATTTTATCTCAATAATATTGTAATATACTATTACTACTGTCATTAAACTGTTATATAATCGAATTATTGTTTTAATTATTATGCAGACTATTCTAAATAATTGAATGCTTTCAGTGCATGATTTTCAATTCTTGAAGTGGTTATTTGTTACCACAATTATGGAAATGGATATCAATTTCTAGGATTTTAGAGATGCTTAAATAGTAGAATTTAGAACGTTGTTTATTATTAGAAAGTTGAAATCTAATTAGAAAGTTGAATCACTAGAAACTTGAAAGTTTAGTTTGGAAACCTATTAACCCTTTGCCCTCCGATGATGCTTCTGACTCACCATTCAAGATTATGCATCATTTTGACGTTTTATTCATTTGTTTTTCAAATTTAATTGTTAAAAACGCTTACATAATGATTAAGATATGTAGATTAATTTTCAAAGAAATTCGACTTAAAAGAATTATGTATATTTATTTTTTAAAGCAATAAACAAATCTTTGTATTAGGTGAATAATTTTGAATCTAATTATTTTTCGGAGTGCAAAGGGTTAAATGATTTCTCTCTATTTTATCCGTACTTCTAAAAAGTTCTTTTGACTAAGAAGTAAAAATTTCAGAATTTTGAACCAAAATCTTTAATTTACTTCGGAAATATCTTAATTTATTTCACAATTCGTAGTATTTTTTTAATCCTTTACAATATAATTAAATTACTAATAGTAAAATTCACATCCTAAATTACATTAAAAAAGTTTTTAAACCTAATTGATTTTTTATCTATAGTATAAAAAACTATTAGCCTACCTATTGAACGTTTGACTATTGAATGGTTTTTTTTAATTATTATAATTTAGAACCGTGAGTTGATTTTCGCTAAGTATTCTAAATTTCAAAGTTAAATACAATGTGCCTAAAACATATTTTTAACTCTTAAAAATTAATAAATTTTTAAACTCATTTTTGTTTTGTCCTCATTTGCGATACCAGTCTTATAAAAAAACAACTTAACAATCAAACAAACAAAAAATTTCATGTATGAAAATGTTGACAAACAGATGCACTGATTTACACCGCTAGTAAATGAGATACAGAATATTTCAGTATATATATTAGAAGGTGAAATACCGAAAGATTCCTTTAATATAATTGAATTAGTATCTGAAGAATCCCCATAAATTAGCAGCAACATGCCTCTGACTAATTAGAAAGTCTCTATATCTCCGAGTTGAATATAATTGTGCAAGAAAGGTGATCGAGCCTGGAAAAAGAAAATATACGACACTACGAGTGACTTAGTAGATCTAAATAAATAATTTGCGCTTAGGTTATTCGGAGCTATCTCTTGTCGCATTACTCTAAGGTAATCAGTCTTCACTTCGTTTCATTTACACTAGTCGCGTAGGCGATTTTTTTTTTTTTTTTTTTTTTTTTGCTCTTTCCTTTCTTTACTGAGAAATGCTTGGCTCAACATAAAAATTTCTCATATAAACTTACTGATTAACAAATTCGAGTTATTATCAGCGATTTGAAGTTCAAGTTACAATATTTAGCATTTGTGATTGAGATTGATTTAAAAAAAATATATCATTGATTAAGATAACAAATAATCTCTCTCTCTCTCTCTCTCTCTTATTTTTTTCTTTATTCTCAGACTATTCTTAAAAAATAATTTTGGATCTGTTTTCAAAAAATCAAATTATCTTCGAAAAGTTAATTATAATAAAGAGACATAGCTAAAATCGTTAAAAACAAGATATGTTCTACAATACTTCTAAAAGGCTAGAAAAACATTATCGACAATATTTCTTAATCTCACATAATTCCTAGATTGATATCAATATTTTTTTCCATTTATTAATTCAGAATGTGATTTAAAAAATCAGATTATTTTTTAGTGCAAATTTATACTGCTCAAGGCCTTTACTTTAATAAAAATCAATGTTTAATTAAGAGCCTTTCTAATAACCTTCAAACTACTTTTAACAAGGTAAAAAAAATTATTTTTATCTGATCTAAACATCATTTTGATCAATTAAGATAATACATCCTTGACAGCAGAAAATAGGAAGAGTTTACTTAAGATTTAAAACCACTTTTAAAAAAAAATACACAACTTAGATTTTATTTTGCCCTTACTTGTTGTAGTTAACGAAAAACATTTTTATTTGGTTACTAATTACACTTTTTCAAACAACTTACACCACTTAGAAAATTTATTTTTTGGTCATTGTTGTTGCCTACAAATACTACTACAAACCCTGTGTTGTTCGCGCCACAAAAACACAAAGCATTCTTATCGCGTGCTCATCTGCTGCTAATCACTTCCGATAACATGGCAGCGCGAGTGAAGTCTTAAGAGAGCGCGATCCAATCGAGCGAGTCGCTGCCTATCTACCCAGCGATCTACCCGATCTCTTTGTTTCAATTGAGTTTTAATTATTTGTTGACACAATGGAGACCCATTCTTGCGCTCCTTGTCATCCTCGGATTCGATAGCTTAATTGCCCAATTGGAGCTTCCAAGTGTTTTCTTCCAAGTGGTGAGGATGTGCCGCGACCTTGGCAGATGGCTGAGCTGCTACAGCAGAGAACAGCCGGTGAGATTAGTTCACCTCTTTCTTCAGACAACAAGTGATTTGCGAAGAGAAGTTATTGAACTTTAACCGCGCCGATGCCTTGCCTTATTCCGGGAGTGAACGGGTTGCTTTTAGTGGTGCCCCCCTCCCCATAATTTTTTCCCCTTGTTCTTACTCAATCTCTGTCTTCCGAATCGTTCCTTGATAGGAAGTATCCCAGGTAGGAGCATTTTAAAGAGATTTGCGGTTAACTAACTGCCTTGATCTTAGGGTTAGGAGGTTTTTGGAGATATCTTCTACCACAAATTTTTATTTTAAAGAAGATCGTTCTTGACAGTGTGATCAGATCTTGATTTAGTGGAATTCGGGTTAGAGAATACCTCGACCCCACAAAAGTGCATTGAACTCTGCTTTATACTAACAATTATAGGGTTTTTAAAAAGTTATATCCAAATTTTCATTATATGCAAAGATTTCATCGATGCAATGTTTATAGTATAAACTTTTCGTTTTCGTCATAAATTTGAAAAATGTTAAAAAATTATTGGATCAACTAGCTCAACCTCCGGCGAATAGTTTTATTATTAATTCCACCTAGGATTGAGCCGTTTTAAATATTTTTTGGAAAAGGCAAATGATTATCTCAATGTAATGAAAAATCTTTTACGTACTATATTTATTTGATAACAAAGTAAAACTGCATTAATTGATACATTTTAGTGCAAAGCTGAATGTTTTGGAATCTTTCCACTTTTTTTAGGCTTAAAAAAAAGACTAAGCTCTTTTTTTTAATGAATACATAAAAATTTGGATTCAATTTCAAACTAACAATATTTTTGGCATATCTATTAACCTGCCTATTATTCCCCTTAGCTAAAAACTGAAAGTTTCATCGTAGAAATTTAAGAAAAAGAAAAACGCTTATTAATGAATTCTATAAAGGTTTTGACACTCATTCTAAAAAATTAAATTTATATTAATGCTTTAATTGCACTTCACAGAATAGTATTTTCATAAGTTTTATTCTAATATAGAATATTTTTAAATTGTTTTAAATTTATTTTTCTTATGTAAAACCCAATTAATTTTAAAAACCCAATTAACACGCAAAGAAATGTCATTTTTGTTAAAAGTTTTTTACGGTCAGTAACTTCCAAAAAAGATATTAAATCTAGATTTAACTTCTGTATTTTATGACGGATTTTCACATGGAGATTGCAAACTGGTGTAACATCTCAGAATTTTCACATCAATAGAAAATTTTGGAAGAAAAGATTTATTTGTTTTCGATGAGTGATTTAGGTTTAAACATCATATTTAGGAGCAATTACACTAATTAAAGAAATTTATATTTAGAGTAGAATTTAAAAACTCCATTTGTATTTTACAAATAATTAAAAGGAATAAAAAGATCTAGAAATTTTTATAAGGAACTTCTCATATTCATTAAGAAATATAAATAATTATACTCCTTTTATTTTTAAAATAATTATTATTAAAAATCCATAAGGTGAAATTCTGCATCAATTAAAGGAATGAAGAAAATGTTTTTTTTTACGTTATTCGAGCTGTTATTTTTCAGTTAAAAGAATAAATGTTATTCAAAAAGTTAAGTTCACAAAAAATTAATTTGTGCATTAATAGCTGTTTTCGCAATGTAAGTAGAGAAATAATCATCATTGAGTGTTTAAATAAATTATTAAACAAAGTAACTTATGCTTTTCCCTCTGTCTCTCTTTGTATATATATTTATATACAGTTAAAAAATAACAACGCAGCTCTAGCTACTATCAAATTACACTTTTTCATTCCCACTAATTTATTTTAATTGGGAAATTAATTTATCTAATGGTGTGGTGCAATCAAAATAGAAACTATGTTGAAAATTTTTTTACAAGAAAATAAAATTTTAATAATTAATTGCATTGCTCTTCTCAAATTAAATAACAAGGAGCATTTCGAAAATTTAAGTGAAATATTGATTTCTCGGTTATTAATTTGTTAATATGAAACTGATTTAAGCAATACATGACATTTTCTATTTACTTTATTTTGAGCAAATTATTTATACATGATAACATCATTAATTTCTTTTCACAATTTTTTTAATAAAATATTATTTATGGAAGTCACCAATTTTATTCTATGTGAAGCAGAGGTTTTTTTTCCTAAAGAAAAGAAATATCTCAAATATTTGGAAATTTGTACTGCGTAAATTAATAACGCTTATAATATATTCATTAAAAATTAAAAATACATGAATCCATATATTATTAAATCTTATTTATTTAGAAGTCAATAAACGAAGAATTATAAATGAAATGAGAAGAGCTAATGTATTGAAAGGTCTAATCTTTATCAAAAAGGATTTAAAAAGAATAACATTTTCAGTTTTTTTTTAAAAAATGCTTTATGAATATTATTAATATTTTCAGGTTTTTTTTATGATGCTTTACAAGTATACACATAAAATTCCACAGTTAAAATTTCAATTTATGCTTTATGGAAATGTTTTTTATGATTAAATTCATTAGCTAAACTCTAAAGCAAACAGTTAATAAAATATTTTTAATAGGCAGATAAGATTCCATTTTTAGGCAGTGGATTCTTGCAATTATTGAAAAAAAAATGCAGGAAAACAGCGAAATTCTGTGTTAAAACACATTGATGGTCTAATTATCATTTTTAAGTTTCAGTTTTTATACAATTGAATACAGTTTAAGCTTCAGTGTATTTTAACCGGAGGAGAAAATTAATCTTACAAATAAATTCACTAAGGAAAAAGATGAACAGAAAATGCAATAAGTTTCTTCCAGTTTTTAAAGACCTAAAAGTAAGAAAAAATTTCATTTTTCATAAAACATTTTTATTTCTTTCTGTAAGTGCTATGATTGAAACCAATTAGGATTTGTAGAAATTCGACAAGATATTAAAAACTTAAGAGAAATTCTGTAATAGCTAGCCAAAAATTTAAGATCCAATGTAATGTTCAAGGAATTAACTTACATTTATGATTTTCTAAATTACCTATATATATAAATATATAATTTGAAGAATGTTTCTATTAATATTTGAAGTCACTGGAGATATTTGATGCCGTTTAGCTGATTTAATTTTGTAGAAATTATTTCAATTAAATCGAGAAAACAAAGAAGAATAAAGGCGCCATTGAATGATTATTTCTCAGTACAATCAATTTTCACGGTCAGGTATTAAATGCATGAGAAAAGTCTTTTAAATTGAGAATTTAATGTAAGTTTTGCAATGTATCGAAGAAAGCAAGCAATACTTTTATGGATATCATTATATATCATTTTATCATGGATATATATTGCTGATCCATGATATATATACATTATATATCATGGATATCAGCAATATCATTTTATGGAATTTTAATGCATCCTAGGAATTAGACGTTCATAGAATTCATTATTTATAAAATGGCAAAAGAAAAATACCCTAATTAAAGGAAACATCAAAAGGAGATAAGCATAACTCTTTAATAGTTAAACGCTATTGACTCTACCAAGAATTCCACAATCCTATTATGGGAATGATTTAAAATGATGCAAGTAGTTGAATTATTTATTTCTTCGAGTTTTAAATAATTATACAAGTATTAGTTCCCATTTAATCATTATTTTGAATAAACTTTCTCGGCTTGAGTAATATCATTTAAAGATATAATAATTATCTATTAAAGGTATTGAGGTATATGAGAAATGTTTTGTTATTTCTATAATATTGCAATAAGGCGAGAAAAGAGGTTTATATAATAATATTTCTGGGTAAAAATTATTTTAAATATTTAGCACTCCATTTTAAGTAATATTTTAAAGATAGCCTATAGATTCAAAATTCTTCTGATGTTATTCTAATATATTTATTTGTGTCTTGCATCCCCACCTTATGTAAAAAAAAGTTTTATGAATTTTTTTCTACAAAGACACCTGTATGGGCAGTCAAGTTAATGAAACCTTAGAATTAATATTTTTCCCAAAACCTAACAATTTAATTTTTTAGATAATATTAAATTTTTTTGTGTAAAATATCCATATAAAGTTCAAATTCGATTAAAACGATGATAATTATAGACATGGTGTATATATTAGTATTGCTATGTGTGTGTGTGTAACATTTAGCAATTCTAAGTGTCCCAGTAGAAAATACGATTGAGCTTACTTTTTTTTACAAACTAAAATGATTTATTAATAACCATTATTTTAAAAAAAAGACACTAATGTTTCTTTAAATTCCCATTGCAAATGAATATCCATTAAGTTGATCATGATAATGATAGCATTTATTTCCTTTTCTGAAACACGAGATCTTTTCCTACCTTTGATCTTTTGACAGCATGACTGAAACAATCGATCTGATGGTATCGTCACTGCCAAGATGATCTCTTAAAGGTTTTCTTTACGAAGCACAAGTCCCTTCAGAGTTTTCATGAAGAGTATTTCTTCTCATGTTTTCTTACTAATTCATGTTTTGGATTACGACGAGCCTTTTAATTCATGTAGTATGTCTAGATACTTCGCCTCCACTTGTGTTAAAGAAAAATGGTGATCAGATTATTCTTTTTCTCTATTAAAAACCATAAGCTGCTGCTTCAGTGAATTAAAAACAAAACTAAGACTAAGCTTTGTCTTCTTGTTCTTATTATAGAAATTTTAAATACGTCTCTCACATTTCATTATCTAATTATCCTCTTATCTTAAAAACCGCTTGTCATAAAATCTTAAATGGACTAAGATATGTTTTTCATGAATGTATATTTCTAATAATTTGCTGGATGGAGCAGCTTTTCCGAAGAAGAAAATTAAAATATGAGATTTTGTATAAGTCTTTGGTTGTAAAATTATAAAACTGTAATTAACTTATTCTTAATGAAAAGAGAAGCAAACTATCCTTTCAGTTATCTTTTTGAAACTGTGCTTACGAATTTTTTCTTATTTTGAAAGAGAGCAGTTGATAGATTTTCAAAGAAACCTTCTTAAAGAAGTCAGATTGTTTTAAAAAAGGAGCCAGAAAAATTATTAATTTTTTTTTACTTGGCTGTAATTAACGTATTCTTAATGAAAAGAGATGGACTCCATGCTTTCAATTATCTTTTCCAAACTATTCTTATCATTTTTTCCCATTATGACTAGAGAAATTTAAAAAATCTTCAAGAAACCAGAAAAGTGATTACAAAACTTTTTTTTCCCAGTTCTACCTTTCATTAAGAATTGCCTTGAAAATCGTAGTTAAAAAAATTAATGCTGTGAATAGGAGATTACTACACAAAAGATAAAGTTCTTTTTATGCTTAATGGAAAATTATTTGTAATATGTATTAATCTGTATTCTCATTTTATTATAAGAAGCTTCTTTAATACTATTATTTTAAAGAATTGCAAAATTATATTTAAAAAAAACTATTATATTGAAAGAAACTTGAAATATGCAAACACTCGTCACTTAAAAAAAATGTTAAGGAAGTGCTACAATTCTTTTTTTCTTTCTGATAATATAAGAACTTTTGAAAGCTGTTTTAGCAAAATTGTGTAAAAAAGTCCACTCTTATTACAAATTTTTCAGTTTTTGAAAGTGGAGCTTTTACTTATTTGTTAATAAACTTTTTGCTATTATTTCTGATATCCCGTAAAATATAGACATTTAATTATGTTATATTTTTACAGATATTTTGTGTTAATTTATAACTTTCTAGAGTTTCTAGCGAATGACATTAAAATTTTTTTTAATTATTTCAGTCTTATATTTATTTATTTTGGATTTTTCCTTCTTTAACGTAGGATAATGAATCATCCATTGAATATTATAAATAAACCCGAAAATAATTTATTATATCCCAGAAACAAATTGATCTCATTCAATATTTTTATCAAATTATCTAATATTAAATATAATTGAAAAGCAATGTCAAAATTTCTCTTTTTTTTCTGATTATGGAAATTAGAAATCAAACGCTACTATTAGCTAATATGAAAATCGTCTAAACTGCAGTTGCTTTACATAAATTTAAGCTAAATAATATTACTAGGTATAATATGTTGAATCACGAATTAGCTTTCTTTAATTAAACTATAAATTTGTGTGAAGAGATTTCACTCGCAGCATAATAATTCATTTCTGAACCATTAGAAAGGATTGCATACTTCCAAACAGAAAAAAGCTTTAAATGACATCAAAAATTATATTTTAAGTTTCTTTAGTCAATAAGCTTATGCCGAAAATATTACTGCATCTAAATTTCTATATTCTTTTCGTTTTGTTAATCATATATAGTAAAATTTTCTTGACACGCAAAAATTGGGTAAATTTCAATTTTTCAATAGAATGCGAATTTAGCTCATTTCAACCGCCGTTAGGCAAAATTTGGATATTTTTTTAGTCGATCGCTAATTGGTCAGAATAATGAAATTCAAAACTCCTTAACTCTGTCAGTTTTAGTCGCAGAAGAATAGTATTTTTTTATTAATATGTTAATGCACCAATTATTTTTTCTTTAGTATGACTAGTGGAATCGAGTGATGTTGGAAAATTTTAGATTATGCTAGATTTCTGACAGCATATACGTTGTTTTAAACAATATACAATATAAATTTTTACTTCATTTAAAGCAATTTTCTAACTAGAAACAAATGCATATCTCTTAGGTTAAGAAATTAGCTATTGAGTCAAGATTAAAGTGATCACTTGCATGAAGTATAATATAAATACGATTTTTTTCAATCTCTTTTGAACTAATTTAGAGGTTTTATTTTAAGTATTTAAAAAATATATATTGCCCTCAATACTTATTTCTCGAAAAAACGTGCAAGCTATCATTTATGAGAAAATTTTTAATAACGGTATATGGAAAAACATTTTAAAATTTATATTTATTCATCAGCCTAATATGAACATGCAGGATTATAAAAATCAACTTTTTGGCTTGTGAAGATCAATCATTTGGTAGAATATGTGAATAAAAACTTTAATAGATTGATATCAAAATAAAAGAAAAGACGGTCCAATTTTTATATTTGGCCACAAGTCTGATGACATATTCGAAATTTGCCACTGAAAATAAAAATTAACACTTCAATTTTTCTTGTTGATAAAAGAAACAGATTTCTTTTCAACTGACTGCCAATAACTGCGTTACTATTTTCAACGTTTAATGCCAGAAGCTGTTATTCTACAATTCTGTAGATATGTTTTCAGTAATTATTGCTATTTGATAATACCTATTGGTCTATTTTTCAGACGAGTAAAGGAAATTTTGAAATCTGCAATAAATTTTGCACTCAAAAGATGAAAAAAAAATCAGTATTTGCCGATTCGGTTTTAAAAGATTTAATATCGTCCTGTAATAACACTAATAAAAATAATAAAAGGGTGTAAACCCAAGAAATTTCATCCTTTCTTTTTAAGGATTTCAATTACGTGTTGTGTTATTACTCTGACCCATCTTCTTAACACTTAAAGCATTACGGTGCAAATTATTTGAATTCAAGTAATCTGCCATGACAATTGTATAATAAAATCTGAGGGCGTAATTTTATGATAAATGAGTGCTAAATCAAAATCGTTAATAAATATATTTTTAACAAATTTATTGCATACTAAAAATACTTTCTGAATAGTACATCAAGATTCATAAAACGAAATAAGGGAAAGTAGTTCGAAATCAAGACTACACTGCTTTGCGATTGTTAAAAATAAAATAGTGTTAACTGTAAATGTTAACTATTGTTTTAAGTTATTCAATACAACTCATTTATGTAAGATGAGTAAAAACCTTTAAAAATTTTGAACAAAATTGACCGAGATTCGGCATGAAAAAAAAAGAAAAGAAAAAAAGATGAAAACCAAGAATTTTATTCAAAGATAAACCATTCTAGTCTGAAATTAAATTAAACTCTTAAAAGTGAAAACTTGCAGTGGAGAAAAGACTTGACTTGCCCGTTCTCTGGTTGTGAAAATCAAAACCAAGGGCTACCAATAACTGGTATGACGACTATCGCTTTACACCATTAGCCTTACAGAGCGGGTCATCTGTCTTGAATGACGATTCTTGTTTTAACAGTATCTATTGGCATAATTTGCTGGGGAATGAAACGACTTTCTTTTATTGGATTCATCTTTTCATATCAAATATACAAATTATTTATACAATATATATATATTGAATAGATAAGCCGATATCTGTACAACTTACAAATCGTTTAGAATTTTGAAACAAATTTTAAATATAAAATAAATTTATTGTTACATGAAAAATTAGGCAAATTTTTTAATTCGCTTATTTCAAAACCCGACTGATTTTACAAAGTTTAAAGTTCAATCATGGAAAATATATATTATTTTTATTTTGCACTATCTGCACATATTATTAACCTTAAATGGTATAATTACATAATATATCTGTATTATATTTGTAACGATTCGTGTTATATTATTTAAGATGTTGAATGAGATATTTCAAAATAAATTCTTAGTAAATGGATTCTCAAAGTATTTCTAGAGAGTAATTATATGAGCAATTAAAACACTCGATATGGCTCTATTTTAAATTAATGTATTTAAGTGTCTTTTACATCAGAAACATGTATTCAAGATTACAAATCTGAGTCTGCAATTTCATGAGAAAATTTAGTTGTATTTCTTAACATTAAAATCCTCCGTGCTACTAGATATTTATTTATAAATTTTTTGGAACTGTATGTAAACAAATGATTATTTCAAAAGACTTAATTTAATAAGTTTAATGGTTGTAACACCAGAGAAATATGCAAAGCATTGTTTAACAACAATGACTTTTTAAAGTTTAATAGCGTTGACGGAAAATTATGAGTACTATGATTAGTTAATTAATACAGTAATTAACAATTTGTCATTAAAGACTTTGATTTAAAAAAGGATACGAAATAGGTTTCATTTGGGAACTTAAAAAAATAGAGGAAAAAATCGGATGCCTTTGTTTGTTTTTGTTTACTTGTTTATTTAGTCCATTTTAATCCAAAATAATTGCAACATATCTTATCTCTTTCAACCATTAATAAAGATGCAACAAATAAACAAACATACTTGTACAAATCTCATTATTTTTAAGAGGTAACAGGACCTTTATAAACTAACAATGGGAGTAAAAAAAATTGACAAATCGTGAACTCCTTTTAATCTCAAAAGGTCTTTTCTTTTCGGCTTTAATAACTTTTCACGGTTTCATATTATATATTATTATTCTCCTTAAGATTTACATTTTTTAAAGTTGTAAATGCGCTTTTAAGCATTTTTAATAAAAAATGCAACATAATTAAAATAAGAAAGAATGAATATATTAATTCTACATTCTGTGAGTAACTTATTAATTCTAAATTTTTTATGTTTATTCTTCTATTCTTTTGTGTTTATGTGAATGCAAAGCAAATGAAAATTAAAAAAAAAAGAAATGACATAAAGTGAAATATACTATATCATATTTTTTTTAATACCAAAGTATTGAGGCATACTTAAAATTTTTGTTAAAATATCGTTGCAATATTTGAAGTTGTTTAATACGATAAAAAATATTAACAAATAAATTTTCTTATTGCGCGCATCTTCCTAATGCTTATTTCAAAATATTTTATTTCTATGAACTCATAATTGTGTGAAAGGAGAAAAAAAATATTTCGTCGTCTTCGGATTATTTCAGGTTCTATTGTTAAAAATTATTTATGCTGTTAAACCAAATACGAGAAATGAATTAAAAAGAAAGCGTTTTATTATTTATTATGTATGCTGTAAATATTTGTCTTGTTTAGAGAAAAAAATTATAGGCATTTTCACTAAATGTTCATTTACAAAAGTTCCCCAGTCCCTTAAGGAAAGCATTTTTAATATTAATATGCTTGGTCTTAAAAATATTGAAAAAATTCTAACTGAAAAAAAGAACAAAGAAATAAATTAAACACTGAAGTAAATAAGATAAAAAAATATTTTATTTGAATGCTGCTTTTATAATAATTATACAATATATGTCCACAGATTTTCTGAATCAAGGGATATGGAGGTAGATCCTACCTTTGTTGGCACATCACTTGGACCTCACCATTTAATGAATTAAAACTGAGAGTTATGTTAATTAGTGTTTGTTTAAGAGGGTGCAAATTTAAACATGCATAGTTTGAAGTGTAATGCATGCCACAGAAGATTAAAGTAGCAGATAAAAGGACTGTTTTAGGTTAAGAAAGTCTTAAAATTAAGAATTTAAAGTCGAGAAAACTTGACCTGGCGATTCGTAGTTTTATTTTTCGTTTCTTATTTGCATTTTGTTTCTGAAAAAAACCAAATAAATAATGAGTGAAAATTCTATTAAAAAAACGACTTCCTTACTTATTTGAATAAAGAAAAAAAATTCTACATCTGTTTAATATTTTGATGATTTCTAAAATGTTGCTTTGCATGATTTGTCTCTGGTTATTCTTTATTGCACGAATATTGAATTCTAAGATATGTGATACTCATTAAAAAGGAGGCTATAAAGCAAACAAACATAAATAAATAAAGCACTTTCAGATTCTGAGTTTAAAATGTTAATGAATTAATATTTTTTTCTAACTCATCTGTTTTCCCAAATATCCCATATCAATTACTTTTCTAAATTTTAAATTATAAGATCAACAGAAAAAAACACACTGAGTTGGAAATAAAACAAATAATCTTTTTTTATTATTAATTTAGACAAGTTTTTTGCAATGCAGTAATAAGCTCTGCTATTTTCAGTTTTTATTTAGCATCCTTCTCACTTTTGGAATTTAACTACTATTTAGACTAACTTCTATTAGACTACTAAAAGATAACTTCAAAGACAAAACTACTATTTAGAATGCAGGGAAAAAAAAGAAAAAGAAAGAAGAAGAGGGTGAGGGAAACTCCAGCTTTAATCAAAAAATTTTCAACTCTTTCTTCTCCCAAATTATACATCTTAGCTTTTCAATGTAGCAGAAAATATTCCATATACATTTTGGATTGCTCTTAAACGTTTGGATTTTGAGTTCCAATATATAGTTCTGATTATAAAATTTATATTATAACATTTAAGGGCAGAGTTACTCTTTAGAATGCAAAAGAAAACATAATCAATAATATATCTAGTGAGAGAATGTGTTTTCCAACTCAACCTAATTTGAAGTAACTCTTCGATGATCATTTTTTCCAACTACTTTTCCAAGCATTAAATCATGAGATTAATAAAAAAAAAAATCATATTAAGCGGGAAATGCGTTCGGCCAATGGAATATTTATTAATTTTTATAAACTTTTGCAACGTTGTGGAAGCTATTCCGCTTGCAATTGTTATTCATCACCCTTCTCACATTTGACGATGTGCAGGGTACATTTACATTTTTTTTCTTTTTCTACGCCCAACGCACCAATGAAGTGTCGTTTCGAGGAAGCTTTATTGAAGTAAAGCTAGTGATAAGCACAGTGGAAGCCCCAAAATCTGAAAAAGAGCAGCAACCTGAATTATGAATGCTCTTCGGCATATTTTCTCTCTGCAAGTAATGTTTTTTTCCTCCTCTGCGTCAAGAAACCCAACGGCTAGAATTGCTTCCGGTTATCGGCAACCCGTTCAGCGCCAGGAACTTTTTTTAATGGAGGGGGGAGGAACGCAGTTGCAGGGGTTGCCATACTTGGCTCTTCAGCGCTCTTGTTTTCGTTACAAACTTCTCGCGTTTTTGGAGGGGGAGTTTTTCTACTGGTAAAGGGTTAAGATGATAAAGTTTGTTTTAATTTTGATCTTCCCTTCGGAAAGCTGGGCTATTATTTCTGTGGTATTTAAATGCGGTGTTAAAGGGTTAAGGCCGAATGAAATATCTATGGTTCATTTGGTTCTGTATTTTCTTTGTTAATGAGGTCTGTTGTACGGCAGGAAAAAAAGTATTGATTTAAGAAAAGGTTTTAAAATCTTGCCGGGAGTCACTAGCTAGAGTTAAAATGGGATTAAAGATGAGGATGGAACAGTTTAGCGCCCTAGATGGCTCTAAAGTAAGAGCAGTATAAAAAAGAAATCTTAGAAATCGATTTTAGATATTTACTTTTATTTCTGATATAAAATATTACTTAAAGATCTTTTTTATAAATGAGTTTCAATCTAAACATATGAATTAAGAAAATGGCTGAAGTGAAAGTACAGCAAAAAGAAGATAGGCAAAAATTCCTTCAAAAATTTTCTTTTCTCTTTTAAAAGCTATTTTCATTCTAAAATATTTAAGAGTAGCGTTAGGATAATCCCTGACAGCATGTCCTCATAGTTAAAAAAATGATTAGTGCCTTATTTTAGACCTTTAAATGCTATAATTGAATCTTCTAAAGTAGGTGTGAATACCTAAAAATCTTTCTTAATAAAACAAGAATGCATCAAAATATGTGTAAACCTGTATTTAATGCACTTTCAGAAATTTCCTTCCGAGTCGAAGTTCAAGCAACAATAATAAATCAGTTGCGAACTAGAAAACAGTCTATTCAACTTTCAAGTACAGTTTCTCCATTTTGCGATGGAGAGTTAATGGAGTAAAAACTCCGGTAATAATAGTAATTGTAAGTACTCTTACCACGTAAGCATTTTAATTTTGGAAAAATAGAATAGTTACGCCATCACGTTATTTTATTTTTAGTGTGAGATGTTGAACTAAGAAAAGTTTTCTTTCTTCAAATGCGCAAATCCTTTAGCACTTGATGCAATAAATAGTATTGTGCGTTAGAATTTTCTAAGAGCACAAGTTTCATTCAATTTCTAGCTTTTAGAGAAAATATTTTTAGTAATTGCATTGGATCTAACGGGATTGTTAAGAATTATTAAGAGTAATTCTTAAAACAAATATAAGTCTTAAGCATTTGTAACGCTTTAAAATGTCCCTTTATTTATTAATTAATCGCCTGCTTAAAAAACACTGTTTTTCTTAATTTTAAAACAAAAATATATATATATTATTATATAGATATTTTTTTTGAATCTTTATTTAGACTTATATTTAGAATTCTTAAAAATTCTTTCCAATTTATGAAACAAAAAATACATATGAAACTATGCATTGATGCTCTAAAAGTTTGTATTTTTAAATTAAATTCAAATTTCAAAATATTAAAATAAAGAATTAAGAAGTCACATGTACACATTCATGTGTAGGAAGTAAATTAATATTAAAAAACTAATAAGAATTTAGGAATTAAAATGTAAAAAGAGATTTTAATTTTCGGATATATGATATATTTTTATGAAATAAGAAAAGCTGAGATTTATCTATTAATGAAAATTAATATAAACTTAAATTTATGCAAGACATATAATTTGTATAATTATGTCTTATAGCTACTTAGTAAATGGTTAATTTAATTTTATTTTTTTAATAGAATTTTATTTTTATAAGCCAATTATTAACTTTTTTAAAAATAAACTCTTTTACAGTCGTTTCAGAAAAAGTCGGAGGCAAATATTATTTTAAGAATTAATTAGAATAAAAGAGTTAAATCGGTGAAAAAATGCTATTAATAATTTTCAAATTTATATTTAGGAAACAAAAAAAAATTGGAGCTAAAAAATTATTTTTACTCAAATCATATATGATGACCTAAGTATTAACACTACATACACTTCAAAAGTTTTAAAGAAAAAGAGTAAAAAATATATTTATTTGGTTTCACATCGAGGAGTCAAAAATTTCATTGTGCAACTCACAATAAATAAAAATCCCCCACCACACACATATGTTAAAATAATATCAACAGCGAGGTTAGTTTTAAAGAGTCAATCAACGATTCACAAATGTTGATTGTAGAACATCCAATACATGGCATGTTCAAAAGGATATAAAGTTATCTCGGGCATAAATGAAATCGTTTGATTAACATTAAATTAAAAGTTAAAATTAAAAGTTGAAATTCTTAAATTGTATTAATGTGATTGAAATAGAAAAAAGAAATAATTAAAGAGGAAACAGAATAAGTGCAATTTTTTTCAGTTGTATTTATTTTTCGATATATATTAAAAGCTTATTTTCTATTCAGAAAACAGTAGCGCACTTATTTTTCTTTATCTCCTTATTTCATTTCATGCTCAGAAAACAATAGTCTGTTTATCATTCAATTAAAATTATGTATAATATAATATCTATTTTCAGCAGAATTTCTTTGTAAAAAATAATTTGGTTGTATTTACAGTTCTGGAATAAAGAGAAAAAGATGAGATTGAAAAAAAAAAGTTTTTCTTATTGTTTTTTATCATCATTTTATTCTACAATTTAGAAATAAAGAATAAAAGAGTTTTTATTGTTTAAAATTTTCCACAATTTTTTATCATCATTTTATTCTGCACTTTAGAAACAAAGAATAAAAGAGTTTTTAATGTTTAAAAAGCGCATAAGCAAAATATTTTAAATTTGATATCCTATATTGCCCTATATTTATCTTATTATTTTTTATAGTTTGTTTATTTGGATAAATGTAAGGAAATGCAAGGAAAAAAAACTGATTTCAGATAATGGAGTGTTTTTTTAATAGTTTACAAATTTTACTTTCATTTTATTATTTATTTCCCAGAAATTCCTTAAAATTCCAATTTTTTAAAATTTTAACTCTCTTATTCTATATATTTCTTTGTTCCGTTACAACAACAACAACAAAAAAGAAATTGCGAAAAAAGAACAACCACCCTAATTTTTAAAGATTCCAGCAACTGGCATTCCACATTATTTTTCCTTTTTAAAATTAACACATGAAAAATTCACAAACGGAATAAGAATGCAAGAAATGTAGCGAGAGAGCAAAAAGAATGCTTAACCCGAAAAGGCCAAATGATGCAATGTTGTTGATGCGCAGAATAAACATTGCGCTATTTCCATAGCAGAGACAAATTCCTTCGGCGCGGGTACTTAGCGCCTGAAAAAGACTCTTTCAGAGATGAATCGGAATAGGAAAAGTTAAGAATGTCTGCGGGAGCGAGAGCATTGATTGGCTATTAGCTGTAATCGGATCACAATAGGAGGAGACGTAATTGTATTCAAATGAAGGGACAGCAAACAAAAGCTAACAATTCCTCTCGTGTTTTCAGGGTTAAAAACGACAGAAGGCTCTTCTTTCCCGGCTGGCACGGAAATACAATGACAGAAATTGAGTAGGCTCTAATGTATGCGTTACTTACTTTTGATGAGTGTGTTTGTGCAATCGAGAGAAGAAATACCGGCAACTCTGAATCACGTGATAAATGTTTGTTTCTTAAATCTTTTGACACAAATTCGCCGTTTTGGGAGGCTTCTTCCCGTTTTTGCTGTTAACTCGTTAGTCTTAAATTATTTCTAATTCAAGAAATGGAGATTCGTCCGTTTCAAACAAGATTAATCATAAGAAAGATTATTAATAATAATAATCTTTCTTATGATTATTATTATTAATAATAATAAAGATTGCTACTTTTTTAAATACAAACATAGGAAAATAGACCATTTCATAAAAATGAAGAAAAGTTTTTTGTTCTGTTATATGTAGTAGATTTTAAAGTTTATAAAAAATGTGCAGCTTTCTAAAACACAATTTTTTTCCAACTTAAACTATTTATAGTCACAATTAATAAGAGCATGCTTTAAATTTCTTTTAGCAGAATCTAATAAAGCAAGTACTTAAATGTAAAAAAAGGCATTAAATTTTGAAGAAGTGTTTAGATACTGACTCTCAAAAGTGCTTCTACTTCAATATTTTATAAGTATCTTTCGAAGAACTTTTTTTCTTTCAAGTGGCGGTCTGGCCTTATTTGAAAGCAGTTTAGCAATTTTTTGACGTCTTAAGCGGAATATCACACGTTTGAACCGATTTCAGCTAGAAATATATCAAATATGCCGAATTTATTCAAGAGGCATATGTAGAAGCTCAAATTTCTTTACTGTGAATGGAGAGATGATTTGATTCTATGCTCTGACCAGTATTTAAGAATAATAAATTAGTCTCCAATAACTGACATAACGTGTGCAAAATTGCAGAAAACTGACGGTAAAACTCAAGTTAAGCTTTTTATTTATTATTTCATCTGTATTCAACTGTATAACTGTTTTATTTTTAAAAAATGGCCATCAAGCTTATTTTCCTTGTCAGTTTTCAAGGTTTCATTACATGAAAATAATATCCTCCATGTATATTATCAACAAGACTATACAGTTAGTTTACTGATATAGAATTCAAAAAGCTGGTAATATACATTCAAAGATTCCTTGCTTTAGTGATTGAGACATAGTAAATGCAAAAACATCTAACTTTTGAATATTATGCCCTTTGTTTCATTCGTGTATGCATATTTATTGCACTTAAACGTTATTTACTTTCATTCCATTTTTCAGTAATTAAATTTCATATAGTGAATAAAAGTGGAATTGTTTAAATACTTTTAGCTAGAAAAACGGAATTAATATTATTTATCAACATATTTCTTTCTATACTTTGTAATTTTTTGTGCTTTAGACATTTCTCCTAATGGTATATTTTAGTCTCCCCTTTCCATGTCGTGACCATATAAAGATTTTGTTTAAAGCAATCGGTGCTCTTATTGCATTAATAAATTTACAACATGATTTTTCTACACAAAAGATGAGGCAAGCCTATATTATGTTATTAAATTTTCTGAGAAAGAAAGTGCTTTTGAAAATATCGGATTACAAATGATATATCATTAATTTATCATCGTACCCCGGATAATACTAATACATGGTCGAACTTATCACAAAATAACAATATTTTGAATTAATATAGGCTGAATTATTTCTTATTGTTTTATTTTCTTTGGTTACATAGTAACCTTCTAGTAGAGATATCAAGAGAATAATGAGAATTAAAATAATTAGTAAATTATTTCAATAATAAGCTGAAGAGAAATTTATTAAATGTTTATATGTACGAACTATGTACTTTCTATCATTATAGAAGTTCTTAATGAAAGGACATGACAAAATTGCAAGTTGTTTTCATTAAAAATCTGAAATTAAATTTTTAAAAAGAATCCTATTTCCCTAAATAAATTAAATTATAATCCTAAATAACAAATGTCAAAAGATTTAACATTTGTCAAACTAACCAAATGTCATGGAAAAATTATTTTATTAATGCAAAAAAAGATAGAGGTAATATAATAATTTCTTATTTCGAGTATTTATATTTATAAACAATAAGCAGTGGAATAGCTGAAATTCCAGATTCCAACAGAAAGAGTTTAATTTGTAGATTGAAATAAGTATTAACTTTCAAAATGTTCAAAATGCGAATGTAATTTAGAAAATAGCCAATTTAAAAATTGTGAAATTTGTTAAAGTTTTATTAGTAATTATTTTTAATTTAATTTCCTTTATGTTATCAATAATTAATTCTTCATATTTTCCTAATCATCTTTAATTTCAAAGAAACAGAAATATTTTTTTCAAAAATTTGAAAAATTGACGTATTCTTATTAGAGAAGCATTATAAAAGTTTTTAAGATGGAAATGTATTTCATGTCCTAATAGCAATTATATTATTAAATATATTATTAAAATAAAAAAAATTATTTGTTCCTACAAGGATAAGTTTAATTTAAAAAAAGAAAAGAAAAAGAAAGGATTAGAAGAAAAAAATTAAAAAAAAAATCATGATCATAAATTTATCATCCTTCATTCTATTAAAACCCAATGTAAGATTATGAAAGTGAAAAACATTATTATAAAATTCTCCCAATTCAGCATTAAATTGCAGTACATAGAAATAATATACAAATGTGTTTAGTATAACGGAAAAGAGTAGTTATGTCTATCTGTCGGACTGTTGGTTTAGTTCAGCGGAACTAACTGAAAACAACGGTTCTCGATGGTCGAAAGCGCTTAGCAGTTGCTGTTCATGGATGTTACACCCCGTAGTGACCTTGAGCTGAAAACCAAGCCAAAAGGAACATTGACCCAATTGCACATTTGACTATCAGTTCGCGCATCACACGCAAGTTGATACAATGTAAGGTGTTTCGAAGAAGATTGTTACAACTCGAGAAGTTTTATTGCTTGAATTACGAAGCGAATCAATTTTATGATGAATTTTACTTTTATCACCCGCAAGTGAAATTTTTCGTGAAAATTTTTTAAAAACTGATTGCTCAGTTAACACTTATGTTTTTTAAAAAGATCATGGCCGTCACAATGCAATTTTTCTAAAATTCTTCTATTTTTATGCCATAAATATTTTTTTTCTTTTCTACATTTCAGTAATATTATGCATAAAGCTAACTTTTACTACTGAGTTTTGTCCGTGTTTCATAAACAATTTTTTTCTTCACAATTCTTAGAAAAGTGCGAGGCTCAAACAAATCTAAAAAAAAAAATGTAGGATAAAAACATCCATGAATACTGAATATTACAATCATTCTCTGGATGAAATAACGGCACGCAACACGCACGCCACGTGCCTTGTATGAAGTTATTTACTTTTCTGAAAAATTAGAAAGGAAGAAAGAGGGGTGGGGGTGGAACCTACACTTTTTTTTAATAGATAAGAGAAAACGAATCTATTCTCTTTCCGTGGACTCGGAAGCTATGATAAACGAGTTTAAGTGTTTCTATGCACGTGATTGCATTGGTGCCATATAACATAACGAGACAGATTCCTTCTTTAAAGAAATTTGATCACTTTTGTCATTACCTAAAGAGTTATTTTTGACATAAAAAAATTTCAGATATATTTTCCATTAAAAGTTGAGATGAAGCTAGCGATTTTCTTTTTTGAGTGAACGTATCTTAAATTTTACTCTGCGGAGCTACAAAACCGGTAGCAAACCATTTAGAAAACGTTGAGCGAAGTAACATGAACCTGTCAAAGCGCTTAAAAACACGGAAAGGGGATTGAGAAGTAATAGTACATCGGGGGTAGGTAAAAGATATAGACAAAGAAGAGGAAGAAGTGTTTACTTTCTCATGTGTCCAAAGTGCTGCTCTCGGTCAATAGGGTTTTATGAGAAAACTGAACCGTTTCAAACGTAAAGTGAGCCGCCCATTCACTCTATTCGCAGCCACTTTTCACCTCTATTTACCCTTTAAACAAAACCAAAAGCTTCTAGAAACACAAAGTAGAGAAAGACCCTTGAGAAAATGAAATCAATACCGAAATTTGTATTCAGTACCGAGCGGCTAAAAGTTTAACACCCGAAATAGAGTTTGTAAAAAATAGCCTATAAAATAAACCGATCGTTACGCGATTACGTTGTATTATCTTGAAAAGTACGCGTCATAAGTTTATGAGAAGAAAAGATAAGATTTTACAGCAGCGATAAAAATCTTTTATTCTCTCTCTTTTTCTCTCTTTCTCTCTACAGTCGCTTTAAATTTCTTTATCGCCTCATAACACTCGCTCTTTTTCCGAAGTCCGGGGCAGTTTGTTGAAGAGTCAACAAGAACTTGGAGGACACATCAGAGAAATTGGGATAATAAGAGAACTAGAACCACAGTGAAAGAAAGAAAGGAAAAAATGAAGAGGCACATTTTAAACGAGGAACATTTTACTCCTCTCCACCTGCTGTTATCAGGATTAAAGTCGGGTAGAAAAGTAAGTACACAAACTTAGACAGGCTTCAGCCGAAATTTCTTCCAGTCCGAGTTTTTCCTGTTTGTGGTTAGTAGGTCTGAGAACTTACCAGGTGAGCGTTCTCAGGCTTGTCCACCTACATCACCACTTTTTAATCTCTTGTTAATTCAGCATTTTATTTTGTACTCGGTCTGATATTTCACTATAAAATACAACTCAATCAGCGCATAAAGTTATAATTGTCAGTACTAGAGATTGGTTAATTTCCAGTAAACTCGCTTATAGAATTATTACCTAAGTAATAGAAACATGAATAGTGATATCTGAAATATAAATAGTAAGATCTGAAATAGAAATAGCGAAATCTGAAATAGAAATAGCGAAATCTG
>JAOUZG010004146.1:5814610-5834741 GCA_026289955.1 Argiope argentata | reverse complement strand
ATCTGAAATAGAAATAGCGAAATCTGAAATAGAAATAGCGAAATCTGAAATAGAAATAGCGAAATCTGAAATAGAAATAGCGAAATCTGAAATAGAAATAGTGAAATCTGAAATAGAAATAGTGAAATCTGAAATAGAAATAGTGAAATCTGAATATTCTATTGAAACGCAAGAAGACTTTATATTTGCATTCGAACTGATATTTCAATATTAAGTATAACACACATAAATGTGAAATTATAAAAATACCAGCCCAAATTATTAACACCAATGACTGTAATTCTCCCAAAATAATCCGATGGACCATAGTGTTTAAGTTGGGGGGGAGGGGATGATGAAACCAATCCATTTTATAATGTTATACAAATCACTGTCGTTACTCTTGAAGAGGTGTCATTAGTTATTTCACAAAAATCGAATAATTTGAAGAGAAGAAATTTTTATGAATTAAGTAGTATCGTTTAATACAAAACTAAGCATTTGACTAAGCATAACATTTTTCAATATGCCAACTATGCACAGCATTTTTCAATTTGCCAACTATGCACAGCATTTTTCAATATGTCAACTATGTACAACATTTTTCAATATGCAAACTATGCACAACATTTTTCAATATGCAAACTATGCATAACATTTTACAATATACAAACTATGAATAACATTTTGAAATTCAAACATGTTCGAAAAAAATGGGGAGTAAAAGAAGCGAAGTCACTTATTTATAAATGAATACTCCTTACAGAAAGGAAAAACAAAATCGAAAAGTCACTGTGATGAAGATACATTAATGAAAGATCATATAATAAGAATATCTTTTCTTCGAAGTAGGATTAAAACAAAATCTAAATGTAAATTCAAATAAAATACTATACCAAGATTAAGAAAATGAGAAATCTGTGGATAAATTTTTGAGAAAAGGAAAAGTGTAAAATATTAGTTTATATTGAACTTTTGTTTTTCACTAGTTTCATAGAAATTATTTACATTTTGTTCAGAAAATCCAAGCAACAAAACTGCCATATTTGCATAGACTTCTCATGAATTCTAACTCCGTTGAAATTGTAGAAAAGAGTACAAACACGAATTTTGTTGATTTGAAATGAGATGGTGCTTTGTAAAGCAAATAAGAGGAGAAGGACGGAAGTCTGGAAATATTAACACAACTAAAAAAGAAGTTTTAAAACTTAATAGAACGAGATTAGATTTGGAAAAAAAATGAAGGAATCAAATGGCATAATTCAGAGCTCTTCCATGTAAGAAAATTAATAAATAATACATATGCTCGAGGAAGGTGAACAGATCTTTAACTGGATTAAATTTAAGTCGATATGAGAAATAATTTTGAATGATATAAACAGATTAATCACAAAAATAGTGGTATTATATGATGTATTAAAAGAAATGTTAGAATCTTCATAGCATTCTTTTTTTAAAGAGCTTTTTTTCTTTAAGATTTCATATCTCAAAATGTACCATTCTCTTCTGAAAAATAATGAAATTGGATCAAAAACAACTGATGACTACCCTGATGTATTACAAAAATATCAAGATTTGTTTAATTGCCAATATCTTCTTGAACAGATAATAACGATTCAAAATATCGCCTATTTTTAATGTCCCAGAACTGTTAGCTTTTTTTCTAAGACTTCATGAGAATTTATCTGCTGATGAATAGACAATTCAATTTCTTTTCAAAGCATTAAGATAGAATGAGGATCAATCTAAAAAAATCCAGCTATCCTTGAAGCAATATTTTAATCAACTATTAAAATAATTTAAAGTAATGACGAACTTTCGAATTAACAATGTTGATTGCATTCGAAAGACGATGGCATTCTGTTGAATATCAACTAAAGAATGCCAGTCTGTACCATTGTTTTTTATTAGCATCATTACGCATTTATTACTGAACAATTTATTTGCACCTGGTGTAAAGAGTGTTGGAGCGTTTGTTAACGAATAATAAAATCAAGCAGGAAGAAAACAAGGAAGAACATACGGAAGAATTCCTGGCCTCCACCAAGGAAAGTGTTTCAAGAATTACCATACAATGAAATATTAAGAGCTGTCATGACCTTTAGTGATATTTATGACCTGACTTCATTTAAGAAAAAAAGTCCTAAATATTCAACTGAAAGACAGTGGAGCGTTCTTATTTCTTGCCTCGCTCCTAACTACAATAGAAAATGAAGAATGACCAAGAAGATATACCAGTTAGATACGTTTACGTTTAAAACGTAAAGAATCGATGCATTTTAACAAATGAAAAAAAAATTATTCTACAAATGAAGTTTTGAATTTAATTGTTCTACCTTTTTTGTAAATCATTCTACAAATTAAGTTTTGAATCTTTTGTTGTTTGAATTACTTCTTCAGTTCAGAGTTGAAACAGAATGCACATCTAAGAATATCTCAGTCACCGTAGTCAGCTTAGTAAATAAAAATGACTACTAAGTGCAAAAATCCGCTAAACTAGCTCAAAGTGACACATTTAAGTCAGAAAGGCACGTTAATATCTTAACTTTTTTAACTTCTTTTCTTTATCATTGAAATCATAGCAAGCGATGACTGATAGAATCCACGTTGTTCACCAACACATTTCTAGGCTCAGAGTTTAACTTAACAACCATTATAATAGCATTTGTTCAGCTGTAAATAACCACAAATGTTATTCTCAAAGGAATAGAAGGGAAAATAGAATGCAATAATTCTTTTTCTGGCCATTAAAAACTTTGACTTTTCGAAAGGGTCATGAAGAGCCAAAGCAGGCACTATTATTTCTGTTGGGAGATGTACTTCATCCATGATGTATGACTGGGTCAAAACACACGATTCTAGCGGTGAGGGGCACGCCCACGTGAAGGTGATTTTTTTTGTTACCTTCCTTTTCCACTCTCGCAGCAGCAAAAAGGAGAATGAAAGGCGATCAATACTAGACACGGTTTTAGGATCTGTAAATTGCCCGGGTCAAGCTCGTGGATTTTTTTGCAAAATGGTCAAGAGATGACTTGGCAATGAATTTACAAATAGTCCACTTGCAAACATTTTTTTTCTGGAACGGAAGATATTTAAACTCAAACATTATTTTGCAGGTATTAACTTATTATTTAGAGCAGAAAATGAATGAGCTTTGCTAAAATGAATGAGCCTCGGTAAAGCGTTCTTGCCAAAACAACATCCTTTCTGTTTTATAATTTAGAGGTATCTCGCGATTCAGAAATTCTTTTGCTGAAATCTAAAACACTTAACAGAGAAATGAAAGAATTCTGAGTGAAACTTTCTTGACACGGATACAATGCTGGTATATTTGAAAAATATGATCAAGAGATGGATTGTGATTTGAAAAACGTTTATCTGAGATAATTGGTGCATTCTGGATGCCGCACTTTTCAAATATCGAACTGAAGATATGAATATTAAAAGCTTCGAATATTATTAAGTAGTTGAAAAAGTTTTCACAAAATTCTCAACTTGGATAGTTTGGCTGATATTATTGAATTTAGAAGATAAATAATTGTGGTACGAATAAAAAACCATCCAAGGGTAAATTCCAAAGAGGCAAATGATAGTAAAGTTTGAGCAAGGTGTATGTAAATTTATTTTTGTTCATTGAAAAAAGTAAATGAAACTCGTCAAGCATATAAAAGGCTTATCAAAAAGTTCTTTGATTTTGTGCGATTTAGTCAAAAGCAGAATTATTCAAATAAACACCGTAAAATAGTAGATTTATTTTTTTCAAATACAGGAATAGCATCTTGAGACACCATTTCTTTTAATGCAAAAAGAGAGAGAGAGAGAAAGAAAAGTCCTTATTTATGAGAAACGCGCTTTCTCTGTGAGAATAATTTTAAAGGACAATTTTTATAAAAGACAGTGGAGGATAAATAACAATAGAAATAAATTAAAAATATTTTTACTGTAAAGAAATTAATTAATTATTTAATTAATTAAATCTTCATTATGTGAATTTCCGTTGGTTAATGCTGTAAGTTAAAACCTTCAGAGCGATTATAAATCTTAACACAAAAGATAGTGATAATTTTTTTTCCAGTCTCATAAATTCTTTTTTCCATGTGTGTGTTGAGAAAACAAGATTTAATTTAGAAATTAATTACTAATTTAAAAACTTTTTTTAAACCCTGAAATGTCTCCCCGTTCCTGTGTGCATGCATGTGAATGGGGAAAGAACTCCAACCCCTCAAAAGCTGCGAACCCTTTCATTATGTTAATTACATTCGAAAAAGCAGATATGCATTAGCATAATGACACCGTTAACGTCGGAACGCTTTCGTGAGGAAGTTGAGTACTTTTCAAAAGATTTTCTTTTTTTAATTGACTAAATTCATTTCATTTCGAGAAGTAGCAATTTATGTTTTCCATTTCATCTTCATAAAATTATGAAAAAAAATCATTAAAATTTTATTTTAAGACAAAGGAAAAGGTAGTTTTAAAAGATTTTTTTTAAATACAGAATGCGATACGGAATTTAATTACCGATTTGGAATTGTGAGGACAGGGTATTTAATGCCGCGAAAAACAAGTTAAAAATATAAAACCGAAAGCATGAAATTCACGTACGTCGTAAGATTTATCAGACAATTTTCAAATTCGCTCTTAAAATCTGTGCTTCTTAAATCACGGACCTTGCTTCGAAATGGGGTCGGGAAAAAAAAATAACTATTGAGGCCGCCATAACTCTTACTCGATTTTTTTTCCTTTAATTTTTTTTCTTCGAAATTTAAAAGGAACAATTAAGAAAATCTCCTTCCTAGCCACATTTCGTTAAGATTGCTACATATTTATTTCAGTTTGATTTCCTTTTAGATATCATTAATGAATAGTTTGTTATCTTATTTATTTTCTAACTCTGGATATCAGCAAGTCGGTAGCAAATGGCCAATTTTTTTTTTCATCTGAAAAAAGGTGAGACACGTGTAATAAGTCTGTACTTCCTTTAAATGAGTGGATGTTCTGATTACGAGACAGGAATTACAAATTGAAACTGATATGTTGAAATAAAAATATCTTACTTAAATGGAAATACTTGATTTGGTCTGTTTGCCACTTACGGAACAAGGGCCATTATTTTGCTCTGTTGCGACCAAGTCATATCAATGATAAGTGGAAGTTTAAAACCGAAATTTTTAAACTTCACAGACATGTCATGAAAGAGCAAAATGCAAAAAGCATATAATTGATAAAAGAATTTTGAATTTAAGGATAAAATTCAACAATTTTTAAAGATCCAGAAAGGGGAATCATAAGGAAGTTGATCAATTGATATGGACAATGCACATGATATAAAACTAAAAAATCTCAGCCACTGAATTTTAAAACGAAGACATTAAATAAAAATATATCTAACAAATTTAAACAGAAATGAAAAAAATAATAATTACAAAACATTAAATTGGAAGTAAAAAATTTCAAAGACAGTTAACCGTTTCAAAGCATGATTCCTTTCTTTAGCTTTACCTTAACGTATACTTCAAGATTACCGTTCAAAGTCATTTATTATTGTGCATGGCGCAAAAACAGAGTTAAAACTAAATAAATGAAAAGAAAAATAATAATTACAAAATAAAATTACAGAAATATCGCTTTTTCTCAACAATGTTCCATATGAGCGTAGAATAGTTAAAAACACGTGGAAGTTAATTCAATAACCCGGATATAATATTAAGAGAAAAGAAACATTACTTCAAGTGGTTCAAGGCAATAGATTGCACAAGCGTGATTAACGTTTTGGAGTCATGTTTGTTATTTTTTTATAATTTAATGTCGTTAAGAATTATTTCTTGTTTTCAGCGCACTTATAAAAAATAAATATACAAAATATCACTCTGATACATGAATTTTTAAGCGAGATGTAATACGAAACGAAGAAATCAAGCTCTAACTTCGTATAATTTCTTTGAAAAAAATGACTAGGAATATTTATAAACATTTTACAAAACTAAATTTCGGTTCGATTAATTTATGCGAAAATAATTTTATTTGATTTAAAACTATATATTTCAGTAGGAATATCAGATTTCTGATCTTTAAAAAATAGCGATATTTTCTTAATTTCTTGAGATATGTCAAATTACGAAGAAACTACGTCAGATTGAGATTAAGTTTAATGATTTACATAAATGAAGATACATTTACGTAAGGACTAATGAAAAAAAAAATAAAATTACAAAGTTTAAATATTTAGTTATTATTTGGTTCCAGATATCCCAGCTAATGTATATAGTATTAGAATAAAAGTGAATTTAATTTTTTACAGCAAATTTTCTCGTACAGAAAATAATTGGATTAAGAATGAATTTTTTAAGCAACTTTTACAAAGAATGACAATGGCGCTTTTCAATCGTATAAAAGTAATGTTAATATATATAATTTTCTTTCTAATTATCTTAAGAATACAAATACTTTTAGAATTCAAAGAAACTGCTTCCTCAAATCAAACAACATGCAATTATATGCATGAACAACATGAAATCAAAAATACAACTTTTGCCAAAATGGTGAATTTGTAGCGCAGTTTCTGCGACTTGAAACCATTGTTAAACAGCATATTGCCGAATGTTTGAATATTATCGCTGTTGTATACGATTGTTCAAATTTCTTATTCTTTGAAAAACATTCTTTTATCTCCTTTTATTTGTAAGTGCAATACAATGCAGAATTTTAGAAAAACTTTTATAATTATGCTGAAATCCTTGTAAATAATAAAAAGCCAAGGAATAGCATTAATTAAAACCAAAGTAAAAACATAGAAATAGTAGAAGGCATAAGCCTGAGGTGAAAATAATCACAACCAGCTTTCTTATTTGGAAATGCGTATTTATTTAGTTCATGGCATATAATATTGACGAAAAACCTTAGCGAACAATGACATACGACCATATAACGACTTAAAATACAGAAAAAGCAGGATTCAGGATTGAAATATATTAGTACAATCGAAAGCGATGTATTACAATCTCCGTAACGAGTTATAGTTCTAATTTCTTTAAAGAAAAATTCTGCTTGCAGAGTTTTAGATTGGTCATTTTATAAAAGTTGCGATAAAAAATTCAATTTCTTTATTTCTTTTCAAGAAATACAAAATGAATTTATATGCCTCATTGAAGATACACATGTTTATGAAGTACGTGAAATCATGCTTTCATTCTGAATTATTTATCATAATTCATTCTCCTCACTAAAAATTGTTCAAAAACATAACGAATTTTGAATCTTTTATAAAATATATCTAAATACACAATGAAATCTTAATTTTCATTTATAAAATTTGATATTTTATTCATTGAACAATAGTCGCCCCGCACTTAATTCATTTGATTTAAATTAACATAGATTTATAACGAAAATATGATGAAGGGAAAAAATTACTACTATTTTATTTCATGCAGATAATAGTTTCAAATTATTATAAAGATTTTGTAAAATCTATTTGTTTAAAGTTATTTATGATATTAAAGGATGTTTACTATAATGATATGGTAATATATTAATACAATAAAAAAACTTTTTTCTTTACCTGATAATGTTAATTTAAAATCGAAAAGAGGTTCTAATTACATGAAATAGATCTAAATACCATTATCAAACAAACTATGCGGCTCAAGCTTCAAAAATTTGTTCAAATAATTGAAGATTCACAAGAAAAAAATAAGACGTCTATGTAAAAAGCAAAATTAAAATAACCTAACTAGGTTTGAGAAAAAAATTAAAATTGAAGTTAAATAATTACTAAATAAAAGATACAAATATATATGCTTTCAAAGCGAATATAAATTAATATCTTTTAGATTACGGTAATGTTTAATAAAAATAATACCAAATAAGAAGTTAAGATTACCGAAAGAATGTTAAGGTTCACTTAACGAAGGGATTTTTTTTATTAGACTTTAAAGTGATTTATGTTAAACACAAAGTATAAATATAAATAAAAATTCGAACGAAAAATTACTTTAATTAAAAAATAATTTTTATTCATGAAAGGAAAATTACTGTCATTTTTAGTAATTTTTTATTAAATAATTTCGAGACGTTCTGAAGCAAACTTTTTAATACAAAAAGTATTTTTACAGAAAAATAAACAAATGAAGCAACTTTTTATCGCAATTAATGCAAACAATGATTTTATATTAACACTCATTATTCAAAATCAGTAATACGTATTTTTCTAATTCATTTCGAATACTTATTTATAAGTCTTAATATTACTTAAATAAAAACTGGGAAAAAATATTTCAATAAAAACGGAAATATTTTAATGAATCTTTTCAAATAGTCTATAGTTATTTATTATTTTAAAAACAATACTTATCTTTGACAATCTTATCATTACGAACGATAAAAAAAAGTTAAGTTAAAAAACTCCTTTCAAATACTTAATAACCCGATGTTTATCCTATTGTGCGACTGACAATACCCTCCTCGAATACAATGCATTCTTCTTAAAGCATTCCGAGATCGTCTTTTGTGTCCGAGAGGAAGATGCGACAATGTTGATTGTTTTAAGTGATGGGAGGGGTGCAATCAATCACTGTCTGTTTGCACGGTGATGGATGACAAAGAGAAAGTGCAGGAAACTGCCAAGAGAGGGCGCTCGCAGACAAGCAGCTCGCTTTCTCCACTGTTTGGAATCGAAACGTTCCGCCGAATGGCAGCGCACCACTGAAGTTGCCCGCAACTTTTGATTCGCTCGCTTCCGCAACTTCCTCCCGCAAAAGTGAGGCGCTGCCAAACAGGTAGAAATATTTTACGAAACAACGTGTTGCAATTTTTTTTAAGGAACTCGAAACACCTCATAATTAAGTATACGAACGGAATCTGCAAATTATTTATCTATTTCATAAAATCCAATAGTAACTTAAAAACGCAACTAAGATATAAGCTAATAGATTTTACTCTAAAACCGAATTTACGAAAGAAGGAAGATAACTAATTTTACTCAGTTAGAATTCTTCATACTGACTATTCGTACTTCGACGAAAAATGAATTTATATTCGAATTTACACGGACAAAATTTTCCAAACAAAACAGGTATTCAATACAATTTTAGTTTTGAAAAGTAAATTTACGAAAAGAGGATCTTTACGTTTATATTCAAATTGTATTAAAAAAAGTTTCAAAGAAAATATATAAAACGGGAAAAAAGCAAGTTAAAATAAAATATCGCATTTCGGTTTAAATAAAGTTTATTATTTAGAAAATAACTATCGACTGATTAAAAAAAATATTTAAGTGGTTTTAGTACTGCGCTAAGAAATATTTCGAATATGAAGATAATAATTTTCAAAGGGAAAAATCGCTCGATCGTTTGAGCAAGAAGAAATATACTTTTACGTTTTATATAAAATTCACATTTTTCTATTTATAATATAAAGTATAAAAGAAATCGGAATATTTATGCGATTAAATAAAAGCATGTAGGAATAATATTTATTCAACTCGAATATAAAATTTTTTTAAAGTTATAATAACACTAAGTTCAACTCCAAAATTCTAAAATGAAACTTTAGTTTAATTTATGAGTCACAGCACAACTTCAGCTTGGGAGTTTTAAGAATTAGCTCCTACAAGATAATTTTCAATAGAAACTACTTCAATAAAATTGAAGATCGGTAACTTAAATTCATGAATTTCTTTAATTACCTCTAATTCTTATTAAGTTACAAGTTTTTAAGAAACCATTTCTCTTAAATTCTAAAGCTTATACTTAAGTTCTCAAAATTGTAAGAAACAAAGTTGAAATCGTAAAAGTTTAAAAAGAATCCGATTATATCAATTAAAATTATAAATAAAAATAATTAAAAAAGCTAACTTCGATAGTGATTTATTAATATTTAATTAAAAATAAAAATAAATTATTTTGCTTTTAAAAATATAATAGTTACTAAGTTCCATATATTCTTTCGCTGTAAGTCCCGCTTTATAAAAGTTATTTGTAACTATGTTAGTATATAGCAGCACGGAGGTTAGTCGTAACACAACGGATAATTTCTAAGAAAACAAAAATAATTCAATAATTTCATAAAAAAATTTACATTACTTTGATCTTTCGTCTTTTTTAAAGACCGCTTTGTTACTTTCGGAGCCAAGCATTCCATTTCGACAATCCCTTCACTATTGCATTAAGTCCAATCCGGAAAAAAAATACAAGTCCTTCGTGAAGTTCAATAACACAGTAAAAAAAATCCAACTTCTTCTTATGAATCTCAAAAGATTCAATCTGCGGTCACCACCCGACACATTTCGCAAAGTTTCCGCACAAGTCCGTATCCGTATCGGTCCAGTGCGGCATGGGAGCACCGGCGACGGCAAAGTCCGAAATCCCCTAAAAATCGCCAAGTCCAAACTGACCCACGGTCATCGCAAGTTTTCGCGAGGGATGTGAGGAAGAGAGGATTACGAGAAGGAACCACCTACTTTTGTTGACGATCATAGCAGTAACTCCATTCACAATCAAAGGGGGGGTCTGCTGACTAGAGAAGGTCACCCAGTGTCCAGTGTTGGCGAATGATGAAAAGGAAGTAGTGGCCGCAACCAATGAAGAAACGGGAGCGCGTCGACACACCAACCGTCTGCTAGGCGAGCCGGGCTTCGACTGAAACCCGCAATCGAAAAGGGGTCGCTGTTGAAAAATGTGAGCGTGGGGGATCGGCAAGGTTTGTCTCTCTTCGTCAATAGAGGGCCCTAGTATCGCGGGTGTACCATTGGGTGTCCCGGGTCACGTGGGGAGAGAGGGGCCAGAGACGATCACTGACGTAAAGCGAGAGGAGGGCGTGGAAGTAAAGAAATGCGCGCACTGCTTGTTTTGTGTGCGGCAGTATAGAAAAGAAAGGCAGCGAAGATCAGCGTCTGCGCAAGAACCATCCCCCTACAGGAGAGAATTGCGATTTTTATGGCGCGATCGATTCTGACGGCCGCCTCTGCCACAAAAAAATAATGGCAAGCTTTCTCTGACTTTTTTTACCGTCCTTCTTGCTGTTGTGGACCGTCCTTTCGCTGAGATTCCGTTGCTTGTAGGGCTCGTTTTCAGCGCATCTTCCGTTGGGATGTGGGTGGTACTGGCATTTCTCTGAAACGCATCATCTGTACACTTGACAGTTGAGAAAAGTTGATCGGCCAGTTTGGATGGTTTGCTTTAAGGATCCGCTTCTGTAGTTTCTAAAACCGGGAGCCGGTAGGGAGATGCAAGGTAGTTCCGTAGCCGGTCTGGTCAAGACTTTTGGCCGCGCAATCAGTTTCATAGCTAAAACCGCCTAGTTTGGGGTCTTTAGGGACCAATATTTTCTTGGAGGATTTTTTAGCTCTGTTTGACCTAATAATTTATCTTAGTTTTCCAAAAAAAATGAAAGATCTAATTTGTGGTAAGTTAGTTTGGATTTGTTTTCAGTCAAATCGAATGTAACTATTTTTGGGTCACTCCATTGACCATTAAATGCAGGCGTTAAATAATAACCTATGGTACCACCAGTATAGTATATTAGTATTTTGAATTACTCCTGCAGTTATTTGGACTTAGGTTTAACTGTATAGTAGAAGGCCTGTTGGCATAAGATGTTGATTCCCATGTGGTCAAAAGATTGAGAAAAAGTATCGTGCGAATTAATTTTATTTTTAATAACCCATAATATTCCCTGAGAGTGCACTTGAATGTACCAAACTGATAGTTCTGTTTATTTGCTCGATTGTTGCGTATGGAATAAAATGGCTTTTCATTATTTTTTCTGGCTTTTGATTCCGGTTTTCCTTAATCCTTTTGACTATTTTGATAATCACTAAAAGTGAATCAATGTCAAATAGGATGTAAAAAATAATGATGCAGTTTTTGCAGATTTTTTCAGAATTCTTCTTATAATAACTACTGATTTTCCGCATTATTCCTATATTGCAAGAGGAATTTAGTGTAATAAAAATTTTAAAAGCTGGTTAGTTTAAATTTGTGAATAACTGCCTTTTGCTACGAAAAGTATGTCTTTCTTATTTTTTTTACATTTCGAAGTGTGGCGGAATTTTAGAAATTGAATAGTTGCAAAATAGGCTATTGCTTCACAAAGAAACAAAACATTTTTAGCAGCTCAAAGAACTTTAGTCATTTGGCTGAATCGCCGAAGTTTTTGTTGCTCCCTGCAGTAAATGGGATTTTAAACTTGCTAAAAAATTTTATCAATGCATTCTTATTTCCAAAAATAGTTTGTCTCCAACCGATTGACCTCTACTCATTTAAAAGTAAAACATGTTTAAAAAACAAAAGCACGTAGCATGCAAGAATGAAATTGTATACTTAAAAACCATGAAGTAAGTGTAAAATAATTAAGTCCTTCATAAATTAAATATTCAATGCTATTAGTTCCAGGTAAGTGTATATACCTTTTTTATGTATTATAACAATGTATGTATTCATAATAAGCTTGCAATTCTAATATTTCGTATGCCAGGAAAAATTTAAGCGAGATATATTATGTAGCTTTGAAATTTTCTGCTAGATAGTAAAAAGCAAAACATGATACATCACTTAATCGAACGCTGAAATTTTAAGAAATGCTAATGCTAATGAAATGATGAAGATGAGTATCGTTAAGTTTTCATTAATGGAATCAACGAATCAAGTCTGACAAAAATATTCATATAAATATGAAAATAGGGTGATGAAAAACAAAATGTTGCGAAAAAAATTAGCTTAAAATTAGATTTTTTTCTTCTCTTTATCATGATCAAGTATTTTCCCACACTTAGTTTTAATAATTTTTTTCCCAGACGCAAACGGACAAATCCGCAATGGAGTTTTAAAAAAATACGAAACAATTTTAAAGCCCAAACTAGCACTTCATAAGTAAAAAAAAAAAATTTCATAGTTCTTGTTTTAATAAGCAAAAAAATCAAGAAGTGTGATTTGTTAAAAATTAGATACTCACATGCTTGTGATAAATGGACTTTCTTGACTGTCCATCATAAAACAAAATAATGAAAAGAAAATCCTTTACTAAATGAAACGTGTTCATTTCGCTTCAGTTATAAAAAATAATAAAGTTAGTAATGCCAGAAGGTGTTAGATCAAATTTTGAGAAATAAGAAGCATCATTTAGATTCAAGGAATTCAAGTAGCTTATTTTATACTAGACAGACTATATTGTTTCAACTGAAAACTATTTGTTTTTGCCAAAGCAGAGATGATGCGAAGTGCTTTTATGTATATGTCGTTTTATATAATAATTTATATAAAACTTGAGAATTCCATTTCCAAGGAACATTTACGTTTTATTTTTAATGTGAGACATTCATTTCATGTAACTTAATAATAACCTCATATCTACGAGCAGAATTTATTAGTAAATTAGCAATTTATTACCAAAAATAAATGAACCATAAACTTAAACTAATTAATAATACTATTATGAAAAAAAGACTGGAAATTCGTTTTTGAGCATTTCTGTAATTATATGCTCAAAAGTTACTGAGGTTTTTGCAACTAATTGCTGAATGCAAAAGCTCTTTAACCATAACTCTGAGATGAATTTAGTTTTCTTTTAACTGCATTTTAATAAGAAATTATTCGTAATAAATGCAAAATTAAAAGAGGATTTAAAACTTTTTTTTGGCTTGATTGGCTAATTTGTAGGAGAATAGTTTTATAGGCAGATGCTCAACAAGAACAATAGGCCAAAGTATTGAATTAAACACGAAAGAAATATTTTTTAAAAAATTTACTAGAAAAAGAAGAGTTAGAGAAAAATTAGCTGTACAGAAAGCCAATCGAGTTCTGATTTTAAAAACGTGGTGAAATTTCGCATCTACTTTTTTTTTTTTTGAGCTTTTATAACTTTTTCATGAACACAACTTATAATTTCTTTTTTCGTATTCCCTTGTTCACGGAACTACTAATCATACTTCTATTTGAATTTATTTGCCTTGAAACTATGTAAGCATATGATAAATATCTGAATTTGCTTCAAACGAATTCTGCATTGAATTGCATACTCAAATAATTTCACAAAACTGAATGCAAAATAATTTCTAATTTTGAGCAAAATGATGGACACAGTAGTCTCCTATGCAACCCTGAGTATTACTAAAATTACTTTTATGACGATAAATTCTGGTGCTAATACATTCTGAAAATACTGCATATAAAAGATGCAATGAAAGTGCCATCATCGTAGCCATCTCATTTAATAATAAAAGAAGAAACCAAAACGAAAGTTCATTCACCTCTGCTAAAGACGCTAATTTTAAAAATATTTTTAATTTCGCGGAACATCAGCGGAATTTTAAAACTTACTCTAAACTGAAAAAGCTCCCATGGAAATTATAGAAACTTCTGAAAAGTTATCTAAAAGTGAGAAGTTGATGTTTACTTGCCGGTACCATCAGCAATAAATGCTTCGCTATGCGAAGTCTATCCCGTACAATATGAGAATTGCAACGAAAGGGTTCATCGGACTCAATACAGGAAGTATTTGTACAAGCAGCTGCCCTTGTAAAAAAAGACACCTCTCTTCCGTATACCAGGGGGGCTGTAGTGCCTACCATCCGATACTGGGGGGCCCCGCGCACCCCGTTCGCACTAGGTGCAAAGACGGTTGTCACCGCCAGGTTCCCTTAGAAGCTATTCACCTTTAGGTTCTGCACTTCTCAAGGAAGTATTCCACAGTTCATAGCCCTTACATCAGATCTTGAGGTTGGGTACCTCAGTGCATGCTTGCATCGGATACCGAATATATGGTATTAAATAATGTTCTCATCAATTTTTGAAATTCTTTTGCAGAATATGTGAAATCTTGGATCTATAGGATTTTCTTTAATATAATTTCCGTATCATGGATAAAGGTAATTATATGCTTTTAATATATAGCTATATTTTAATAGTTAGGTCAATAACCCATTGACATGGGAGATAAATTCTAAACTTTATTAAGAAATAAATCACTGCAATGTGAATGAAAATTTTTAAAGTTTGTAAGCAACGTCAATCTGTAATGGAATACGAAGTGAAAAAAAAGTATTTATCGTGTTACTAAATGGCTACATCCGATAAATATTGGCTTATACTGGTCTTCGGAATAATACGAAGATAATCGTATTTACTTTGACTTAATATCGGGGATTAATAAAACTAGATCAGTTTCTCAGAGAGTTAGCTTCAAAGTTTAGCTCAAATAGAAGTTTTTTAAAAAATGGACAATATTTTGAACAACAGAGTCAATGTTTTCAGAAATTTCTGAACGGATTACTTAGTTTGTTGTCAGAAACTTTGAAAGCTGATGGCTTAAAAGCAATTTAAACAAGATAATTTCTCGCCGATGGAAAGTATATATTTAAAATGTTAGCCATAATACTGACTTTTTGAATCGAAATATTATATCTCCAATCATAGTTTTATTAAAACTTGCATAAGATTTGTTAATGATTGAGATGCATCTTTTAAGTTTTTCTTTTTATTTGATTTGATTGCTAAAAATAGGCAGATGATCACTTTTGGGATTATGATTTATTTACAGTTGTTACATTTGTGCATGGCCATATAAGAACTATTTACCCTAGTACTGCATTTTTAGGTATTAACATTTAAAGAAAAATCCAATTGGGAAGTATTATTAGCACTTTCTTACAGACTCTCAAACCTACCTTAGGAGATTGAAGCATTTCAGTAATTTTTAATGAAGATTTCTATGAAAAACAATGCTTTAAATACTAAAACTTAGTCGCAATTAACCTTGAACTTCTATCGAAATTCGAAAGTGATTTTACCAACTTTTCATTAAGTTTATTTCCTGTAAATATTAAAACAATGCTTAAAAATTATGCATTTTTTAGATCAACAGGCTAGATTCTATATACGAACTTAGCTTGTATATAAAAAGAATTCAACGATTCGGATAAAAATAATGTATGGAATGTTTTATGCTATATGCTTGCTTAAAATAAACTTTGAAGTTTTACTGTTTATATTTTTGTAAGTTGCTACTATTTGAATAAAAACTGAAGATTATAAATCAGTTGTTGTTGATGTAGGGCCCAAGCTCTTTCAAAATCACATTTGTTTACTATTTAATAGTTTTTAATTCCGATAGATGCATTTTCATCAAAAAATGTCATGTAAATAGATACAATTTTTTATATGTTTGATATATCCTCGACATAGTTCAATTAAACAAAATCTTATTATTTATTTATATAATTTAAAAATTCATCGGTATTTCTTAAACTTACATATACTTATATCCAACGAGTTTTAATGTCATTCAACAGGAAGTAAGACAAAACTCGAGGCCTTTTTAGGTGAAGTATCACTTGTAAATTAATCGCCGAGACACACTATGTTAACTATATTTCTCTACACCTATATCTATAACTGTCACATAAGGACAATTTACGAAAGAATAATTCAGTGATTCGCAGACAAAGCTGTGACTGTATCAGTCTACAATGCTGAAATGGTATAGGCATAAAAAAGAAGAAAGAAACCTGTGACTACATAATGATATGTGTTTTTTAACGTTTCTACAATGGAATTAAAACAATAGCTGTTAATTGTGGTGAATAATAGTTATAAACCATGGAAAAAAATCGAAACACGTGAATGTGCGTGTAAGAAAGATGGGATGGATTTTTTAAGACTTCGGTCATAAAAGTAAAACAACTGTCTGTGTTAAAACGTCTTTAAATTCGTACCGTTACCTGGCTAAAAATAAATGAAAAGTTTAAGGAAATTTTAGTAAGAAAGAAAACAGAAGTAAAAAATTTAGCTCTTTGAAAGAAGGTGAAAATTCACCAAAGCGTGAACTCTTTCTTTTCTTTTTAAGTTAGAAAAATAAGTATATTTTGCGCTTCATATAAAATTTTATAAGCTCAAGAGTTAGTTAGAAATAATAAATCGAATGTCGTTGCAAAGTTCTCACAATGTTATTATTCTATTACACCTGGTTTTAAACCTTTAATTAAAGTATTGAAATAAGAGAGAAATCACAAAAATATTATTCTGAACAAATAAAAATGTTCTAACGTCTGTAAGATGCATATATAAAAGAAAAAGATCAATATGATTTCTATAAATAAAAGATCACTTTTAACCAGAAGAATATTAGTGGCATTTTCTAAATCCTATGAGCATGCATAAGCAACTGAATGTAAAAATTGTTTCAGCTGTTTTGCTAATCATCTTACATTAAATTTTCGGATACTCATAAAATTTCTTTGTAATTATTTAAGCTTAAAGTTGAATATTTTTACAATCGTTGAATGAAACTTTTTAAATTGACATGAGCTTAAGATAATTTCTGGAAAGGAACTGCGATTGTCGTAAATAAAATTTTATAATCGATTTCAGTCCATTGCCAGGAAGAAAAAAAGCTTGCAAATAAGGTATTTCTTAAGAAAGTGAGAACCCATAGCAAAAACTGCTGCATTTTTTAAATAACTTCATAAAGAGTTATGAGTTAAATTCTGAAGTAAATTTTGTTTGAATAAATTTATTACTGATTTCAATTCATAACTTGCAACACGAAAGATTATGGATTAGACATTTCTTTTAAAAAGTATGATTGTATAGAAAAAGTTGAAACATTTTGTAAGAAATTTAAAGATAAGTAAATCCGGGTTGACGAAGTTTAAAATTCAATGTATAAACTAAAATAGAGACGTTAAATGTTTCAATTCTCATCTGTTTTAGATCTTAATTAACATTAAGATTCCAGTATACAAATATACAGAATATTAATTGTTTCTTTACTGAAGATTTATGATAGACTAGACTGGTTTAAATACTATAAAGCAATAACCTCTCATACAGTTTTTAAAGTCATAGTAAAAAAAAAATCAACTTTTCAAATTAATTTTCGAGTCTCTACTTTCGTGGATCCCCCCCTTTTTGATTATTTAAAGATATGCATCTTTTATAACAAAAGTAGTTTATAACGTCAAACTAAATTATTGGTATAGAGACTGGAAATACTTTTTTAAGTTAGTTTAAATAAATTCGCAAAAAGTTGACTTTTCTGAAACTGTGTATTTCATAGAAATAGTTACATGAAAACAGAAAAGCAATTCTTAATTGCTTTTTTTTTCTGGAATTTTATTCTTTATTATTAGTACAGATATTTATAAAAAGATAGTAGTTTTTGCTCTATTTGATAAGTCATATAAACTTGAAAAGTAATTCTGCCATGATTTAAGGAACTTATAAGCAACAAAAACATTAAAAGATATTGAATGTAAACTTTGAATGAATGATAAGAATGTAATCACTTCATACGAAATGTCGCACTAATTGAACATAAAAAAAATGCTTGAAATAATTTTTGATGCATAGATTTTTTGGTAAAAATTATGTCTTTATCAGACATGTTGCATATATTTTTATGTAAATTCATTCTGGAAATTTTCATTCATTAAAAAAATGCTTGCAAGGTATTTAAGATACCATATCAAAATCTAGGAGGTGTCAAAATAAAAAGAAATTATTTTAAAAGCCAGCAGATGTCAGAATAATATTTTATTAGTAAGTCAGTGTCAACATTTTTTCGTAGCTTTTATCATTAAAATAATACTTTTTTTTATATTGGGAGCTAAATTTTTTTATTTGAGGACATAAAAAAAAAAATTCAAGACTTATCTGGGACTGGGTGGAGGACTGGATTTACTAGGTGATTATTTTTTAGCATTTTTTTCAGCTTCGATTTCAGTAAGAATTACGTATTTTTCGCTATAAAATATGGAAAATGATATCTTAATCTTCAAATTAATTACTTGAAGCAGGAAATCTTAGGTTCAAATTAACTGACGAAATTGGGTTTGTTTTTTAAGTAAGTCATTTAAAGATTATATAAGATGTCTGGAAGGATCTGCCAGGTGAAATGCTAAATTGTTATCCTCAAGAACATGATTTAGGGCTTCTATAATTTAATCCGCTTTTTTATTAGTCGTTAACTAAATACAAAAAGTTTTCTTAAACATGTGTCATACGTAGTCTTCGATTTTAAAACCAGATCTAGGGCATTAGACGTGCAAATTCTGATTAAAATCAAAAGACAATTCTATTTAAGGTATTCGAGGTGTTTCAAGAAAGGTATGCATTTTGAAAATTGCAAGGTCAAAAGTGATTAAAATCTTATGCATATCATTCGTTTCGTCATTTTTCATGCAATAAAAGTAGTACAAAATTAAAACACTTTTAAAAGGCACAAGTTATTGGAGAGAAGAATTCGGATGGTTATGAATAGAACAGTAAGTATTCGTTTAGATTTTAAATTTTTTTTACTTAAATTTGTTCTTTCCTTGGTAATTTTTATAAACTTTAGATAAAGCTTTTTACAAAGTTTAGAGATCTTATATAAATGAAGTAAATATTTTCAAGATAACAATTCATTAAACAAGGAAACAAATGAAATAAAAATCTCATATACTAGCATCTAATAAGAAGTAGTGAATTTTAAGTGCATTCCAGAAGATGATAGTAATATTGCGCTTCATGAGCGAATGAGAGAAAAAGTAACTTTAGCTTAACTTCTATTTAAGAATTTTACAGAGAAATTTCACTTTACCACACATAGATGAACCCCTTTTTTAACTATTTCAAATCATCTTTATACAATTAAGGAAATTAAAAAATAGCCTTTGAATTTTTCTAAAACTAATCTACCTTAGAAAAAAAAATACATCATTTGGACATTTGGCTGAATATGTATTCAAAATTGAGACTTGTGCTAAAAATGTATTTAATTCGACTAGCTAAAATATAATAATATCAAAAAGGATTTCAATTCAATTTTTTTAAATGTTGTTGAAAGTAAATCAACACCACTAATTCGATTTCAATGAAAATTTGAGAAGAAACGTTACACAAAAAGTAATTACTTTTCATTTTAGAGTCTTCACAAATAAAGATCTAATAGTTTGTTCTAAACAAAAATTAAACATAGAGATCTGAAATAGGGTGACAAAAGATTTTGAACTTAATTAAAATTTGTTATAAATCTTATCAAAAATATTTGAAGCATTAGACAAAAGCTCCGTTGGTAATATTTATATATAAGGAATGACCTTCCATGTTAAAAAAAAAAATCTTGAATTACAAACACACACACACACACACACACACACACACACACACACACACACACA
>JAOUZG010004146.1:5803308-5814600 GCA_026289955.1 Argiope argentata | reverse complement strand
ACACACACACACACACACACACACACACACACACACACACACACACAAAAGTTGCATTTACAAATCAAAAAGATATTCTTGATGGCTATGAAGAGAATTTTTAATATTGAGCAAGCAAGAAAGCATATACTTAGAGGAGGAAATAATAAAAAATTTGAAGAAAAAAAACTATTGTAGGTGACAACGAGAGGTAGATAATTTTTTTCTTCACAATTATAGCTTCTTCAAATTTTAATATTATGAAATAATTTTGCATTAAAGAAGTTTGGTATTTTTTTTTCTCTGCCATTTGTCTTACTTCTAGATTTAAAATCACAGACAATAATAATAAAGCAAAAAAATTAACTTGTAATTAACTAAACATATAAGTACTTTCTTCCATAGACTGACAGATGACAGAAAAATTAAAGCATTTATCATATGAATGACAGGAAAATGTTCAGTTTATTGTTTGAATCCCACTTGATGAAAGATAACGTAGATATCATAGATTTTGTATGACAGGCTGAAGAAAATTGTAAGAACTTATAATTTAGAGATAAGATCTCATATATGATGGATAAAAAACTTGCTTAGTGTAGTACACTTGCATGCATATGGGAGCGAAAAAATAATAAGAAGTAAGTTTCAAAAATGTAACTAGTGCTGCTTAATAGATCTGCACCGATAATTAAGTTACGTAACTGATTTTATACCAATTATTCTGCGAACAGTTTTTATTTTTACAGACATTACAAAGCTTTAATCACGAATTTTATCTACTTTTCTGTAATAAAAGTATATAATTTAAATGGTTTAATCGCTATTTTTCTGCGGAACTTGGAAAATTTTAGTCTGCAAAAAGTTGACTGATGTCCTCTTCCTAAATAAACACTAGGTAGTTTGCTAGTCTTCACTCGAAGGCCTGTGCAAATCTCGCACGTCAACAATGCAGTGTCGAAGCCACATTTTTTAAAAAAATACTTATTTGTACAGTGAATCGTGTAATCGAGATAACATAGTACTTTTCTGGAGCGAATGAATCTGTGATGTTGCGATCAATATCTTTGCGTGCAGTAAATCAATGTATCATCTCTTAACTAGGCACTGATGCTTTAAAATTTCTTACTGAATCCTTATCAATTTTTTGGTCCGGATAATAGCTTTTAATAGAGTTTTTGAATGCAAATCAGGGTCTATTTAAGTGAAACTTGCACGCAGGGACGGGGATGTCTTGAAGGAAGTAACTTTCAAAAATCTTCGACGAAGTGAATAACTAAAGACATTTTCTGACTTTAAGATAGCACATTAAATGTTTATATTTCCCAAATAAAATTTATCATCCACAAATTTCATGGATGTTTTTTTAAAATGATGCATACGTTTTTTAAAAAAGTTTTTTATAGAGTATTTAAAAAAAAATTTCTGTATCAAATGGAAGTTTATTTATACGTTATTAATTAAAAAAATATTTTGAGATTCTCAAAAAAAAATTCCAAGTAATAGTATTAAATGTTTCGGTTTCAAAACTCTTATGGTTAAACGAGATGCACTATTCAAATCGTAATTCGTAAATTAAAAGTTTTTATATATTGAATTTAGAGATTCCAAGAAATGTATCTAATGTATCAGTAAAGGAATACAAAGCAAGATTTAGTCATACTGGAATACAGCGTAATTAATTTTAGATGCACGATTTGCAGATAGAAAAACGAATCAAGGGATGAAACAATATTTTAATTTACTCATTGAAAATTCTACAGGTATAGAAAGATATGAGTTTTAACCCTTTAACTGGTTTGACCGTACGCCGTACGTGTATCGATTTATCGAATTTTGATAGTTGTATACAAAAAAATAAATAATTCATAACAATTATGATTCAATAGTAAAATGACTTCGAATACGTAGATAAGTCAAGTATTCCATCGATTTCCATTAGAATCAAAATAAGGAAATATTCCCAAAATAGAAGGTGTCATCTTATTATAGATAGTAATGAAAATAAGCCAGTTAAGGGGTTAAGGTATAGCAAATTTTCTTGGTTTGGTAAAAAGGAAAATCTTCATTTATCCTTCATCGAAAGAAAAAAATGCGCAAAAACAGGGGCGTTCCTGAAAACATTCACGAAATTATTCAGCAATTTTATTAATTTGATATTACTTCATAGTACCTTAATAGTTTACAGAAAAATGTACATTTCTGAAAAAACTAATATATTTGGTTTATTGAAAGAAAAAGGACTGAAACATTTCAGAATAGCCTAATAAAATTCATGAAATAGTATAAAGGAATTATATAAATGTTGGCTTGATTTTTGATTTTTAATTAGTATTTAATCACAATTCTGTGATGAATATAAAATCAGGCTAACACAAGAGTGAAAAATTGCAAACAACCATTCACTGGTAGCTAATGGCTGTATTATCACGAAAATACAATTAACCGTATCCTTCTTTTCCTCGTAATCTAGGGCTTGAAGGGGAAGGGATAAAAATTAAAATACATCTTAGATACGTGGAGACGCAAATCTTCATTGCTGATTATTGGAAAAATAGGATATATTTTTTAAATTTTTGCAATAAAAGAAAGTTAAAGAAATGTATTATAAAATACAGTATAGTTTTATATTTAAATGGTGTTTAATAATCAATCTATCGTAAAATTTCAACCTTTTTTTTTTGGCTCTAAAAATTTCCTACTCTAGGAGTTAATACATATAGTAAATATAATTACAGTAGTTCAAGAAATTCAATGTTCTTTTAATCAATCAAATCTTTCATTTTAAAGCATTCTTCGAAAATTTTTGTCTGTATTTCGTCACACCTCCCACCCATTAAATGTACAATCGCTATAATCAGATTTTATTCTAATGCAAATTGATCAGGCAAGTTAAATTCCCAATTCAAAATAACTCAAAGCATAAATTAGTACAAATTTATTTTTATTATAGAACTCCGTTAATTCTCTCATTAAAATTTCCCATTAGAAAATTTTCATGGCTTAAATTTAAGAAGACTTTAAGCATATGGTAAATGAAATGATAGATCTTAAATCCTTTAATTACAGCAAGAAATTTAAGCTGGCTCCATTTCGTCTTCTTATTTTGTTTTACTACCTTTTCACAAACCGTATTTTAGATTCATATACTGTAATCTCTAATAAAAATTTCTGTGCTAGCTCTGAATCTTTCTTGAGTACAAAATGAAGGGGAAAATCAGAAATAAATAACCTTTCTTTGATTTGTTTTTATTTTACAAAGGATAGATACCTTAATAAAATCTATATTTATTTTCTTATTTTCAACTTTGTAGTTTTATATCGAGCAATAAAAGTCGAAATTAGAAGGAATCAGTCGAAAGTTCAGAATAGTTTTTAATTGAAGCCAATAAAAACTACAAATAAAAAATGGATGCTACATAAATCACTTTCTAAATTTGTTTTCATTTTTCTAAGGATATAAATCTTCATAAAATCCATCTTAATTTTTATTTATTCTTAACTATATAATTTTTATGTTGAGCAAAGAAAATCGGAATTGGAAGAAATCAGTCGAATTTTCAGAATAGTTTTTAATTGAAGCCAATAAAAAGCACAAATAAAAATTGGATATTACATAAATCACTTTCTATATTTACTTTTATTTTACAAAGGATATAGGTCTTCTTAAAATCCATCTTAATTTTTATTTATTTATTCTTAACAATATAATTTTTATATTGAGCAATGGAAATCGAAATTAGAGGAAATCAGTCGAATGTTCAGAATAGTTTTTAATTGAAGCCAATAAAAAACATAAATAAAAAATGGATATTACGTAAGTCATTTTCTATATTTGTTTTTATGTTACAAAAGATAGAGATCTTAGAAAAACCCATCTTATTTTTTATTTATTTATTCTTAACAATGTAATTTTTATATTGAGCAATGGAAATCGAAATTAGAAGAAATCAGTATAATTTTTAGAATAGTTTTTAATTGAAGCCAATAAAAACTATAAATAAAAAATGGATATTACGTGAATCATTTTCTATATTTGTTTTTGCTTCAAGGTGATAAATTGCGCAATATCTTCTAGCTTAAATTTTGCATTCCAATTCGTGATAATGTAGGCGTATATTAAGCGACGACGAAGTAAACGGGAAAGAATTAGACGATTTTTTTTATTATTTTTTGTCTAAGACACAGAAGTAAGTATTGCGAAACGGGTATTACTTCAACTCTCCAGTCACGAAAATTTGCACGTATACTCATCATCTCATTTATGACGTCTCATTCACAGACAATTTTTTTCTTTCATAAATCTCTGTTTAAACATTCACTCAAGAGGAAAAATAGAAAAGTCACGAAATGTGGTTCGCTAATGCCCATAAAACAAGCCTCTATCTAAGTTTAGATTAATTGGTGAAGGTTTTATTTGCTGTTTATGATTAGAAAGAGTTTTTTCATCACAGTTTCTTTCAGCCAGAAACATATCGTCTTAATCTACCTATAATTATGTGAGGTGTGTTATGTGAAATGTTATATTCAAGGAACTATAACATCGTAAAAGGCAAGAGATAATCATTATTTCCATTACTTTCTTGATATAAGATTAGAAAATGTAGAGATACGAAATCTTAAAATATCCCAAATTTCAGTTATGTGAATATGACAAATTAGAAGGTCCATTTACTATTTTTTGTTATTTTCTCATGTATGAAATATAGAGAAATTGTTGTAATCGTTAAAAATATATTCTAATCTCAATATTCTGATGAATGTTCACATTGAGACCACTCTGAGTTAGAAACACATTTCTTGCATTATGCCTGTCTATCTGTTTGCAAACACGATGATTCGAAAATGCCTAGAGCTAGACGGAAGAAATTTGGTATGTGTATTTAACACTAAATTTATAGATTTCTAACAAATTCTCAACGGAACCATTCAGAGGAAGCTATTAATCCAAATACAAGTAAATATGTAACTACAAAGCTTAAAAATATAGGTAGATACTATTTGAAACTCAGATTTAGTCAGTTTCTGTTCCAATTAAAATGTAGAATTTTATCAAATTTTTAATCGAATCTGTCAAAGGATTCACTGCCTGTCAGTCTGTATCTTATTTAAAAATAATAACTTATAAAACTAATGACAATCAATGAAATTCGGTGCGTGACCTTGTGATTACACGCTCAGTGTCATTTTCTGTCCAAAATACATATTTACACGACAGATTCAGTAAAAATGCTAGATTCACGCTATAGATCTATATTTTACAACTAATGTTCACTAATGTATGCAAAACATTCGTGGAATTATCCAAGTGTTTTTTTTTTTTTTAGAGGGAGAGGGATAAGATCTTATTGAAATTTCAGAGATATCATTCTTGATGGTTTAGTTTAAAGATAAGTTGAAGCCTTAGATGAATCTTAAGAGAAAGGGCATTCAAATTAAATTGTATCAATAATCATAAGACGAATTATTCACAATTACATTCACTGTGATGCACTGACAGAATTCGACAGTATAACGGAAAGAGAAAATATTCAATCTAGTAACAACTAACATATCGTTAGGAACTTAGCATACATGTTTTTTCCTTTGTAAATTTTACGGTGTTTTTTAAAATTTTTATTAAGAATTAAAGAATTTTTTCTGTAATTTAACTGGCATAATTTATATGTACATAAATATTTGAAATAAAAATATAAAGGAAACAAATAGATATACTTTAGATTGTACTAAAAATATTAAAAATTTTTTTTTTAAAGTTAACTGTGGGTAACACACCAGTTTTTTAAGCTAACCTTTTTAATTACAGAGGAGAGCTAAGAAAAAATATTTAATGGAAGCGAAATTATTCTAGGGACGAAATTGGTTAAAATAGGGTTAAGTATTTCCAATAATAAGTAAATAAAATTGTCCTTTGTTTTATTTTAAAAAAATTCCTTAAAAGGAAATTTAGGGAAAACGCGAATTAATAGAAAGACGCTGAATTATATTTCTTTCAAATATATAATAAATATATTTACAGAATAGTTGAAAATATTTATTCCTATGCTGAAATCAAATTTAGCTTCTTTTCAAAATCGTTCAGAAGTTGTTTTTATTTCTTTATTTAGTTTCACTGTCAGCCTTCTTGTTACTTTTTAAGTTAAGAATAACAAGTAATAAACAAGAAATTTTTATTTTACTATTTAAAATTGCAGGTTACTTTTGATAAAATTCAATTGATATGACGGCACCTAAAGAAACTGATATTTATATGTACCGCTATAAAGGTGCTACCTTGAAAATTTCATTGAATAACTGAGATTCTTTTGCCCAAGGAAAAGCATTACAACGATTTTTTTTTGTTAGAAAGTAGAGGAGACGAAGTCAGTTCATGAGATAGATAAGATAAAAGAATATGGCTTAGTTTATATTCGTAGTAGCTTATAATATCCATGAGATCTTCAGCATCTTATGGATATTATAAGCTCTCCACACAGTTGACTCTAAAATTTTGCAAACTGGAGTCAATGTCACTATTTCGTTGTTTGTTAGATGATATTCACGTAATTTATGTAGTGTTCTGTAATTTCCTAAATGCAAGGTATTGCTAACTAACAGAAAATATATTTGGTTATTCGTTGTCATATAGAGACTTAGAGAAAGAGATTTTCTCAATTCCTATTTATTCTTATTGTTTCAACCAATGAAACCAAATACTATTAATATTTCCAACTGCGGCAAGATGAACGGGGTAACTTGACGGCATTCTCAACTTGCCCCGATTGCTTTTTATTGCTTTGTGTTTGGCATTCACATGCCTCTTTTATATATTTAGTATGATTTTCTTGATCAATATTATTCAAAACCTGTTTTATCTTATACTATATGGTTCATAAACTTACAGATAGTATTATAACAATAGAAACTTTGAAAGGTATGTTAGTTTTAAAGGAAACACCCAAAGAACAAGAACATTTAAAGAAACAAAAGTTAGACGCAGAACAAAAAAAATTTAAGGAAGTTGTCTCTTGGAAAAAACACCTCCCGTATACCATATCTTATGATATCATCTGAAACTTCCAAAGAAAGTATTGTGCAGTTCTCAGTGAGATATCTTTTAATCCTCTATTTGAAAGTTAGTATAGAGTGTTTCAAGTCCATGGATAGTCCATATATAGTGACATAAGGGATGTTCAGACTTAGAAAACTGAAAATATGTATCAAATAAAAATACTGATCTTTAGTTATATAAATAACTAGGTATAATTTAATCATTTTAAAAAATGTAACAAAATAACCTTTTTGTTACATACTGCTTAAGAAAAATTACTTAACAACGTTTAATTAATTAGTATATTGTCTCCAATTTTTAAAAAATAAAAATATATTCAATTTTGATTCGTATTTTCATCTTGCTCCTTATATCAGACAAGAGATACCAGTAGAGGGGGAAAATGTCGTTTTTGTATTATCATTTTAAATAACAGAATTACATTGATTATGTTAAAATTAAAAAAAAATCAAAATGAATACAATACAGAAAAAGGCCAGTCTATTCATATGCGCAAATAAAGTTGGTTTACTTAAAAAAAAACTGAATTTATTAAAATGTTCAACTGTTAAAATAACATCCACTTCCATTATCAAAATTACCTTTAGAAAATTACTCAAATTTGTAGTAATTCTTTGAGTACAATTTTTAAAATTTGAGCCAAAGAAGGAAATAAAATGATTAAAAAAATTTTTGGTGAGGAAGAATAAACTTTTTCAATTTTTTCCTGAACTCCCCCCCCCATTTTTTTATATTTAGAATACCAGAATAGTGGGTTGTATTGATGAGACATCTATTACTATAACTGAGACTCAAAAGTTTCTTAGCTCAGATCTTTCAATACAAAGTCAAGATTCAATTTTCATATATACATCAGCTCATAAGATTATTATCTAGTTAGATTGGTCAGAAAAAGACCTTCTTATTTCAATTACCTAAGCATCCATGGTTTTAAAAATCTCAAATAAGCACCAAAGAAAATGCGACTATTTTCTGAATTGTTTCATTATTAATTGTGCCTTATTAATCAGAATATTCCACTACTGCCGAAAACTTGGCGAACTTATTGCATAAAATTTAATAAATAATTCAAAGGAATGTCACAATTTTAAACGTTTTCACATTTCTTTTTGTCTCATTTACGGATGGAGCAAATTATTCCAATGCTCATTCTCATTCTTTTTATCTTTAAATAGCATGATAAGCGCTAAGCTTATCTTCCCACACGCACAAACACACTAAATTTACTATTAGTACGGTATTTTGACGATTTCCAAAAATTTATACTTTTCATCTAAAATATAGCTCGTTGCATAGTTATTTTATTTTCAATATGCGGGGTTGAACATGGCTCTATAATATGTCTATTGGAGAGATACCGTTGCTAAAAATGTATGAAAAAAATCTACATTTGAAAATAACATATTCTCTAGAGAATTTATTGAAGAATTAAGCTGCACAGTTGCTGTTGAAGGTATCATTATCAGATTAGGAAGAATTAACTCAAGACAGAAAAGTTCCATAATAGCTTTATGTGAAATAAAATACTTCTGAAAATGCAAAAATAATTAAATATTTTATAAAACGGAGCTTCAAAAAATGCTATAAGCGGGGTAATTTATTTGTAAGCTGTTTTACTGCGAGATAATAAGAGAATTGAATTATAAGCTGTTGTTATTAAATTTTGGGCAATGTCTGAAAATAATCCGAATAAGTTTATAATTTACACGTAGCAAAAAGTTTATACCCCATTGAAATAGACTATTAGGCATTTTCAATAAAAGCCAATCCAAAAATTGAAAATAAATTCTCTAAAATTGACTGCGCAACTTTCATTTGAGAGACATTTTATAAGCCTTGTTTATGAAGCGGAAACAAAACTATATCATTTTAGGTATTTTAGAAAGACCATAAAAGAAAGATACCTTCAAAATCAACCTTTCTTAAAATTAGCAAAAAAAAGTCACTTTGCGTTTTTTTTTTTTCTAATTCTTCTTTGATTATTAAAAATTGCCATACAAACATAGATTTTTTTTTATCTTTTAAAATCGATTAGTTAATTAAAAAAATTTGTAAATCACACCTCAAAGGATATAAATGTAAGCAAGCAAAATTCGACTCAAATCATATGCATGGTTAAAGTATTATAATTCATATCAACATATTATTTATTCTTTTTTTTTTTTAAATAAATATTTACCAGTTCTTAACTCGACTACTTTTTTTTCTCGGAAATATATTTTAAATTTACAGCTTTCAGACATTGCTAGAAATATGAAGCAATAATGTATATTTTATCAAACTTACTCATCTTTCTTCAAAAAATCCTTAAAATATTCGTTTTGTTTAACCTATTTTTTCCCTCAAATCCTTATCCACTTAGTAATAACCTATAGTAAATAGCTTAAAAATCGGATTAAATCATTGGTCTGGAAAAAAGTCTACGATAGCTCTATTAAAGCCGATTCATCTGTAAAGGACATCAGGAACGATTCAACGTGTTTACATAATTTGGTTTGTTTATTTTTGAACCTTCCGACCTATCTAACGGCGTGATTTTGAAGACGCAACTTCCTTCTAGTGAGAAACCACGTGCAACTCAAGAACCACCTACGAAATGAAGCGAAACGATGTCCCTCCCCCCTCAAACGGAGAGCGCTTCAGGAGGAAAGGGGGTCGTCGTCTTGCGCTTAAAGGAAGATCATTTGCAAGCGGTGAGCAATCATTTGCTAAAAATAGCGAATGTATTGTGAGACCTGTTTGATTTGCGTGAACTTCAATTTGTCTATTGTTGTTGTCCCGCCTTTCTTGCTCCATTGCAATCGCATTGAAAACACTGAGAGGAGTTGAAACTTTTATTGCCCCGTTTAAACTTTTAACGCATCAATCTTTTATTTTTACCTTTTTTAAAAATCTCAACACGAATCTCGTTTCTGTTGCCGCGGATGCTAATTTTATATTCCGAGCTGTATTATAGCATTCTGATTTGTTAATAAGTGCTCATTTATGATGATAGTAATTTGTTTTTATCGCACTATAAGTACGTCTTTTTGGATTATTTAACTTGCGGATTCTTCTTAAATATATCGGTTTTTAGAGCGATTCTATTATACCTCGGGGAAGTTGTTTTCAAAGGCTATAGTATGGTTCTTTATACCGATTTAAATTATCATACAGAAGAATAGTAATTTTACTTATCGATTTATTAAAAGAATTTATTGCTTTTTGTGAAACTTACAATTGTTTACCATAATGGCATTAGGACTAACGATATAATTTTTTTTAACTAAAAAAAATGTAATTTTGGAGTTTGGCGGATAACTAACGATTTTTAACATCTTACATAAGTATATTGCTAGATACCAGAAAAATAATAAAGAAAAAGTCGAAAGTTTTAAAAAAATTTAATTAAAAATTTGTAGATCTCACCGAATGCAGGAATTCGAATGAATTCCTTTAAATTTCAAAAGTTCAATTATAGAGTGATTATCTTACTAATTTTGACATGCTACGATTTCCAGAGAATCACTATTTAGGGATAGACATCACATACTCTCCAACAGCAATGAAAATTAGCTCAAAATATCGGAGGTAAAGATATATAGCGAAAAACTACAAAGAACACCGAAAATACCCTCTTCCCGAATTTTTGCTCATAGCAATACTAATGGCTAAAGAAAACACTTTTTAAAATTAGGGGAAAAAAGAAACAGTCAGATGTTTTTTTAATGAACCCAAAAGTACTGAAGTCGCTCCTCATTACAAATTGCTCAGTTTAACATCAGCTCTGATGTTAAACCGAGCAGTGATGTCTTTAAAAAAGGGACAAATGCTTGCCAATTAATTAAAAAAATCTAATTGTCTGAAAAACAGTATTAATTTGTTCGATCATCAAAATCAAATTAAGTGTTTGTAAATTTTTTCACTTATATATTTAGTCAATAAAAAACGTCTGTTAAGTAATCTTAAGTAATGTTTTAATTAAAATTCTTTGGAAATATTTATTTTTTAAATAATTTGTGGATTTTCGTTGTATGTCATATATCCGTTAGAAGCGCTACGGATGACTGGGTAACCAATGCTGAAGGGTATGAATCGTTGCATACAATTTTTTTGGTAGGCGTTTTAAAACATGAATTTTTAGTTAACCGTCGTAATTATATTTTTTGCTTTTATAGGGAAAGTTACAAAATACTATGAAAGCAATTATAAAGATTTATACCCCCCTTTTTTCAGTTTGCGTCACACACACACACACACACACACACACACACACACACACA
>JAOUZG010004146.1:5786174-5800623 GCA_026289955.1 Argiope argentata | reverse complement strand
TGTTGTAACATTAATATAAGGCAAATATACAAGAATAACAACAAAAATAAAACCATGCACTCTAAAAACCGATTCTACACCAACATTTTGTATGAAAGATTTATCTTCATTTAAAAAATATACAACGCTAATTTAAGGTTCTATTTTCCAGATTAAGAACTGTTTTCAGTACCTATAATATGCGATTTCAACGTTAACAACAATATAAGTATTTAGAAAGTTTATATTAAACTAAGAAATTAGTTAATGGATATAATTAGAAATATAAGAAAAATATTTAAATTGTTGTTTTAATAATGAAAATGTTTAAAAGATAGAAATTAGATTGAGTTGATCCTAAAAATAAGCTATATATTTAAATCTCGGAGCTTCAGACTTTATTTTTGTACTATTTATTCATAGAAACTAAATATATTATCCATGTGCAATAAATAATTATAAATTCCAAATTGTCAAAAAATGAAACATTTGAATTATGCATAAACCATGTATAGAATCGCAACAAATACAAAAAATGTCTGTAAATTTTATATTCAGAACGTTTGAATATATGGATGAAAAAAGTTTTATTAAGTTTAGCTTGATTTAAAATTACTTCAAATTACTATTTTTTTTGTACATATCTTGACTATATAAAATTCTATTTCGTGATTTTTTTTCATTAAAATCCGAAGTTAAACATTTAAAGGCTGAATCATTTAACTCACAATTTAAGAATGGTTTTAAAAATAAATTCTTTTAATCCTAACATAATTATAAAAAATATAACAGAATTTTAACGAATTTTTTTAAAAAAATGGAATTAAGGCCTTTTTTTTCTCTAAACAATGCTGACAAACCAAAAACTACGAAAGCTGTCTTTTTAAATAAAAATCAGTTTCACCTTTAGTCAACTTCCCATATATTGAGTTTTTATTTTCTTCCGAGCAATTTATGTCCCTAACCATGTCTCTTTCAATAAACATAAAAACGACTGATCAGACCTCAAAATTTGTTTTCGGCCAGTCTGATACGCTTCAGGTCATTCACAGTCTGGTGCATCAACTGGGTAACTAATCAGAAAGCAACAACGTTCGACTTATTCGTTTACAATGTATCAGTAGCTGAAAAACGTGCAGCTAGTAAAAGACGGCCATGACAAAAAATAATAATACTAAAAATAAATAAAATGAAGTGAAACAACAATAACAACTTAGTAATGAATAAGTAAATAATCCTGTTAATAAACTTCCCTTCTGAGAGATTTTATGTCTTGTTTGTTGCGTATGAAATAAGTAGATGATGAATGTAGGTCGGTGATAGTCTTTCAACTTAGGAAGCCGTTCTAACGACCCAATGTGAGCCGCGACATGGTTAATTATCCAAGATGGCAGTAGAGTGTTAATCGTAGCACTTTATCATCTCAGTACGCAGGCATGACAAAAGGAACTTTATACTCGTTTACTCCTTTTCAGCTGCAAATATGTACCTTTCTTGGGACTGCAAGACGCAGATGAACCAGAATACAACCATTTGTCTTTTTCTTATTAGATCTGACCTTTTAATGTAAGCCGAATTTGTAAGAGAATTCTTGATTTTTATAACAACTTATAAATGGTTACGAAGAATTTTGATTTTTAATTAGATTTATAAATACGAAGGTCTAATTTGTGATCATTATTTAATGGAATAAATAATAATCTGACCTTTTAATGCAAGCCAAATTTGAAGAGAATTCTTGATTTTTATAACAACTTATAAATGGTTACGAAGAAGAATTTTGATTTTTATTTAAATTTATAAATACGATCTAATTGGTGATTATTATTTCATGGAATAAATGGAAAAATATTAAAGGAATCGCTTATATTTTACTCAAAAATAAATAATAAATAATTGTTTTCTTAATATAAATACATATACAGGGGGTTTAAAAATATGTTTTTCACTGATTTGAGGCAATCAAAATCGTTAAATAACAATTTAATGAAATATAATTGCAAAAATAATTATATTTTGTTAAGTTTATTCAATATTTTAGATTTTCATTAATAAATAACAACATTCATCAGATTTCACTGTTGCATGTTATATTGAATTGCAAATTCAGTTAATAAATAATTTCATAATTTTCATAGTATCACTACTTGATTCTATATAGACGTTAATCTGCTTCAAAATGCTATATATAGATATTATTCAAACAATTAATGTTTTTGTCAAAAGTAATTCTGACTACTTCACGTTCTACCACAGTTTAAAATAATTTAATTAAGTATTGGAGTTTATATATATATATATATATATATATATATATATATATATATATATATATATATATATATATATATATATATAACTGAGGAAATTACCTCACTCTGCTCGTAATTTTTTATTTATATAGTGAAATGAAAACCCAGAATTTTTTAATATGCTCTGAATTTGAAGTGATTGGAGGTCTTAACAGAGCTTTTTATCTCGCTCTTTTTCTCGAAATATCGTGTTAACGAGTAATAGATAAAAAAAGGAAATTAAAATAATATGAGGTCAAATATTTCTCGAAATATCGGGTTAACGAGTTCTAGATAAACAAGGAAATTAAAATAATATTAGGTCAAATTTTCGTTGAAAAAAAAAGAAAAGTATGGGTTTTTTGTAGTTCATAAATGTTTTTTTTTTTAAAAGAAGTCACATTCTTATTTTTTTGTAAGATTCTCACCTAGATTTGGAACAGATTTTTAAAACAGTTATGACTAATGTCATTAAAAAAAAGGATGAATCTGATGCGACGTAAAGGTGCTGTTTTTCTATTATATTAAAACTTAAGTTCATTAAATGCTTTCCCTGGGTAAAGGCTCTTTAAGCTGTAAATATAATCTACATTACATCGCTTTTGTGAATAAAGGGAAGTGCAAAAACACAGCCTGACGAGGGGTTAATGAATAATATAGATGAAGTATAAAAAATAAGAAGAAAAATTGAATAGACAAGCAGCTGTAAAGAAATGATAATTAAATAAAGATAAAGTTTTTTTCTAATTAAAAATTAATAATTTTATTCCATAAAAGGTATAATAATTGCCAAGAAGGATAACTAAGTTTTTACGAAAAAAATATTCTCAAACATATTCTTAATACCATTAAATATAATTTTACTGTTCTTGTTTTAAAATTCTCACAATGAATTCTTGCTAAAACTCTCTATCCGATTAATAATCTACCCCTTTTAAATGCTGGTATTTGGATGAATTGATTAATTTAGTATAATTTTAAGCAATCCTAACTTTTCTATTGCTATATTGACAGAAACGACAATTTCCCGAAGTCTGGTTATAATTTTGAATAATTTTTCTTTATATTGATAATAACATTTATAATGTTAATAAAAAGGTACAGCAATATATTTCATTTTGTTGTTGTAATTTTAAAACAATTCTCTCTTTCACATATTTATCATTTTAAAATAGCGTCCTCTTCGGCAATAATAAACTAGAGTTTTATTGCTTCATGATCAATGCATTTTCGAATATCATAATTTTTCCGTTATTGTAACCTCTGCCACTGAGCGTTATGCCTTCCTAAGATGGGATTTGATATAAAAGATTGCAAATATGCTTCCTCCTAATGTGATTTGGAGTTGGCCGATCACGAGTTACGATTATGCGTTTCAAAAGCGCATCGCATAATTTATGCTGGCCATCATCGTCGCATTCATATTTTAAAATCCTGATTTGATCATTTAAGGACAACCTGCATCAGAAGCGATTTAAAGTGCGACATTTTAAAGGTAATTTATTGAGTCGGGCGCATTGACTAATGGAAAGATGTATCTATTAATGGGATCAAGTGAAATGTGGTTGTGATGCGTAGGAGAGAGAAACCACCGGGGAAAAACAAGCGAAGGTCGGCTTGAAGAGCAGTAATTGCTTGTTTCTTCCATCAAGAATATTCGGGGGGAGCTAGCTACTTTACAGAAGATGCGTGGGAAAATTTTGGAGGGGAGATTTTTAGAATGAACGGAATTTATAAATGGATCATGGACTTTGAATTTAAGGATATTTTTTTAAAAAAAATTTTCTGAAAATATTCAATGGCTTTTTTTTATCTAAAGGAAAAAGATTTGTTTAATTTTCTAATATATTTTAGATCAAAATTCTTATATTTAACAACGCTGCATTTTAGGAATACGCCAATATATATCTATTTGTGGAATTTATGGAATAAAAGGAATTTAATCTTGGTTCATTTTATTATGAGCTTCAAATTTAGAACCTGGAGCTCCATATTTGGATCAATCTTCATATTTTAAATAGATCTAAATCTGAACTTTTTTGAAATTGTATTAATCTGACCTTGAGCATATGGGTATGATATCTCAAGAAAACAACCTCTTAAGCTAGATGGATGGAATTTAGAATATACACACTCCATCAAAATTGCAGAACTGAACTGCATCAGCTGTCAGATTATTTAATTTATTTTTCAGAAAGATAATGAAATTAATTGTTAAAAATAAAAGCTTTATATTTAGATTGAAATGAAAGTTGAGATAAAATATATTTCTAATTCTATCCAAGGGAGAATTTTCATTTCTTGTGTGTGCTAAGAATACTAAACATGATTACTAAAGAATAAAACAAATTAGTTAAATAAAATTTTAGATGTCATTTTTGCATCAAAACTGCATATATATGTTAAATTTTTAAAAAATTTGTTCTGGAATAAATAATTTTTAATGTTTAAATTTCTTCATGAGGCTTTAAAAATAAGTAAAAAAATCAGCGCTATATTCATAACGATTATTTAGATATAGGTTAGCTGAAGATTATTTTATTTTATGCATTTAAGATTTTTCAAACTTTTTTACTATTTGAAAAAATAATGAAAAGAAAAAAAAATGGCCGTACTGAAAATGTGCTGAAACAAATAGACAGATAATTCAAGGCTTGAAGCAAAAGGAAAATTACTGTGATTTTATTAAATTATATGTCTTTTGGAATAATTACCAAAAATAATCTTCATTCATTAATCTCCACGAAATTTAATTCATCCCAGAATTAAAAAGAAAATGAATTTTCATTTTCCTTTCAACATATTTTATGAGCAATAGGACTACAGTATGATTCATTTTTCTGATATCCGAAGGCTATTATTTTCTAGGATGCTATTATATACAGTATCCACCTTGAAAATGAAAAAAGTTTTCATTTTTAGCTGTATCATGTTCGTATGGCAATTATCTTGAAGAAAAAAATAAGCTACTTTTTTGTTATAAAAAACATTCAGAAATCATCCTACGGCCTTTGTTACGCTCATTTACAATAACTATTCTACAGATAATCAAGCAGCAGAACAATCAACCGTACAAATCAATTTTATGCGTTTTACGTGCATATGTTTTTCTTCACTGACATTTTTTTTCTTTCTCCCCTGACCGTGTGAAACACGCATAAGCGGGGTATCACTGTAATTATCATACAAATAATCGTCCTTTAATGAATAAAAAACGAACCTACTTTTCCCTCTGTCGAACGAAATCGTTCAACCCAACGCACTACCTCATAACAATTGGTTAAATGCACGATTCCAAATCCTAATGGCTCTAATCACTCGAAAAACTCCTAAAGTAGATTCTCGAATTCTTCCGGGCAGGCACCCGGGTGAGTAATGACCTTGAAGCACCAAAATATATCTAGAGTCCATATTTCACTGGCCATCTTTGTTTCAAACCGGCGCAGCTGGAAAAATCGGCTACAAATGCCTCAGGTATATCACGAATCAGACTCGTGACATTTCAGCAAGTCTCAAACGCAGGTGGTGCCGAAATCAAAGCAGACTTTTTTTTTAATGCTCTCTTTCTTTCTTTCTTTCTTTTTTTTTTTTAGCCAAATGAATCACACACAGAAATTAGCATCCGCATATTCTGGATGATGTGCTTGATTGTAGCAAATTCAACTTTATAAGAAAAGGGGGGGGGGGGGGGAGCTTTAGAGGAGATTTTGAAAAGATTTCATTAAAAACTTTTTTTCTTTCTTTTTTGTTTCGTGAATTGTTTATTCCAGGCTGATAATTTGAGAATATCAACATGATATTAAAAAAAAACTTTCTCGTCATTCAATTTAATATTGAGCAAATAAAAAATTATTTTTAAATAAATATTTTTATGGTATGTAGTTTTCAATAAAACGCATTATGATTAACAATGAAAAAGTAACAGCGAATCACCAAAATGCAAAAATCCTTTTAAAGAGATTTTTAAAACGAATTTATGAATTTCTTTTTTTATTCTTTTATTTAATTGTTCATAGTTTGTTAATATGAGCGTAATGATAACAAACATCATTCTCTAATAATAAATTTTTCAAATTTGAGTCGATGATTAATATACAGACAAAATTAAATTTTCTTTAAATTAAAAGAATTTTTCAATAATATATGTTTACGTAAAATAATCTCTCTTTTTTTCAGAGAAGCAGGGCTATAGCCCTTTAATGATTTTTATTCTTGACGATTTTAAGGAAACATTCCAATTTGTATCAATTTTCAAGATTCTTTTACTAAAGTTATGATGAGCGCGTCGCGGCGTATCGAATAAGAAGAAAGTAAATCGGAAAAAGAGTTCGCGCAAGCTGTTTGAACTTGTATAGTTTTAGAAAGGAATCTGCTTGCAAAAGTTTTCTCATTGTTTAGAACATTTGATAGAGCATGTGAATCTTTCTTCATAGATATCCATTAAAATAAAAATTAGTAGCATCGAATATCACAAATTTAAAATTTCCAATTTTGAATTCCAAGAGCCGAATATTTCTTATATAAAATATAAATAAATAAATTAAATACTTTCAAGTATTGAGATATAATCGAATACTAAATAAAAATGGATATATTAAAGGGGCATTGTTTTAAATATTGCAGAATAATTTGTGGCAAAATTTTAACTTAAAAAATCATATTTTAACACTTTTTTTGTTTACTAAGAGTTTCTTCGACAATTTCAGCTAAAAATGATAAAAAATATATTAATGAAATACTGCATAATATTAAATATTTTTTCATACAGTATTAATAGTATTTACATCACTCACATGAAAAAAATCAAGCATCAAGAATGGAAAAGAAAACTAAAAAAACACCTTATCCAGAAATTGACACAGTTTATAAGAAAAACTATTTGACAGATCATAGAAGTAATTCGAAAATGTGGACGCTATTATCATGAGTTAACTCAAAAATCCTTTAAATCAAAATTTTTTCTTTCACCTTTCCATTCAGGAGAAAGAAAGTTTCGTCATTCCATATTGAAAAGTAAATACGGCAAATACTAAAAAAAAAGGATGATCACGATTGAAATTTATTTATAATAATTAAGGAGATATTTAAAGCCAAAGTGAGTTTATCTGAAAACTTTCCTTTAAAGTCTTGAACATCCGAAAAGAAAGAAGATTGAACCGAAAATTGCCCTTACTTCTATTAACATACACAAACACTTAGGGATTTAAAAAATTATTTGGTATATAAGAAGAAAGATTACTTTTATAAGATTAACGATTATTTTTATATGTTATAATTTGAATATTTAACTATTAAATTTAGTTATTGAATGTTAGCAACTCTTTAATGATCCTTGATTATTTACTTATTAAAATGCGATTAATGACGTTCATCTTTGAAATCCGATCGGCAACTCTAATTTTAATGACCTTCAAGATCTAGCTTGTCTACTATAAGTGGACGAGATACATCTTTCTAATGGTAAGAGGTCAAACTGTATAGCTTTGGTGCATGGTTATCCGTGTTGTTTAGAGTTAACGATAAATCATATTCCTAGGTCTATCATATAAAAATTTTTAGAATTCAAGCTGCCACATTGTACTGTAAGTAATATAGTAATTTTACTCCAGAAAAGCTTCATATATTTATTTATATAATACTTGAAGCTTCGTGGTTTTAAATTTATGGGTATATATTTTGTTTAAACCGAAAACTTTAATATAATTTATTATCTTTCTAAACTCATGTATCTCTTTTATTGGCAGCTACTGAGATTCTGTACTATATGCAAGTAATTGAAAGTGACGAGATGGTTGGAATTCTAAGCTTAGTTTTTGATTCATTGCGACAAAAAGAGAAGATAAGAAGAAAAAGTAGGTTGATTAAATATGTTTATTACTTAAATCGTAGTTAGAGTTTACCATGTGTTTTAAAATGCTTACTTAAATAAAATATGCAAGCTTGAATTTTTTTTAGCAATATTCATGTTTATATTTAACAATATTTATGTAATATTTGATTTCTAACATAAAAAAGTAAATACATAAAAAATATCTTATTTTTTGGATAGAATTTTTTGTGTTTCAATTGGTTTCATAACTTTATTACTTTTCTATGCAATATGGAGGCTTAAATATTGGTCTTCGAGTCAGTATTTCAACCGAAAAATGAATCAAGGCCTCATTTTAGCATCAATTTTTTTCGATATCTTAAATATACATGATGGTAAAAAATATAAAAAGAAAATAGAGTAGAAATTAAAATTACGGTAAAAAATTATCAAAATTACTACTTTACTTTGTGAATTTGAATGATTAAAAAAAACACAACCCAGATAATTTTAAGTTTATTTTTTATTAACAAATAAGAGGAAATTAAATCTGTCATTAATTAAGTCTGAAATTAATACTGTCAAAATTTAATGAACATTACATTCAGAATCACGATGTTTAGGAATAAATGATGGATTATGTTATTTAAAATGTCTGAAATCTTATAACATAGAAATCTATCAATATTGTATTAAGATAAGCAAGATAGTCTTTATATACTTTATTTCAAACATTTTCTTGTTTTTTTAAAAATAAATATGTGGAAACTGCGATATGCAGCAAGCTATATTATATATATCCTGAAATATGTTATGGATTTCTTTCTTTTTTTTTAGAGCTTCTTTGATTGGAAGAGTCTTTAACAAGAAGATCTGAAATGCCGATTATTTGGGTAAAAAAAGTACTTCTTCGTAGAATCTCAGTCGAATAGTGAAAATCTCTTCATGTGAAAAAGCAATTAATAATTAGTCATCAACTTCCATCTTATTTCATTCATTAAAAAATATCTGTCGTTTCAATAATTTTGGAAGTGTGAAGTTTTTCAAAAATAAAAATAATTAAATAAATAACTTAAAATCATACAATCTTACATTTCATGTATGAATTTATATATATAAATGCATTTTTGTTGAAAATAAAAGAATTGTGAATATGTTCTTAATCTTTTTAGCGGTAGATATTTTATGTATTTTCTATTTAGAAACACAAAATAAATAAATAACTCATAATGTAGTTGTTTCATTTATTATCAGGGAAAACCTAACATAATATTTACGGAAAAGAAAAAACACCGACCGAAGAAAGATGAAGAGTCCTTTTAAGAATTTAATAAGTGAAATAATAAATGCGGTTTCAATTAAGCATAAGAATGAATAAAAGAAGATCAAAAGATTAGATTTCACAATCTTCACAACTATAATTTTTCCGTTTCCTATAGTGAAGGATGATTGATAATTTTTCATCCCAATTTCGAAAAACAATATTTACTATGAATAGGTAACTGTAGATGAAATGCAATTCTTTTAAATAATTCAACTAGAGCAATCATTTTGATTGAGCAAATAAAATCTACAATAAACAAAGCTTTTAAGTTTCAATTTTTTTGCATCCAATTAAATATTTAAATAAGATAAGGAAACCATCTAAACAGTACAAACAAATCATTTTTGGATGAAAATGAAATCTTGTGCGTAATATTAAAAAATCAAACACTATTTTAAATACCACTTTCTTAGATATTTTTTGGGATTTTATATTTTCTAATTCGTAAAATGGCCTCTTAGCCCAGATTAATAGATGTAAAATATTTAAGGGTCTGTTTTTATTTTGCCATATATTAATCATTTTAATTTAAATTATTTTAACCTAATGTACAAGATTTCAATGCTTAATTTTTTCTTCTGAGAACCTGTCGAAATAATGGAGTTACTAAAATATCTACATAAAGATAATCATTGATCTGTAGCATATTCGTTCGTTCAAAATTAATTACTTTATTGGATTAATTTTTTAAATTATTTATCATATCATATATCATCAGCAGATATCACAGATAATAAAATAATGTGAAAGACGCTAGAATGCTACATTATTCATTGCTATAAAAGAAAAAGCCCAAATTGGTCTCAAATTAATATCTTAAAGAGATAGAAGTAATACGTTAGTAATATAATTTATATGGAAAATTATTAGTTCGCATTCTTGGAATGAAATTGTCTTGAAGTGTAAAAATACATAAATAAATAAAAAATATGAGCTTTCGAGCATTTTTTCCATGAATAAACTAATTAGATTTTATATATGTCTGTAATAGCTTAATCAGATGATTTTAATAATAAAATATTGAAAGCAAAATGCACTTTAATCAAAATCTTATCCATCTGAAGTAGTTATCAACTCATTCAATCTAAAAAATCTTTTCTGATATCATAAAAAAAATACTTGATATTTTTTTAGTGTCTCAAAAATATTTTAATATACTTTTAGTGGTATAAAAGGATTTAAAAGCTTGACTTACATTTTGGATTAATATTGTTTTTTAAAAACCGAGGCAAAATAATGATGTTTATTCTGTAATCAATTTTAGAATTCAAAATAAATCTAAATATAGCTACTCAAAATAAATAGAATAAATTGTGAAATAAATAAATAAATATTCAACAAAGTTCCAGCAAAAGAAAAACTCAAACCACATAGAACAATTTTCATTCAGGTTTAGAATTTTTTGTTTAGTAAAGAATTTCAAAGGTTGTCCAATGGGAAAAATTAATCCTCATCTATTAAATATTATATATGAACTTTTTAAAGATTCAGGACATAGTAGAAATACAGGGGATGATACCTTTCTTTAAATGAAAGTGTTTTATTTTGGTAATTTTTATCTACCCTTCTGCCAAAAATTTCATAAAATTTTTGAAAAAATGGTAAAATTCAGAAGTTTATTGTCAGAATTAAACCTCCATATAAAATATTTTTAAAAATTTTTGGAAAAGGCATTTTGTGATTTTACAGCATAAATGAAAATATTTTTATAATGCAGTTGGAAATGAGTTTTCATTAATGAAAGATATAAGTGCAAAAAACAATACTGATCTTTATACTTATGAAATAATTAATTAATAAATCACAAATGGGCGATTCCAAAATGGCCCTAGGTTTAGGTTGCAGTTGATTTGAATATGATTAACCGCCAACAGTATTTTACTGCTCATTTAAATTAACTGGCTGTCTCTTTCGCCCTAAAAATAACCTTTAAAAGCCAGCAAAAAATTAATTAAATCCCTTTTTTCCTTTTTGTTTCTCCCGTTTGGCCCGCATTCCCCAAATGCGCTCCCGAATCTGCAGTTTGTAACCTATCCCATCTTTTCAAAAAGGAGAAACCCAGAGAGTTATTTTAGAATGTGCATTAAAAAAAAAAACTTGGAATTGCCCACCGAGGAGTAATGTATGCATATAGCCTAAGAGAAAAATCGAACGATACCCTTCTCCCCGCCAAAACGACCGAATTTGTTAAACGAGTACTGTCAAAAAGCCAGAGCCAGCCAACCTGCGTAGCACGAGAGAAATAGAGGAAATAAGATTCCGGATAGTTAACACAATTTATGATCATACTTAAATTTCACTTAAAATATATTTTGGACTGCTTTGGAAGAAATCGAGAAGAAACGGCAAATTCTCTTGAGATCCCAAAGGTAAATCTGAACCTTTCGAAGAACGATTTGAATAAAAAGGAATTCCTTCACTGATTTGGACAGACTGATCAAATATTGGATAAAAAGTCTCAATGAATTAATATTATCTTTAGATTTCGGGTGAATTTTGCCCGAAGGGGATTAAAAAGAGCAATGGATCTCTTCGATTTTAAGTTGGGCCATTACTTTCGTACTGTTAAAAGACCAGGATATCTCGCAACTTATAACTGGAAATTGAAACGGAAGTTCGCCTTGCTGTTTTTCTATTTAGCTGCTTCTAACTTTTTCTCTTTTATTTCTATCCATACTTTGCTATTTTTTAGAAGTATTATCTTTAGATTTATAATATATGATTCAGAAAAGCTTCAAAATTCTTTGAAAGGTCTTAATCGCCGAAATGTAGAATTTTTTAATCGCTATATAGATGGAAAACTTGTAAACATGTCCCAATATTTTTGAAATGAGGCTAGTTGTTACATATTTGTAACACCATAATAGCATGATAACAAACTGTAAACTCATTTGTCTGCGAAAATCATGCAAAAGAAAAAAAAAAGACTAATTTTCAACCTACACAGGTTTTGGGAAGCTTATCTGGAAGCGCAATGTGTGCTAAAAGTAGATATATAATAAACAAAAAATTTATATTCATTACAATTTTCGAATCTAGTGATCTTAGCAATATATAAAAGTTGGTACAATTAGCAACTGACAGTAGAGAATTTGGGAGGTTTCTTTCGAACTTAAATCCTTTTTATAGTTTCTTTTTGGCATGTAAATTTTTTAATTCACTTTCGGTTTTGGAAATGCACTGTAATAGTATCAACTAAGAGCCATTCAGCTATAATATTTTTATTATTAACCATACTGAAAGATTTATAAATGATATAATTTTACTTTATAAGTTTAAAACTGCTATGGCTCGATTAAGAAATGTTTCATGGGTACGACAAAAAACGATTAAAAGAGGTTTAGGGAAAACTTAAATAAAAATTGAAACTTTCTTTATTAAAAGAAGTTTTAATGATAGTTTCCTTGACGTATTTATTTTGAAGTAATCTTGAGCTATAAATTAAAAATTCTACATTCTATTTTATAAAATTATGTTTTTTAAATATTCAATTTGAATACAAGTTTTAGGTGGAGCTATACAATTATAAGAGGTCAATTTTCTGAAACAAGAAATCGGAGGCTATTTGATCATAAATATGCTTGATTTAAGTATTAAGTTATATGGAGAAATTGAATTTATTTTATTCAAATTTTTGTTTTGTAAAATGAGGACCAATTTTGTTTTATTTACCATTTCTTCATTCTACTTGGGTTCTTTCTGATTTTTTTTATATCACTTAATATCAGCTGTATTAATTTGAGTTGGCTCGCTTGCCGTTATAAGAAATAAACAAATAACCAGTGAGATCAAAGTCCTTCGAATATAAGTATTTCATTTGAATTGAATATGTTATTTGATTTAAAATAGGCAATGTAACATTAGAAGGATAGTTTCTATTATATCTTACAAGTTCGGTTTTTCTCAAAATGAAAATACTTTCATGCATTTTATTAACAAAGAAAATTAATTAGGTAATTAATTGTCTTCGAAACTTTTATGAAACCTTCCTTGTGTTTTAATATTTGTGAGGAAAAATAATAGTCTAACGCAACGAAGGTCACAATTATCACTTCAAATCAGGTTTTGTCGGCTACTTAATATAATAGTCATATACGAGGGAGTAAAAATACATTTAATAATAGTATTCGACTGAATTCTCACTCGCACATAAATAAAGAGGTTACTTTTTGAAAAAATACATAATATTATTTTATTTAAAGATGTTTTTATAACAAATAATAATCATTTCATATAAAATGACACATTACTAAGCAAAATCCTCTCATCGTCAGCAATTTTATATATTTAAACTAGAATATCATTTATATGATACAATTTTTTAAAATCTCCTAGTTTGTCGAAGAAATTAAGACTATAAAAAGTTTTTTATAAACCACCGAAAGCTGACTTTTTTCTTTAATTTATTAATAATTTTTTTAAAATAATAATATAAAATTTAACTTAGTATTGGCAGGCAGGTAAAAAAATGACATGAAAGCTTAGAAAATTCTCATTCAACTGGAATTGTAAAACTTAACATAAAACAATTTTTTCAACGCATGGAATCGTAGTTTTTAATTCATGAAAAGATTATTTAATTAATTGGTTCAAAACTTTTACTGAAACTTTTTTTATGTTTCATGGTATTTGTGAAAGCTTTTAGAAAATTTATTCAATAATTTTGATTTCTTTTATGTAAAAGATATCGACGAATTCGAATTTTATTTATATAGATTTGAAGTAAAACGAAGGAAAATAATTACCATAAACAAAAGCATATATATATAAAGGAAAAGAAAAAGATTAACATTTTTCCAACACAGAGCGTACAAATTACAAAATAATATTTACCTTCGAATAAATGCTCGTAAAAATTAATGTGTGGAAGGAACTGGGACAACAACCGATTTTTTTAGGTATTCATATGCACAGTACTTCTGCTTTTAAAGAGGTGAAAAATGTATGCAGCAGAAAGTATGGCAAGAAACACCTGAAAGGATTTAATAGTTTATAAATATTAATAAGGAAGGGACAGGAAATTATTTCTTAACCCTTTCGCGACGG
>JAOUZG010004146.1:5714926-5781174 GCA_026289955.1 Argiope argentata | reverse complement strand
TATATATATATATATATGGATTTTTTCCCCAAGTCTTTGGCAAAATAAATACCACCATAGTTATATTTTCTTTATCTGCCAGAAAAATTTGAATTTCTACTTATTATTTTATTCATGCTATTTAACTATACCTTAAGACGTCAGGCTCAAACAAAGATGTAACATTGGTGAAGCAGGAAAACAGAACTTTGTTTTTCATTAGTATTAAGTTATTCTAAAATGTCTACGGTTTCCCCTGATTTATTCTGAATACTGAAGAGTTTTTATTTGCTGTAAGGAAGTTTCCACCTTCGTCGTTTATTACGAGCAAACTTTCCAGCTTACAGTTCTAAAAGCAAAGTATGAATCACAGATGTCCGTGATTTATTACAACCATCGTATCTGGACACTGCTCCCGCAAAAGTAAACAGTCGTCGTTTCTGAAACATGTCACCCTCTTCATATAAATAACACCTGCTTTATTAGGAGCCTTTTTTATTGATCGCCACTTACTTACGACCTAGGTGCGTTTGCCTGCTTTCTTACCAGCAAAAGACGGATTTCCTTGATTGGAGAAGCAGCCCCGAAGAAAAAAAAAGCTTGTCACTCTGTCGTTCCAGCAAAGGAGGGAAGAGGCGAGTCGTTTCTTTGGCGGCAGGAGGCAGCCCGTTCAATTAGCAGGTAATAAAACGGTTTGGATGGAAGCGAAAGTAAAAATCGGAGAAGGCACATCTATTTTATAGGGTAACTGGAGATTCCTTTATGATTGTTCGAGAACTTGGAAGGTGTCGTCGCTCACCATCTGAAGCGGTCATCGCGATTATCTGCGATAGCGTTTCGCTTTTCAGGTTGCATTCATCAAGTTATTCTTACTTTTGTAACTGTAAGCCCGTAAGTGGCTGGGGAGTGATAGCGAGAAGAAAGCCTTTTCTCTTCTGGAGGGGGACTGTAAAGGCCTTTTTAGCCGTTGGATAAATTATTGGTCGTTAAGCTTTATTTTGCAACAGGGCGGAACATTAGAGGGGGAAAAAAGACAGAAAGCTTTTGGACTTCTAAGGTTACTCTGGTACTATCTCGTTACGAGCGGTCCAAAGGAGTGCCTGTTGCCAAGAAATGACAAAAAATAAAAATGGGAGGTAGTGAAGAGATGAGGTACTCAGGGTTGAAACAGAAGTGCTACCATCTCACAGGAGGGAAAACCTGAAGAGAGCAGAATAATAAAATGAAGCGATATAACATCACTGTCTATTAGAATTGAGTCGTTTTCGGTGTCCGATTCATTATTGAATACATCTGGCACAGAGAGCACTGATTTTTGTGCTGCACATTGAATAGAAAGAGAAGTGGTGAGACTTCACTTCGAGTTTATAATTTAGCTAAATAATGTGTAAGTAAATTTGTAAGAAAATATAATGTTTTGAGTACCTATATTTTAAGAAAATCTAGCAGATCCCCGATTCTTATTCATAACAATAAAAGGTAATTTAGGTGTGTCTGTCTTGGGCAAATAAGCAAAGATATAAAAGTCAATTCTTTCTGCTTTTAAATTTCATATGACATAGAAAAAATTGTATCCATCCCTTGCCCGAGAATGATATATTAGCTTATTTATTTAATTTTTTTTCAAAATTTTCTGAGATTTTAAAGAAATAATCCCTGGTTCTTAATGAAGACCAGTCATTTTTGGCGACAGTTTGTGAAACTGATACATTTTTCAACAAATATATTAAGCACACTAGATATCAAAAATAGAGATTTACATATTTTTGACCATCTATATAATCATGATTAGATCCTTCTTAAAGTATTTTTCACTTTTATTTGTATAGCTCTTGAAGTAGAAGAAATAACTACTTATTTATCTCCGACAAGAAACTGTTTTTAACATGAATAGCAGAAATAACTCATCTAATTAAATAATTTGAAATTGTAGGCAAAGTTTCTACAATGTAAGAAATAAGCATACCTTCTCCACAGATTTCAGATGAACAAACTAATTTTCTTAAACGTAAAATCGAAATTTCATCGAAAAGGTATTAGGCATATGAAGCATAAGAACAGATTCCTTTCTTCAAATCAAAGATCGTGAACTTCAAATGCAAACCTTTTACAGTCTCAAACCTGACTTCTCTCCTAGTTTTCAAGTAAGAAAACCCCTTTTGTTGAAAGAAGTCCAAAATTCGGAAAGCGACAGAAGTTCATCGCCCTGTTCCCTCATCGGTTTCCAACTCTTTAACTACCTGCTCCCGTCTCAATAGTAGAGAAAAAATGCGAGAGATACTTAGCAATAAAAAATGGTAAGGGGTCAGGTTGGGAAAGAGGGGTGAATCCCTGCAAGAAGGAGATCTGGTTGAATGACACTTAAGGAACCGTGAATCCAAGAGGTGTTGAAGGAAGGCTGCCTCTCTGAAGAATGTAGGAGCGGGAGCCCTGGGAACGGTTTGGGTGAAAGGGTTCAACATTCGGCTTCAAATAAAGGATATTGGCCTCAACACCTTGCCTTAGATAGAAGGTGCATTTGCCTTAGTTAGAATCTCTTTCATTATGGTTTAACCAAGATCTAAAATCTGATGAGTTTTAATAACAACTATTGTTCAGCATTGATAAGAAAATATTCCCTGAGGTTGAACACATAACCAATGGGAAATACCTTCATGAAGTATTTAATGATATTTTATTTAAGAGCCTGAAAGGCGAATAAAATAATTTGATAACATTTTCACTCAATAATACGTTTCTACATATGAATTAATATAAATATTTTCGTTTATTCATGACGTGAAATTTGTCTATATCGAGTATAGTCAGCAGTATTTCTTTCCTTAGCTTACATCTAGGGTATTAAACTGGAAGCTACAGAAGTTCAAAGTTCTGTTTAAAACATAAAGACAGTAAAGCTTTGAAATGATCTATTAGTATAAGAATTGGAGAAAAAAAAATTAAGGCTCTAAGTTACAAAGGCAAAATAATAAACTATTATTTAAACTAAAATAAAAAAAATGTATGCTTTTAATGTAAAAATAAGGTACCACTCTTTAAAACAAATAAATACATGGAATAAAATGAAATTTTTTTCATATTAATTATTTCCCAATAAAAATAAAAAATAATTAATGTCCAATTAATTTAATTATTTAGTAGAAATTTCAACAAAAATCCTTCGATCGAAAAGTTCTATAAAAATTATCGAGCACGGTTATATTTTCTATGGAAAGTTGGAATACTAATTCTGAAAGGTTGAGAACCGCTGCAGTAGATGGTGGAGGAAGACTTCCGTCTTGAAGAATGTAGGAAAGGGATCCCTGGGAAAAAAGGTTGGGGGAAAAGAGTTCAATATACGGTTTCAGGTACCGACAGAGGATATTGGCCTCGGCATTCAGTGTTTACATGAAGGTGCATTTGCCTCTATTGAATCATTTGTATGAAAAACGTATATTTAATTTAAAGATTTCATTGGAAAAAGGCTTTGATTATTGTTCAAAATTTCAGTGTTGTTTAAAAATTAGGTAAAAATATCTATATACTTGAGCTAATACAATATCTAATTATTAAATAATTGGTCAAATCAAAGAACCCCTGGATACCAATTATTGATCCAATTTTGTCAATTTTTAATTCATATTAAGCTTATGTCCCATTGATGCGTCATCAATGATGGTCAATAACTCTCCATTTTCGGGAGAAATATCAGAAACATTACTTCATTAGGTATTCTTTATGGGAAAGACCCTGAAAAAATTCACAAACTACGATCACTAAAGAGTTTTGTCTGTTTTTATTACACATGGAAATATGTGATCCCTAGGTATGTTATCAGGGCTTGCATCCCCTCCTCCCCATTTTCAAGAGATTTTGTAAAATAAATCGTCTGTATGGACAATCTCAACAATTGAACGATTTTGCCAAATTGCTTAGCCTCCTTACAGGAATCGCTAAATAATCAGAAGGCTTTAGGATTATGGTGCAAGTATATTTTAAAATGACACTTTTCATTATATCGTTAAGATATAGTTTAAAAGGTTGTTATCTAACCTAAAACCATTAAAATTACGAATATTAAAGATTTTACTCTGAAAATGATACTAAAATTATAATTTATCTGTATCTAAGAATAAAGTCAAAACAATGAGGGACAATTCAATTTCATTTATTAATTATTTTTGAGTTGTTCACTAATTTTGGTTATCTTTACTATTTGATAACAAAGCTTTTTCAGAAGATAATACAGATGGATCAGTTTTTTTAAAAGTAAACACAGTTGATAGACAAAAATGATTGGCTTGTAAACTATTTAAACTATTTAAAAGGACATTACCATTAAAATCAAACAGCAATAGTTTCAAAACTTAAAAAAATGCAATTTACAACCAGCGCAATGATGACTTTTCATCCCAAAGCTTTTTCGTATACTTTCTAACAAATGCACTTATGTATTTTTAATCATATGACATTGTCAGAAAATAGTCACGAAAGAGAATATTGGCATGCGATTAATCGCTAGGATATGATGATATGATTAATATATAAGTCCTAGAACACTGAATACGTGTTTTGAAAGCTTTTTTTCTCACCGATTGAAATGCAAATTTGTCACAGAACTAAATCTAAAGTCACGATTTCCCATATTGAATACCATATATACAGATAAGTTATTGGATTTTCCACTAATCGCGTTTACTTATTTGTGATAGTACCTACTGTTAGAAGGTCAACTTCACGAATGTAATTCCAAATTTGATTGATGTTTACACTTTAGATGCTAAATCTATGAATAAAATTTTATGCGCTCTTCATTTTTTAATTATTGTGTTAACGCATATTCAGAAAATCGGATAGACAGATTTCCTTTGAATGGAATTTATTTAAAATTTGATAGGTATATATAAATTTGTATAAATGCCTTTTACTAAATTTCATCCATCTAGTTCAAAACTTTTTTAAAAATTTATTTATTGTATTCACATACAGAAATAGTTTCAAAACTGTGTTTTTCGGGCTCAAGATCTGAAATTCAGAGATTCTCTAGCTCAAATGTTTTGACTGTTACAGTTTTTTTTTCTCTATGTATACTTCGTATACAGAGAAGTAAAAACAGAAATACCAAGGTAAATACACTTGTAATATAAATCAAATTTGCCAATATAATTCGAATTTGATTGATGTCAACACTTTAGATGGTAAATCTATGAAAAAAAATTTATACGCTCTCCGTTTTATAATTATTGTGTTAACGTATATTCAGAAAATAATACAGACAATTTTTGAATAGATTTTATTTAAAAATTGATAGAAATACATAAATTTGTTTTTTTTGTAGTTCAAAACTTTTTAATTGTTTATTTATTGTGTTCACGAATAAAAATAATTTCAAAAAAGTGTTTTTCAGGCTCAAGATCTGAAATGCAGAGATTCTCGAACTCAAATGTTTTATGATTACAGTATTTTCTCTTTGTATACTTCGTATACGAGGAAGTAAAAACAGAAATAGCAAGTGAAATCAGCTTGGATATTTTGATAATTAATTTGATGCATTTCCTTGATGTTTCTAATTATATGTCAACTTTAATATTTAAGCAAAAGAAAATTTTATTTGAATCGTATTTAGAAAAATCATGAATAATTGAATTTACAACAATGCATTGCTGAATTTTGTATGATTTGCTATATAACCTTCAAGTTTTGTCCAGCTTCTTTGCCATTATTTTAAAAGAATTTATCTGAATACTTCAAGATTTGTCGGATTTCAAAGAAAGCACAGTCGTTAATCTAGGAAAAGTTTTAATAAATAGCTTCCTTTAATTTGTAAAGTTAGTAAAACCATTCAATTTAACGAATGCATCTTCATCATTTCAGTTAAAATAGCTGTTGAAACTATTTAGAATCCAATCGCAAGAAAAAGTAAAGAAGAAAAAAGCCGGGCTAGAATTTAATTTTAAGTCGTAAATTTCTCACTTCCACTGCCAGCAGTGTTTGTGGCAAAGAAACATTTGTTAACCCATCCTTTTATCGAAATCAACTGCTTGGTTGATTATCTTTCTCTCCAGCACAAGAGGTGCTCGTCTCGTAGACGATTAGCTGGGTGAGACGAGCATTTCTACGACGAGTCATCACTTCAAGCGGACTCACAAATGGAGAAAAGGATACATCCATTGAAAAGTGGCAAATGTAGATTAAAGTTTCCCCAGAAAAGCTTTTAAAGTGATAAGGTGATCCAAGAAGTATTTAAAACCAGTCTGTCTCACCGATACGACAGACCGATTCCATCTATTTAATTATATACATTAAAACGAATCCATCATTAAAGCACTGGACTTGCAAGCGAATCAATCATTAAGACCTTTTGAAGAAAAACGGGCGCAATACATATCAGATTACAAAGACTTTTAATGAAATTAAAAAACACAAGGAGAGTAGCATTTTTCTTTGGCCTCGTCATGGTATTAATGAGAGAGAATAAACTGAAGTTTTTATTTCCATTTCGTTCGGAGCCGTGGTGCCTCAGCTTTTAATACCCGAGAAAATTTTGTAAAAACCCCTTTTCAGTTCAGTGTGTAATTATTTCCAAGCGTGAAGGTCCGAAATACCGCATATGGCATAAAGAAATGTCAGAAACCTTTTTCTCTCGATGAGATATTCGTAGGAGTTTTATTACGACATTATCAAAAATACAATAAAAAAATGTACAAAGGTATGCTGTAAAAGGCATTTATTTTGTTTCTAATGCTGGACTTATTTGAGAATCAAGAATTAAAACCGACAAAAACACCTTTGGATATTTACTGATAGAATTTCTTCATTTCTTATTTGCTGAACCAGGCTACTTTTAAAATAAATGTGCATTCCACATTAAGAATTTTTATACGAATTTTATTCATTTTAAAGTGTTGCTGCAGTCAAAGTAAAACTCAGAAAAATTCTTATGCTTGCAATAAAATATCAATAATGATAGAAAGAACTTTAAATAAAATTGTTCTAGCAGCATTTAATAATAGTTATTTATTTACTCCTGCGCAACATATTCTGATAGACATTCTTGCACATAGACAAACTTTTTGATGCAGAGATAAACACATTAACTGATATAAGAGATTAATTAGTTTGAGTTATTTACCTAGAATGGGTTGTGATTAAAAAAAAACTGTCATGGAGTTTTTGCTGTGCATTCCTTAAACTAAAGGGATGCTAACTCTTAAAGAAGCTTCAAGACAAAAGTAAAATTTTTTTTGCATGCCTTTAAGAGGTAAAGGCATGAATTTATGGCACTATATAGACTAATTTATTTGATTAACACATTGATTGCTGCAAAATTTGCCTGTAATTCCCATTTCTTATCTAACTGGATGACCCCTTCTCCAGTACAAATATAATTCCAAAAAAGAATTCATCTAATTAGATAGATGGTTCGAACCCAAATCTTAAGATCGTGTTAACTTCCCGTATTGAAGTTATCATGTTAGAAATCTAAAATTATGGTCTGAAGATCAAAAACGTAAATAATGGTGAGTACAGCATTCTATAAGCTTTTAAATTCTGATATACATGCAGTGGCTTCATATTAACAACAGGTTTTCAGTGGAACTTAAAATTGCGATCTTTATTTCACGTCAAAACGTGATCGTTATATCAAAACGTGATTTAACATTAAAAAACGCTACTTCAGAACATGAAGTCGACACTATAAAACAGTACATGGATTATTATTAAACAGGAATTCAAATAGATTATGCAAGAATTAGATATAAAATGGGTTCTGATTTGTGCTCGCATAAAAATGCTTACTATTGCTTCCTTTTAAGTTAAAATCTTATTTCAAATTTGCATTATGAGCTTATTTTTTAGGTAAAACAGATTTCATTATTTTGTATATTTCATACATTAATTATTATGTATAAAAACTAAGAAAGAAAAAAATGCAAATGTAATTTTAGAAAATTATCTTAAATATAGATATAGTTTTTGTTAACTTTTGATAGAGTTTTATTTCCAGAAAAGAGCATCTTTTCCAACCTTGTTTAAAGAGAACGAAATATTTATTTTTCAAATATATAATAAACTTAAGATTTCTCACTCTTCATTCTATCCACACCTGATTAATTTGTCCAAGATAATTAATTAAGAAGCAAATGAACGCCAAGGATGATTTAATTTAGTACAAAATATATTATACTTTGTGTGCAATATTACGGACAAATGCCTTACTAATTTTTTTTGGGACCATTTCAGCCTTCTAAAAACTGGATATAACATTACCCGAAGCTTTGTAATTAATTTATTGAATAGGGAGGATAAAAATGAATAGTGTCAAAAGGTAATTTTTAACCATAATTAAATTCTAAAACAAATAATTAGCCTTTAAGTAATGACTTCAGATTTCGATGATTTCTCCAGATTGTTCAGTGGAATTCCCTAGAAGGCGATGGGTTGATATTTAAATGAATAAACACTCGATCAACAACGCATGTGAGAAAGCCATTTAATTTTGTGTTCTTTTAAAAGAAATTGTGTTTCCTAATCGATTACTTGAAGTTGTTAAGAATATCGATTATCAAAATGACTTCAGGCTGTAATCAATCTGCTATAATTTGCGTTCTACTGTGTTTGCTGAACATTATCATACTCTTATCCATAACCTATTTTTATTAATCTTTCTTTTAATTAATTGTTGATCAAATTTTTCGCAATTGTTATTAAGTCTGAAATAAAAAGGATACTTTATTGAATAATAATTATTGCTCAATTTTTTAATGACTAGATAAAATGAATTAGATCTTTTTAAAACTGAGTGGTCTTGGATGTTTTTAATTTTTTTTTCCAATTATAATCACAGCGGCTTTTATTAAAAAGTTTCTTTCTACAAAAGTTGCTTAAATTTATATGAATAACGGCAAAAAATTCGCGGAAAGTTATTAAAAATAATTAATTAAGCAATTAATTAAAGTTTTGGCACTAAAGACTTTATTTCTTCAAGCAAAATATCCCCTGAAAAAATATTTTTAATTATTTTAAGTGAACTGAAAAAATGCAAAAAGGTTTGAATGAAAATGAAAAGTGTAGAAAATTACTGTGTAATATAGAAAGAGTCGCATTACCATTTTATTACCATAAAATTATAATTGTATTAAAAAAGTAACCATTTTATTGAAATAAAAACATCGTTTTATTAAAAAGAATGATACACTTTTAAAATTAATTTTAAGAAGAACAACAATGAAATATTTCATTTTTTTAGTAACTAAATAATAAATAATCCATAATAAGTAAAAAAAATTTTTTTAATTCGTCATGAATAAATTATGTTATATTTTATGTATTTTTATTGAAAAAAATACTTAATCTTTTGCAAAAAATTAAATGATAATTCATTTTTTATTCTGTTTTGAAAACTCTGAATAAGTCATTTTCGAATTTTTAATTTATATTTGCAGTTCCACGTATCAGTATCTAAACTCTTAGATCAAACTAAGTGCTTTAATTGTCAATAACAGAACATAAATAATTTCTGTGCTACATCACGTAATTAAACATTATTTTAAATTCCTCAGAATATGGATTACTTAAGTGTAAAACTTAATTCTTTTTAAATATATTAACTTCTTTTAAATAAATTAAGATCGTATACAAGAATATTTGATTGGGTATCATGAAGCTTTGCTCATGATGCCATCTGAAATTGCTACAAATCCTGATGCCTTTAAAAAGTATGATGTTCCTATTGTATTTGAATATGCATTAAAATCAACTTTTTCTAGCATTACTTAATATAGTAATTAGAAAAACACGTAACTAAATATCTCAATATATTTCAAAAATTCTTCGAAATTATAAAATCTTTACACTAATCATGCATACAAGCAACTAAAATGGTTAAATAAATCTCTGACTGAAAAATCGAACAAAAACTTTTTTTTTATTTTCTCAACTTGATTTATAAGAGGGAATTTTACCAATTTGGAATAAATACAACGTTTTATAATGACTTTGATATTTCTAATCGTAAGTATCTCGATTTCAATGGAAACCAAATTATTGCTTCTATTTTAATAAATATTAATAATTCATACAGATATTGTTAGATACCTGAAATGGTTTTCCCATAAGGGATTATTTTTAAAAGGCCTTTATCGTAATTTTCCAGTTTGCTAAATCATCAGCTATCAAAAAGGAATATTTTGCCTTTTTTAGGAATATTTAAATAGCAGTTTTCAAACAGGATTTTATATCCCAAATATTTTTAAGACAAATGAGACCGTACTTACAATTAGTATTGGAAGATAGTCTCTCATCTTCAATCAAATAATAACATAAATAGTTTAAAAAAAAGAAAATTATAATAAGCGGTGGTAATTTTTAAACAAACTATCTCCGGACTATCCATAACCCACTGATTTAGTTTAAATTTTTAATTTTAGTAAATAAATTCTTAATATTGAAGTTCATTAAGATTTTTCAATATTGAAGTTCAAATTCACTGTATTGAATAAGATAGAATGCTTGCATGAAGAATACAAGCATTATTCGAATCTCTCGAAAACTTTTAAGTCTTAAATATAAGAAAAAGACTAAGATACTGAATTGTATACACTTGAAACTAGATGTATACGCATTAAAAAATTAGAATACAAAAAAGGAACTTCAGATAGGCAATTTCTTTACTTTTATTCGATAAGAAAATAGCGGATAGCTGAAAATGATGACTTGATTATTAGGGGTGTTCTAACACTATATTGCGCTACTCATTCCAAAACGCATTTAAGAAACTTAATAAGTTTTTAATGAATTAATGATGTATCAATAATAGTGTTGTGGATAGCAATAAGTTAGTCTGGATTTATTTAAATTTATTAAAAAAATTAATTAAAATTCGTTACTCTTTTCATTTTAGATTCTAAATATATTCCTTGCTATGGATAATGCGGTTGTTATTTTAGTTTACGAAAAAATGCATTAATGGACTTTTTGCTGTGTGGCTTTTAAAAAGAATGTATACAAGAATTTCCAATATTTCCCACGAATTTACACAAAGGTATTATTTAAATAAAAAAAGGACAAAATAGATAATATTTTCGCCCATTTTTTTACATAAACTTAAGTAAATAATAATACTAGACATTTTAATCGAGTGGAAATCAACTGTTTATCTCTTGAATTATAATTAAATTGTATCTGTTCAGTTAGGGGGTGTAGCTAATGTATCTCTGTAGATTTACATTGAAAACAATTCATATATACTGCTTTCTAAACAAACGACTGTCCTTTTTTTGTTAGTTTTTTAAACTCGTCGTGCTATTTACAATTATACTTAAATGTAAGTATATATTGCCTTTCTAATCCCTATTTTTAGTACACATGTCATTCAATTTAATGAAACAAAATTTTTTAAACTTATGAATCGTAAATTGTCCTAAAATGCATTCCTTAGCAAGCCATGTTTCACTCGACATCCGCTTACCTCAGTGTCTCAAGTTAACTTCAGAATCACTAAAAGTTCGTAAGGAGTTAATAAGTTTTTACTACTGAAATGCATAATGATTGATTAAATTGCTTTCCAATTTATAACTTTTTTTTAAATCGAAATCTTGTACCCGATGTTCAATAGACTAATTATTTTACGCTCACATAAAAAAGTATTTATTCTCCTAATTTTTACTAATCAAAGGAATGGATTATGACTGCCGATTTTCAAAGCAATTATGTGAATAATTTACCTGCAAGAGTTAGAGCTGTGAAGATACTACAATTAATTAAATTTAACTACAATTAATCGTTGTAAAATGCATGGGAGAAAAATTCACTTAATTAATGAAGGCGCTGTTTTAGAAGAAGGAGGGGCCTCATTGAAGAAGATTCCGAAGCGCAGGTCGAACTTTGAGAAAGATTCATTGTCTTTTTTTTTTCATTAAAACCCAGAATAAGAGTAAATCATTCCAACACTTCATCAACAATGAACCGCTTGTAATAAGAGGAATTAAGAAAAATTCATTCTAAGGCGCCTTTCTTTTAAATCCTGCAATCCCGTTTTCTTATGAACTCTTTTGTTATCCTTACATCGAGAATTGCCGAGTTTTTTGTTTGTTCTGTAAAGCATATTTACAGTCTCGTATCTTTGGAAGCAGAAATATCATTGAAAGAGAAAAGTTAGCAGAAATAATTGTCGATTTTTATTTATACATAAAGCATTCGATTAGGAGTTGCAAGAGGTAAAATAATGGAAATAAAAATTATTTAGAAGCTCCTATAAAAAACATATATTTTTCACCTCGTATGAGATTTTAAGAAAGAATAGAATCAATTCGCATGACATCTCTATCACATAGCAAACTAAGCTGCGCATACAATTTAACGGAAAACTGTACATTATTTTTATGCTGTGCTAAGGAGGAAATTGTTTTTTCTTCCTGTAAAATGTGCAGTCTATTCGAATATTGATATTTCCCAATGTGTATCATGTGAATTTTCAAATGAAATTGCATGTCATATAAAACACCATAAATTGTATTCTTAGCTGAAAAAATTAATCATTGCTAATACTTTGAATATAATTCTAGAACTAATCCATTTGTTATTTTTGTTTACAACTTATTTGAAACTTTATGCTTTTTTAATGAATTAAATATATACTGCAAAATTTAAAATTTAGAATTGCGGTTTAACCAAAATTGATTGACGAATCAATTCAACAGGACAACAAAAAAGAAGAAGAGAGAAAAGAGAAAAAGTCAACTAGCAACAGCTTTTAAATTGATGTGTTTTGAGTTCACTTACATTTTGCTGTAATTTAACTGATGATAATCCGTTGTTTTGATTTTATAGATCTACATTAGGCCCTAAACAATTTTACATTCGAATTTTTCTATCAAATATTTATCAATTAAACAAAAATATATTAAACATCTGTCCTTTAAAAACAAGACTAGAAATTTAATTGGACAAAGGTTTTTCCAAATTTTTCTATCAAATATTTATCAATTAAACAAAAATATATTAAACATCTGTCCTTTAAAAACAAGACTAGAAATGTAATTGGACAAAGGTTTTTCCAAAATTTTCTATCAAATATTTATCAATTAAACAAAAATATATTAAACATCTGTCCTTTAAAAACAAGACTAGAAATGTAATTGGACAAAGGTTTTTCGCCGATACATGTTTTATCAATTTTATGCAGATTTCTTAAAATTTCTTAAAATGCTTAAAAACTGATTCAATACCACAAGTTTTTAATGAAAAATCTTCTAAGCTTTATGAAAGAGAGCTAGTATATTTAAAATTTTCTCAGCCCTAACTGAAAATTAGTACAATAATTACTCTGAAATGTATTAATGCATTAAACACAAACAAAACTTTTTCTAACCGTCTATCACATCCTTTAAAAAAAGAAACTTTCAAACTATTTTAAATATTCATTTTATCACTCTTTTTAATTTTTGAAACGATTTTTAAAGAACGAAGCGACAAGATTATCCCTTAAAAAGCATTTCCACTAGCTTGCCACTCGGAATCTAGGAGGAGCCATTGATTTAAATGCTTCTTCTTTTACACGCATCTACCTAATCGAATAAGTAACAGAAACATACATGCAAGGAAGTGATAATCAAGCGGAACTGGTCATAAAAATTACGATCAAGTCGTTCTTTCCTATTCAGAACTGTTAGACCATGCGAAAGATACTGTCGACTCTTTTTCGACTCGCAAAGTACTTGGAGATATCCATCCATCAGGATCAAGAAGAAAAAGAAAGGCAAAAAGGAAGACCCAATTGCCTTAAATATCTAAGAAAGTATTTCGAGCGGCTTAACCTTTTTCTCTTTAGATGAAACCTTAAATCTTTTATTGCCATTGATTTTCAAATGTCGGTACAATTATGCAGAGATCGTTTCCTCCGCTGTTCGAGGCCATTCTACAGCAAATGGCACTTTTTTTATTGAAGAAAAGAGGAGGTATTCTTAGAAGACACTCAGCGAAGATGTTTTCCAAGCGATCCACTTCGCATAGCAAAGGAATATTACAACCATTAAGAGGATTATAGATTAATTAAAAGGATTATACTGATGCTAAAAAATGGATAGAGCTGGAAGGATGATAAAATATGAGGTGACAATATATTGCTGTTTGTCCCATCGAAGATTTTACTGTCTTTACGGCTTAACAGTAGAATCATTTTGCGAAACACTGAAACTATCAACAGTACAGCTAGTGTTTTTAAAAAAGAATTTGTATCAGAAAAAATATTCCAACGTTGACTCCTGTATATACAATAGCTATAATCTAAGCCCGAAACAATATTTTTCTTATTAAAGTACGTACATTACAATTGACCGGCTTTCTGGCACAGAGGTAGTGCGTCTTCCTCGTTTTCTGGGAGTCCCGGATTTGAGCCCCGGCTAGGGCATGGTTGTTCTTCTGTGTGCTATCAGTGAGATGTGTGACTGCGCCCCACTGTAAAAAGGGGTTGTGCAAGCGACTGTGATGGGTATGTGGCTAAAGTAGTACTCTTGGCCCTAGTTGGCGCTACTTGAAACAAGAGACGCATATCTTCGGCTTAAAATCTGCTGATGTATCAGCGGGGCTTGTCCATGGCAAGTGCCATAAGTAACAACAACACATTACAGTAAGCAAAGAAAGAAAACCTTCCTTATATTTAATTTCAGAAATTCAAATCAATCACGTACGATGCTGAAAATCATTTTTAGAAATAATATGCATTTTACAAAAGTCAAGAAAAACTCAGTGACGTAATAAGAGAAGTGAATAGGGATGCATAGATGCCGCGAGCGGAAGTTTAAAGAAACATTATTGACTCAATATCTTTGCTTTAGAGCACAATTTAAAGACAAAAACTGATGAATGGATGGATGGCACGAAAAATAAATACTATGCTCCATGCATCAAGTATCTTTGCTAAACCACTGGATAAACTTACAAAATCCACAGGAAAAACTGTAAGATTTTGTTCCTTCTCTCGGGAGAGGAAAGCATATATAGGTTCCTTCAAATCAAATAAACTAGTAGTTTACATAACAGAAGAAACAAATTAAATCCGCAGACAGTGATAATATTTTTGCTTTTTCTCATCATAAAAGTAGGATAATACATTTCAAGGGAAAGGAAAAATAAAAAAGAAACAAGTTTTCTAGAAAGTCTAGCGAGTTTGCAAAAAGAGAAAAGGAACGACACTTTTGCCAAGAAGTCTGCCTAATAAACTTTTCCTGTTTCAAAACCTGATATTATATAAAACCAGTAAAACTATAGTCGAGCACAAAATTATTTTTGCTTCGTTTCTGTGACAAATTAACTGAATAAAAAAAAGAGGAAATAAGAAGTTGTTCTATTTAAGAAATATCAAATACATCAAAACATCAAACAAAATAACTGCTAGGGAATGAAATTTCTGGGTGTTTTAATTTTATTTTCATTAATTTAAATGACATGTCTCTAAAATTACACGTAAGAAATTTGACGAGACAGACAGCAATGTACATGAATGTAACAGGCCTGTTACAAAAAGCAAAGATTATTAACTGACCTAAGTATAATCTTTGCTAAGGTACCTAAAGTCTCTTAGAGATGTACAAAATGAAAATTCACCGTATTAAATTTCACTACATTGAATTAACATATTACATTTTTTAAAAATATTAAAGTTTATTCATGAAAAAAATATTGTTTTCTAACTCATAAATTGAAAAGATCATAAGATTGAAAACTCATTAATCAAGTATTTGAAGTCTGAAAAGTGAAGTGAAAAAAATCTCATTGTCGTATACAGAGAATGTCAGAATTTAATACATGCAACTGTATGACATTTTTTCAGTTGCAATACAATATAAATACTTGTATTGGAATCGAAATTTGCTTATGTAATAAAACAATTAGAATATGAATCACACTTTTAAAGACTTTTTTTTCTCAATGCTTGATTCATTTATAATTTTGAAAAAATCTAAGACCTTGTTAAATTTTATTACTCCAAAAAGCTAAATAGCTCATTCATTTTCAAAACACAGAAATATGATCCAAAAAATGGTTTCCATATGAATGCATTTTTAAAAAAGAAATTCAAATAAGCACTATATGTATAGATAGCGAAGATTAAAGAATATATTACTTGTAAAAACAATTAAAATTGTTAAACTGTTTAAATTAACCATCACAGTAAACTTTTCCTATACTAAAAAAAATATTTTTCCACTATAACGGTTACAAATGTTCAGCTAGTTAAAAAGCATATTTCTTAAACAAATAAAATTGCACTCAAAAAGCATATTGGCAACGAATATCAAAAATGGAGAAGGCCATTAAAACTTTGCTCACTCTGAACGAAAACAAATCAACTGGTGTGCTCCATTGGCCAAGTTTAGTTTTCACAGCAAAATGAACAGCCCCGAGGGGAAAATAAGTACTTCGCAAACTGTTGATTCGTGCATTGGGAACTTCATTGCACAGGGGCAAAAACGAAAATCCACTCACTAAAAGCCGATCAACAAGGCAGCAATGCACTCAAGAAACTGGTGATGGATCGGGCTTCATTTAATGAAGTCTCTTCCATGCTTTCATCATCCACCTCCTATGGCCAAAACCATTCCCGGGACTCTTTTGTGTCTGTAAACTTCAACTAATAACGTGATTAATGCAAATCCAAGTCGCCAAAAGAAGAAAAAGGGATCTGTGTAAAACACGATCTTTCTTCGCTCCGTCTCAGTGGGCGGGTGAGCCAGCCTCCAATGGGGCTGATCTCAAACATTATCTTTCCAGAAGTAGCCCCAAATCTCTGAAGTGAGCAAGAAAACAAACGCTTTTATAATCAGGTTGGAGGAAAGCAGATTCAAAAATAAGAGTTTATATAATTTTGAGGCCGGGGTTGGGGTACACATGTAAAAGCTATAAACATTCCCCTCCCCTCTAAGATATAAGTCCGCGGAGGGTAACCGCCTTCCTAAAACGCGACACAAAATCCTTTACAAGAGATTAACGGAGATGGATGTGAGATAAAACACACAACGGAAATTAGGGTCGTGATCCAATTTATTGGTTTTGTTCATCCCTAACAGTAAAAATATTTATTCGGAAAAGCTGGATCATTAACTGAGCCTAGAATTTTCTTTTTACCGACGAGTCCTCCAAACCATCTATTAGACTGAGATATCCAATTGCCAAACAACGCAGAAATCTATAAATAGGAGAATTACATGATTTTAAAATAGAGCATTTCGAAATAAAGAGCAATATCAAAATGTTGAGCTATGATAAATGACCACAACGATAGATTGAAGCTAGACGTTTTAGAGTTTTGGATTCACCCTATCAGATGGAAAAGTTGTAGATTCTTTTTTAATTGATCAAAATAGAATATAAATCGAATTTTGATATTATAAAGGATCAATCACCAGCTGCAAATTAAAAACTGTAATATTATAAATAATTATGTCATAATTTTGCAAAGTAGTACTATTTTCATTAAAGGATGTAAATCTGAGTTCAATGGTAGAATTTTTGAAAACTGAAGTTTTGTATACTTAATTATGCGCAGTTAGAATGAAGGATTGTAATATAATTGACTTAGTAATTCAGTTTATCCCGTGAATTCGATAATCACAGAATTATCTGACAAATAAAAAATACTTATATTATTCGAATTTATTATATTTTCCTATTTATTAAAAAAGTGAAACTACGAAAGCTTTATACGAAACACTATAAAAGATACCGATTCACAAATAAATTGACAATTCTCATTTATTGAACGATAAATTTCAAATATTAGCAGTAGAATAATTTTTTAAAAAAGTTGTAAATATAATTATTTTCTTTAATCAAGTTTACTTCAACAAAAACAAATACTGAACTGTAAGAAAAAAGAAATAAGAATTAGGATTATAAGAAAAAGAAATAAAAATTCAAATCAATATTTTATTTACTCTGAATGATTTATCATTTAGCAAAGATATTCTTATTTATGCAAAAATAAAGACAGTTAAATCAGAATTATATATGTCGTAGTAGAATGTTAATTTGTGTTTACAATTGAATATAAAATAATTAGATGTAAATCCATAATCCATCAAGTATATAATTTGGAACTAAATAAATGCAGAATAAACTTTTATAATTGGATAATATAATGCATTACTTTTTGTCATGGATTCATTAAATAATAGAAAATAACTTTTGAGAAATCTCATTTTTTGCAGAGTGCTTCGAAATAAAACCGGCATAAAATGGAAAGCTTCTTAGATAATGTCATGAAAGTCTCACGTTGATTAACTATTGTATAATATAAAATGCTTAAAATTAGGCAGATTTAATAACGGTTCTTCTATTAGAAGACAAAAAGAAATTAATTCCAAACAACAAACGCAAAATGAAGCAGCCAACAACAATGCTAAATAAATTTATAAAAACAAAATCCCGGATTGAAAAGTGCCCTCATTTGCTACTTCCGGAGTTTAATTTTCCGAGCAGCTTGCATCTAATGAATAAGCCCTGACTCATGTGAAAATGTAAATTTCAAATGTTTCTTTAATCTTACTCGATAAGTCTCAAGGTAGCAGATTAATCGTTCATAAATTACTCATTCACGCCGTGACAGATGCTTTTCCTGAGTCTAGGAGAGCAGCTTGGATGAGTCTGTTATTTGAACGACGACTCGGGTTATAAAAACAAAAAAAGAAATGTACGAATAAAGTAAATAAAAAGCAGACTTGGCCTGACAGCCCGTTTCAGCTGTTACAGAAACACTGATGGTTTGCTTTTCCTTACGAATACCCTACGGCCTTGGATCAACTGTCTGGTTGCAGTCTAAAGGAAAAAACGAGTTTGATTGCGTTATCAATTGTTTTTTTATTGAGCTTCGAGTATTTTAGCCTATAGCTGGGCTTCCCCCTCCCTATAATTATTATTAATGACAGTCTTAAAACACTTTTTCCAACATCTGTTTATCTGTTCGTTTATTTCTTCGATAAAACGATTAAATCAATCACGACTTATGCGAATTACTTGAAGTACACGAAAACGACAGCATTGCGCAGTTTCATAAATTGTTTTTCTTTTAGAATAGAATGACACGGAGTTGTTTGCATCTGTCCGTTCTATTTTCGACACGAATAAAAACTCGTACGCGCTATCGCATGCTACTTTGTTATTGAAACTAAATTTTTTATTCATTTCAATGGTTAAATCATATACACAGAAATTAAAAAATTTGGTCCCATGGGTGATCTGAAATGTGTTTTAAAGATAGAAATATTTAGCTGCGAAAATAGAAAATATCATAATCAAGAATAAGTAATAACGTAGTAATAATGTGAAACATGTTCAAATAACCGCTAAAGGAAGTCATATTATACAAAGATTTGGTGAAGCAAGAACCCAGTTTTAATTCCATGATTTTTGTGATTCTTAGGTTTCGATTGCTATAAATTAATTATTTTACTGAAGAATTTTTTGTTATATTTATTATTTGCCAAGGCAATTTATTTAGAATTCATCAGAGCAATAGCCGTCATAAAATTTGGAAATTTTGTATTTTCAATTTTTTTCAAAGAAGTTTAAATATAGAGAGAGATCTTAGGATTTTTTTTCACTACTTTTTTCATTTAGTGAAAGGTGGGGCATATTTCTCAGCATTGTTTCTATTAAAAAAGATCTAATGAATTTTATCCTATAAAATTAAATAAATAATTGTTGAATATTTCTTAACATAAATAACAAAAATTATTTTAGAAGAATATTAATAAATACTTAAACTTAAGCTGATATGGAAACTAATACTTTTTTTAAATGAGAGCTAAATTGCAAATTTCAATCTAAAAAAATCGCTAGAAAAGTGATCCAGAAAAAAACTTAGAATTTTTTTTGCCTGAGTTTTATTACCTCGTTCTAATAATGATTTTAAAAATATGCAATTTTTTATTTAAAGTATTTTTGAAGTACACAATAAAAAAACTTAGAATTTTTGTCTTTTTGCCTGAGTTTTATTTTCTCGTTCTAATAATGATTTTAAAAAATATGCAATTTTTTATTAAAAATATTTTTGAAGTATACAGTAAAAAAGAAATTATCAAGATAATCCATTCTTCACCTAATTTTAAAAGGCAGATTATAATTTTATATAATCTGTTTACTGCAAAAATTATTATTTATTTTATCAAATGTCGATTGTAATAATATATGTACTTAGTTTATTGCTCAAAACCGAAGCCGTATTGATAACAGCAGTCATAGTATGGAATTCTTTTGATCCTCTGCACAGCCATTAAGATGTTATTTATGGTATTTAAGAGGCATAAAAAAGTTATAACCCAGGTGCAGATCACTACGTGAAGTAAGGTAAAAGAAAATTTAGCCTTTATCATGACACCACACCTTAAGGAAGGCTTGTCTTTCTTTTTAAAGGGTGAGGCATTTTTTTTCACGCATACTTTGAACCGAAGTCTTGAATTGTTAACTGTCATCATTGGGTGGGTCCGAGAAATGAGGTGCATGTCATATTAAATTTAAAATCGCCGTCTTAAAAGTTCATGAAAAAATACTATTGAATAATAAAGTTATGTGAATATTAAAAAAATTTAATAAGAAAGGTCAATAACCAATCGCCAAAGCTGCATTTGCTGCTTCAAATAAGTTATAGCAGATGCAGTAAAATGACAAATAAGGCTAATGCCCTTTTTCAGATAAAAGCTTAAATGTTTGTCTTTTTTTCCATACGACAGACAAACATTATATCATTGGATGTCTTCTTTTTTTCTTCTTCTAAAAAATGGTTTACTGCTCACTTTAATTTTCTGGCCTCCTTGCTGCTTAATTTCAAAATAAAAATGTGAGTGTTATCCCGAAAATTTTAATATTGTTTTTTCAATTATTGAACTATCTAATATCTTTAAAAAGAATTACAATCTTTAGAACTATAGAGTTTAAAAAAATTTAATATTAAGAAACATAATAAGAATGAATAATTTTTTGCTCAATATATCTAGATTTTCAAGTTGATTATTTTAAACAATTATTTTATAGACTAAAATGACATTTAATTTTAATTTTTTATGTAAGTGAAGTATTTTTCTTACCACTTTATATAATTAACATTTTATATTTTTTGTTTTGTGTATTTTCTTAGATATTTAAATTCTATTAAAAGTGCGTGCCCTTCAGGTAGGATGTCACTGGTTTATTGATTTCAAATATTTCTTTAAATAAATGTATGAAAATTTCAAAATTAATTACTTAATGGTATAATTATAATGAAACATAAAATGTAATTATATATTTTCTTGTTTATGCACCCGGTTTTCTTCGAAAGTGTTTCTTGCTGTAGTTTTAAATTGTATCATTTTATTAAATGGATACAATATTAACATATATATTGTGGTGGATTTATTATCAGATAAAGAAAAATGTATTTTTCAAAATCGCAACAGAATTTTTTTAGACACTCGAGACCTCAATAAATTTATTTCGTTAATTTAACTAAATGGATTTTCATTATGTAAATTAGTTTATTTTTAATTGGAGATTTAAGTTACATTTTTTATTTATTAATCTGTTCTGACGAAATGATTTTACAGCTGATGAGTTGAGAAATTGTATTCTTCAAAATCCAAAGGAGAAAATTTAGGTACTCGACGCTTTCAAGAAATTTGTTTGATTAATTTAATTGAACATTGATTTCATTTAATTAATCAATTTATTTTTAGTTAAATGATTCCATTTTTAAATTATAATTAATTATTATAGATGAATAATATTATTTTTGTTTAATCATTTCAGAATTTTTCCGCAATATTTAAAAAGTTTATACGATTCATTGTTTGTGTATTCTTCAAAACCGATGGCATTCGATGCTCTCGAGAAATATGTTTGAATAATTAAATTAAATGCTAATTTTATTTAATTAATTAGTTTATTTTTTATTGGATTGTCCCATTCTTAATTTATAATTAATTAATATAAGTAAATTACATTACTTTTGTTTGATAATTTCGGTATTTTTCAGAAATATTTATAGGTTTAAAAGTTCGGTCTTCTGTGGTGGAATGACCGAAGAGTAGAGGAATGGCAGTGCACTCTTCAAAAATCACAGTGGGGTAATTCTTCCGCACTCGGTGCACCCAAGAAGTTCATCGAACTACCTTCCCAGCGAAAGGGTTAACCCCCTAGAAAGACACCCCCTTTTTCCCAGCCGATTCGGAAATGGCTTACCTGTTACTGAAGCTGTTCCCCGTCCCATCCCGAGTCAATGCGCCCCAAGACATACCCCACAACACACACAGAACTCCATCCAAGTAAGTACCTCTTTTCATTTGCGCTCTCTCTCTCACACACACACACTCACGGAGATGTTCCTCGATAATCGCGACTTACTTGAAAAATGAGCCCCGCTGTGGCGGATTAAAAGCAAGGTTTTGTAGGATTGTTTTGGGGCTCACTTTGCTATTTGGGAGACCTCAAGAGTTGCGCAACTATTGCTCCGCAGAGATGATTACCTTCGAAGGTGAGAAGAGCGATGAAAAGTGATTTCGTTTTCATTCACGCTCGAGACGCAAATGAGGGTTGATTTTAGGGATGATTGGGAGAGAGGTGGAGGAGCAACTACTTAGGTCGCTGTCGTTCGAAAGAAGGTGATCGCGCTGCTACCGGAGTGTTACGATCGTAAGTAAAGAAATAAAATGTTTAAATAGTTATTTATTTAACGCCTTACCTAGTTTAAATAGTTTTTGATACCTGTAATATGGAATGTAACAGATTTAGAGAGCGAAAGTGATTTAAATGCAACAAATGTAGCGAGTTTTCTCTTCATTCTTGTGAAGATGAATTTATCGGCTGATCCTTATAAGAGTAAACTGATTCAATAAAGTTACATTTTACGATGATATAATTAAAATTAATATTAAAAAACATCATTTTTTATTATTTTGAAGATACTATCATTTTGTATTTGTATTTCTATAATATATTTATTAATGCAATATGCTATTTTGAAATTAATAAACTGAATGTAAAAGTATTTATAAAAAAAATTCCTGTTTATTTTCTAATTTTTTTTTCGTTTTTTAAAAATTATTATTACTCATTTCAAAAAATAATAGTGAGCAATAAGAAATCATTTACAAAAAATAAAATTTTCTTTTGAATATTATAAAATATATCTCTAAATATTCTCAATATTATAAAACATATCGCTATATATTCCCAATATTATAAAATATATCGCTAAATATTCCCAATATTATAAAATATATCGCTAAATATTCCCAATATTATAAAATATATCTCTAAATATTCCCAATATTATAAAATATGTCGCTAAATATTTCCAATATTATAAAATATATCGCTAAATATAAAACTTTCAAAATTCTTTCAGAAATAAATTTTGACATACATTTCTTCTCCCTATAGAGATAAATAACACGCATGCGCATGGGGATCACAATACAGCGGAAGTGAACGCGGATGCCATCGGGCTCGCAAAGTCATTAACCTTTCAGGCACTTTGCACTCTAAGTAACTATTTTATTTTTGTTATATAAATATTTATCTATTTAATATTAGTATTTCTTCAATATAAAAAATTAACACATTGTATTAAATTATTTTTTAATTATTATTATTTTTAGTTTACTGTGGTCCATTGTTTCTTACGTACTTTTGAAATTCAACAAACCTTATAACATGATTACTTATTAGTGTAGCATACTATTTTTGTTTACTTTTACTATTTTTTTCGTAAGATATACAGTGTAGTCTCTTTTTGTTGAAATGGCCTTTAAAAATAATAGTTAATAACATTATTAATAAGAACAGAAGGTTCAATGTTGAACTTTTCCGGAAGGTGAATGAACTGAGTTCAATCAGTTCTGATCTGTATTAAAATTTTAAAATCAGAATTTCGTGTATTTTGATCATTTTATTCAAACCAATTGTAATGAATATATTGATTGCCAAGAGAAAATGGGAGGGGGAAGGGACTAAAATTGGAGTCTTATTGGAAAATGGAGGGAATTTTTCAGAAAATTTCATCCTCAATACATTACAATTTTTTTTCTTAACTTGAGAATTTTTTATCTCATATATATTCATTAGATCATATTTCCTTTATATACGTATATCGATAGGATCTCTTGATCCTGTCAATTTTTCTATTTAAAAATGGTAATAATCACATTTGCACTACTTTTAAGCAAGATACGAAAGAGGTACATTGCCTCAATCAAGCATTTATTTTTTTTAAGTCAGCAATTCAAAATCACTTTAAAATTCTTGTGCAAGAAAGTCTAATTTATTTTTAATAAATAATTAAGCTCGAATTGAATTAAAATATCGATAAAATACGTAATCAAAATCATGTTACGCTAGTTTAGAGACGAAGATAGTAGTTTATCTAAAATGCAGGTATTTATTTGTATTGAAGTCATTAATGATACTCTTCGGTCACATTCATATGATTTATTTAGGGAAAGTAATATATAATAATGTATTTTAACGCCTTTTTTATAAGTGTTTTTGCATTTCTTTGGCTATATATCATCAGGAACAAATTAAAAAAGCATTCAAGCTTACTTAAACCTCAAAGTCAAAAGCATTTCACAAAAAAGATTAGAAGTTTCTCTGCTTAGTAAACAGCAAAATCTCAGTACAGCAAAAAAAATAAAAAGTACAATGTTCTTCTAGAATTAATATAAAAAATTTCTTTTGTAATCAAAATATGTCAGACATTTATTTAAAAAATTATTTAGCAATCGAATAATTAAAACGTTAAATTTAAAGCGAAGAATATTAAAATCTTAAATAAAAGCTGGCGAATTTAAAATGTACCAGCCTTAAAAAAATATATTTTTGGATATCTGCATTGTTTCTCAAAGTTATTTCATTTCGTATTCTGTAATAGTATTAAATAAAAAAAATCATGATGAAGAAATTTCGAAAAAAAAATAACTGTAATTGAGGAAATAAGCAAAATTAATTCGTAAAGATCTCAACTCATTATGCTGTCCTCTATATTAAATTCACTAATAAAATATATACTTATAACTTTGATTCGTAAACTAAGAGTAAGATTTTCCCAGACAATTTTTTTGCAAATTTCTTACATCTATTTTGTTGAGTTTTCACCTTAAAATTTTTAGCACAATGCAACGTCATTATAAATTACATAATATCTTCATGAAAATATGCAGCATACCAAAAGGTATATTTTATAACAAAGAAATAAACCATAAACGATAGGAAAATTTAAAAATAATATATGCACTTTTTATATATACTTCTTTTTACTCTTGGAGTTTTTCTTACATTACTACCTTTTTTTATCTTTAATTTTCATTAGTAAGACATTATACTTGAGAATACACTATAACATTTTGGAAATTTCCATGCTCGTCTCTCCCCCCCCTATAATTTTCTGAAATGAGATTCACAATATCCAGACCAAGAGATATTCTTTTCTATCTCTACCCAAAAGCAAATATTGCAAATATTCAGTTGCTTATATTTCAATATATTTATGATATTTAATTCGTTAATTATTTAGGTCAATTTTTCTCCTTTAAATGGGAAAATTTTGATAAGATAGATCTGTCACAAATGTTTTGTAACAAACCGATTTGATTTGTTAAAATTAAAATAATAATTTTTTGTGAGTAATATTTGTAAAAAAGCTAGTTTATTGAATTTTAGTTTTCTTCTCATGATTGAAAAGTTTATTACTAATATTAGAATAATCATACAAAACTTTAAAGAATTATGAAGCAGCAATGTTTTTAGAAATTTTAGGTTAACAATTATATTTACATATATAAATTCTAAACAACGTACTTAAATATCCGAGTCAAACTGTCGTACAAAACAATTGAATGCCTTTTTCATGGAAGAAAAAATTACCTAAAATGATTCCAGTTGTCTCAACTTGATATAGAAATTCCCTTAATTTGCTAATTGCAATCTAAAGACAATCAGCATTTTTAGAACTTCTTAAACTACACAACACGCATGTAAGATTTCTTATCATCACAAGTGTCGAGGAAAAATTTCCATATAAAAATATTCATCTTTAAAATTTGGATAGTAATACAAAAATAATAAATTAATGTAGATTTCAGAATTTTAAACCTATAAATTAAGTTTAAGTTTAAAGTTTTAAAATATTACACTATATTTTGAGAAACAGTGCAGATTTCAAAAGAAACATACCCCAAGGTTTGTACATTTCAAATTTGCTAATTTTCATTCAAGATATTTATATCATTCTCTTTAAAGTTATTGCATTAGTAATCTAAACTCTAATTAATTTAGAAATTAACTACATGCAACCTTTTTGTTTCAAAAAGATTATTTGTTATATCAATTACAGAAAAATGTTGTACCTCTATCAGTTGTAGTTAATAAATGCATAAAATTGTATAAATAAAGTGAATAATTCTTTTCGGATCTTAATAGTTTCATTAGGCCGTGATACTTTTCAGCCTTTTTGTAAATCGCTTCTGAACTTGTGGTCCAATTGTACTAGAATGTTTTTTTTAAATCTATGTTTAATTACATAAATCCGTAGAAAAGCAAAAGCTCTGATAAAAATCCTTTTATTTCGTTAAAATATTTTGAAAAAAATTATTTTGAAGATTTGAAATGCTTATATATATATTTTTTACAAATCAATAATGGGAAACAGGCAGTTCCATTGTCACTAATAAGTTATAATCCCATTAACAATTATCATCATTAATAATTTATAATCACACACTAAGGATAAACAAGAATCTTTATTTAACTAATTTTTACTTATTAATAATACATATTCTTCTTTGAATATACAAACACCACCAAAATCAAAAAAAGAATTTTTTAAATTAAAATCTAGGTAGAAAATTGAAGAAGTTTAAATCAATCATGCATAAATAATTCATAACTGTAGGGGAAAAAACAGCAATATGAAGGACTATAATGGATTTACATAAGTTTTTAAGATATTTTGATTCCTAATTCGCAATGTTTTGTTGTATGTTATAAATCTTTCAAAATTTATTCATGACTAAAAATATTTTTTGAGACTCTAAAGCCATATAAAAAGAAAGAATTATCGAATCAAATAATAATAAGTTTTAATTGAAAATAAGTCAGATTTAATGTAGCGAATGTTAACTAAATATTTGGAATGAAAATTGCTTTCTCAATTAATTCATTAGCTAATTATTAATTAGAATCTAAATAAAAATCCTACAGATTGGTTTCTTGGGCATATGCAGTGATTTATAGAGTCGGTTTCTAACTGAAATATGTAATCATAATGAGGAAAAATTACGAATAATCATGAATTGCTTCTAGGCATAAAAATTACTTCAATACATACGATTACATTTGTAATTTGCAAAGTAATTGTAATTTGTAATTTGAACCATTTTTGTAAGTAATATTACAGTTTTCATAATTAGTATTAGCTATATTTGGCACTTACCCTTCATAAATTTTGTCCATTCCGAAATTTTTTCTAAGTGACGCTTGTGTGGAATTGTCATTCATTACTAAATAAGTACTGTTCTTTATGATTGGCACCGGGAAGGAAATAAAAAGTTTGATATGCTATGTAATATTAAGTTTACTTATAATAAAAGACATTTGGCTGAACGGCATTATGAAGATACGCAATATTTCACAACAATTTAACAATATTTCAATTTTATTAATAGTAAAAAAACCTCTTTGCATTATCAAAAGCCTTTTCAAGGAACTATCAGAAACACATCCGCAATTATTTCCGTTTGCCCAAAAGCTTTCATGTTAGCTGATTGAAAACGCTAACAGTAAATAAAGAAATTTCGAATCTTAATTTTGATAATTTGGTAGATGGAGATACTTCGAATCTTGATTTTGTGTGTAAAAAGCAATATTCAGTGCAAGACTATGTAAAAATACGACTTATTCATATATTCAGTTCTTTTGCTTATAAAACACTCATAATTTCTTTTGCAGTTTCTAATACATCAAACCATAACCTTACAATCAAAAACAAATTTCAAAGGCTAATTTTATACTGTTTTTTTTTGTTAAAAAGTGTACAATTAAATGCATTGTTTTTGAACAGTTCAGAAAATTCTTAAGTACAAAGATTAAAATTTTAAATGAGCATTTTTCATTCATTAAAGGTATCAATCATTTTCCTTACTATTTAACATCCTTGGAGAATTTCAAAATTCACACTTGGAAATGGATTCATTTAAAAGCCTTTGGTTAGCCACGCGATTTTTTTCATCATGTGAATTTTAATTGATATTTTGTGAAGAAATGAATTCAAACAGCTTGGACATTAATATAGAATTTAATTTTGCTTTTTCTCAATTGCATATTAAACGCAATGTAAACATTGCTGCAGAGTAAGATATAGACACCACAATCAAAGTATTGCGACGATATGAACAATTAGGCATCTGGCTGAATATAATTTAAACACATGCCGGTAAAGTTTTCTAAAACCAAAAATTATTTTTCTGTTCATTTCATCGTATGATAATGAAGCTCTAATGCATAAAATCAACAAAACTGAATATTTTTGAAGCATTATTTTGTTTATAATTGGCAATTTTTCAGTTTTGTTTTACAATCATATAAAACTTTTCGTACTCATTTTTTTCTTTAAACTCTCCTTCATTTCATTTAATATTTCGGGACTTCTATTTTATCCCTTTTATGTGGCAAAAAGTTTCTCTTAAACCACTTCACTAACTACACCGTTTTTTAACAGTAGGCGAAAACGTTTCATCTTTACGCGCCAAAGAATTAATTCTTGAAAGAGCATTTCTTACTCCTGAAAGAGCGCAGTCGGTCTCTTTCCTATTTGATACCCTTGAAGCTTTTCAAAAAGCGCACTTGGAGATGATCTACAGAGAGACATCCAATCAGCGAGGTGATTCCTCCTCCACGTGGATGCTTGACAGTTAGCAGATAGGATGATGACACCGCAATTAAAGCATTGCGAAGACACGAACACTCAGCCTCCTCAAGTTGTAAAAGGATATTGGTGAAATGCTTTGCTCCTCTTGATTGGAGGCTCCGACGATTGTTAGGTTGCAATTAAGAGGTTTCCATACCCACTTGGAACAATGGGGTGAATAAGGGTCAAAGGTTCGGGGCTCCTTCATGAATAAGACGATCGTGTTGGGGTTGAAATGAGATAAATACTCTTGTTAATAAAAATACTTTAATTATTTACATATCTTTTTTCTTGGAAATGCTCGGTGATTTAGGAAATGCTACAAGAGTGATGAATTAGTTGTTAAGTCGTTTATCAGATGAGACATGTTTCGTTTTAAATGCAACAGGAAGCCGATCAATCAATTTATACATTGGGTAATAACATCTCTAACGATGCGGCTGCATAATGACTGAAATGAATGAAGGATTAAGAAATATTTGCTGTCACCGAAGGAAAAAGTAGAAAGAAATTAGACGGCTGAATCAAAATGTTTAAATTTGACTAATGATTATAAAAAGTATCTGAAGATAGTTTTCATTCAAAAGAAATTGAAAAACTATTGCTTAGTATAAAAATAACTTAAAATAAGACTTATTAGTCGAGAATGCTTTAATGCACGCAATTATTAAATGACGAATTATGTATATGTTATTTTTGTAACTTTAAGAAGAAAGTGTTAGTTTTTGTAACTGTTAACATCGTTAAATTGCAATTAATAGAGGAAAATAGAAACTGTGACATGATTTTAAAAATATGTCTACAGAATAGCTTCTTCATATACCCGACAATGAGATTTACTTAATGAACAACCATGAAATAAGTGTACGAAAAATGTTTAGGATGATGCAAAAGGCGTTGAGCGATGATATTAAATTTGATTTCAGAAATGTAAAATTCTGTTTCATTCTTTCTATGGATGCAATGTTGCTATTTCTTTGCATGAAGCTATGTAATACAAAATATATGAAGCTTCTTTCTTTAAAAAAGAGAAAGATGTAATTTAATAAATATAATTTTCCTAAAAACTTTTATACAAATGAGCAGAATCTTTCAGTTTACTCGGCATAAATAATTACTCAATACAATGCTACTATAAACTCATATTTTTGAGATTTTTTAAAGATAGATTTTTAAATCTTAAACGCATATTAAATGCACATCTCGTCGAAATAGAAATTCAAACAGCAGATATAACTTTTACATAGCTTATTAGGTGTAAGAATTCAGAAACAACAAAGTTTGAATTCTTGATTTGTTAGCTAATGTTATTTCCTAGTCATCTTCTACGTGTTTTGGCTACCAGCTGAATCAACTAAAGCAAGTACTACTTCAGTCAGGATTCTTGCTTCTTGACTTGATTAATATTTATAGAAAATGGTTGTCACTTGTTAATGATAAAGCATTTTATCTACTCCTTATGTACGATGTAATTATTTTCTATCTTTCAACTACTGTGTGACGACTTTTATTATATATATTTAACTATTGTTAATGAGATAAATGATTATATTACGATTCTCTTTTTATTATAAATAACATTATCTCGAATTTGAGTTCAAGTGCATTTAATTCAAGTGTATTTAAAACACATGTTTTTTGATGAGAACAAAAACTCTGTTATTAAAATTTTTAATAGAAAGTAATATCAATTCAACTTGATTAATGGGCAAGACTTAAATATACAGATAGAATATATCATTTTAAATTTATTTAACATGCTGAATGTATGCTTATATTAGTATATAAATCATTTTTAGTTTCCCAAATTCAGACTTTTCAAAAGAAAATTGTTACATAAAATTTTAGAAAGGACAATTTAATCAGTTTTTAGTATTTACTATGAATGACCAACTCATATTTAAGCTGTTCATTGGACTAACGTTTTTTAATATCATGTCAGAACATAATGTTGCTTTAGGGATGAGGTTTTTGGCGTCAACAAAAATCTGGAGGCGAAAAATAGAAATTTTATTATCTGCACGAGCATCTCAAAAAAATCAGCTTTTAATAACGTGTTGCTATTGCATTTACAAAAGCTCCGATTTTTTTTAAAAAAAATAAGTTAATAACTGCAGCAAATGAAACACAGAAAAAGTGTCATTTTGAGCACGTGATTACATATTAAATGAAATAAATAGGAAATGGGATATTTTTTAAAACAATAAAGGCGATACAAAGTTTTTTGGATCGTTTTCAATACTAAAGTGACGAATTCAATGAAACAATTAAAAGGAATAAAAACATAATTTAACTTGCATGAGCGCGTGATGCTTGGCCGTTCAAGAAATTATGTTCTGACATGATTCATTGAAATATGCATTGCAGATTTCCTTTTAATCTTTTTTTTTTGTACATAACTGTCTTAATAAAGTTCTTGAAAATTTCAAAACATATGCTAAACGAGAAAAGTGAACTAAAATTTCGACTAACAATCTGTAATTAAAATTTAGTTTTTCTTCGAATCCTTTTTATTTTGGAGAATAACTATAACAAATTAAAAGAACAAACTCACAAGAAATTACTATTTTAGAAAGAGCAAGAATATGAAAATGTCATAATTAGATTTATTTAAACATATGATAGGCAAATTTGCATAGTATAAACTTGGAAGTGCGAGTTTCCTTCTTTACTCAATCGTCGAAAAATTTTCTGTAATAGAAGGAAATCTTTCAAAATAAGATTTAATTTGTAATATATGTCTTCACGGCTTTTTCCTTTGTTAGATATTCATTAGTTTCTTCGCAGACTCATGGAAAAATTCAGAAACAAAAATTTTCTTGTTTGCAATTTATTTTCCAATAAATTGGTCTGTAAGTGAGAGATTGACAGAAATTATAAATTAAAAATTGTTTAAGAGTTATGTCTATAATTTGTCCTACAACAACGATATTGATAATTTCTGCATGCTTCAAAAATAAAATATTCTCACTCTCACACACGAATTAAGATTATTTTAGATGCTTTTGCAGTTTTTTTAAAAATACATATTTAATGAAATAAGATTATGTATTCGAGCTCTATTTGAAAGATTTTGGAATATTTGATTAATACCAAACTTTCCGTTAGGTATCACTATACCATCGACGAACAGGTTTTTTTTTCTTTTCGTTCTTGACCATCTTAAATATAAGGGAATTATTTGTCGATACGAAAATAAAATATTAAATAAATATAATTTTATAAATTATTTTGGCGCATTTACTATTCAACCGCACATTATTAATTTTTAAAATCACAACACTGTTCCATATTAATGGGAATCTGATATTTTGTGTCTGCATTAAAAAGCCAAACATTGTTGAATCTCAATATAAGTTAGTGAACCATGATTAACCTTGAATATCTAATTTCATTTAGATAAAAAATTTCACTAATTTTTTTTAAAAAACTGATAATGAATTAAATTTGTAATCACTTTAAAAATTAATATATTTTATGTATGTATCGAAAATTTGTGACAGTAATCGAAATACAAGTATAAATTCTTTCTTAATTGGTTATAGTTTGACTCAAATTTTATTAGCTTAATTTTGGCTTAACAAGAAAGTACCTTTGAAAATTAGTGCCATAAATATTTTAACTAACTAATGCAAAAAATGATAACGATACTAGAATTGATCACTGAATAATTCAAACATTTAATAAAAATCTTGAGATCAAATTTTTATAGCTCAGTCCCATTTAGAATTTAGATTGGTTTTTTAAAATTTTATTAAAAAAACCAAGACCCAAGCACGGTTTCTCTATTTATTGCAAAGCACATAGTAAAAATACTGTTATATTCCTTGCATTAAATTCTGTGCAAAATGGATTACAATAAATCAATGTCCTTCGTCTTGATAACTTAAAAATTGTGTTATTTCTATGTTTACTTGTCAATATATTTATTCTAAACGTAATAATAATACGTAGATGCATAATGTTTGTGTGGATGAATAGATGAGATAAAAAGGTTAATATGCTAAACTTATTGATGCTTAGCTGCTATCAAAAAGTCTTTTTTCTTCTAAACAAATTTGTATTACTGTTTTAATATAAAATAATTCAAACACAGCAGACACATATCCTAAAAGCATTTTAGTTGAAATAATTTTAATAAATTATTAAATAATTGCATGTTTATGTAAAATGAGTTTTTTTCATTAATTATACCTATAAGCATATAAGTTTATCGTAAGATGATAAGCAAAAATTTTAAAACGGAAACGCTTACATATATATTTCTTTCCACGTGTTTTATTATGTATGAGTTAACATTCAGTAACATGTTGATATGTAAAGATGAAACAAACATGGAATAATATAGAATGAAATACAAATTTCGAATTTAAAATTTCTATAGTCTGAAAGGCTTAAAAATTCAATTTTTAACATTCAACTCCGTTCAGACACAATTTTTTTACTGAGCAAATGAATATAGTCATGATATTGGCATAATATTTAAGGTATAATTTCAAACCATGCTCATGATAATCATAGTTCTTTTCATGGGGAATTATTTAAATTCAAATTGTAGTTTATCAAAAAAATTATAGTTTCAGCTATATACTAATTTTCTCATATCACAGAAAATTAACATGTCTACGTATTGCAAGTTTTCTCTTATAATTACTTTCTTAATCTTATTGCGGCTTATAAGCACTAAAAAAACGTGCTTGTTAATTTGAACCTTTCTTGAAATAAAGTAAACAAATATTGATTAAAAAAAACTAGTAAAATTATCGATAATTATTTAATGAAGAATAATTCATAAGAAATTACACGCTGATTCATACAGAAAAACCTGAAATCACCCTTCAGTAATTAATACATAATTTCTTTCTTTTTTTTGTCATAAATGACATAAATCTACTAATGTAAAAAAAAATTTTTTAGAGTTTTTTAACTAAGAATTTATTTTCCACATATTAATTTGAAATAAAATTTTAAAATTTGTTAAAATGAAAAATTATTTATCTGCTTTTCATTTAAGTGAGATGATTATTTTTTAATTTAAATTAAATGCTTACTTGTTGCAATAAATGTTAATCTTAGACAATAATTCAAACCTATATTTTGAATTTTGAACTTAATATTCTTTGGGCATGTAATTTTCAAAAGTCTATTATTGGCAGCAAATGTATAAAGCTCAAAAAGAGAAATTGTTACAATTTAAACTTGAAAGCTTTTTTTCCCCAGTTTATATCGAAATGAAATGCAACAAAAATTTTAACACAGCAAATTAGATGAATATTTATGATAACTATATTTAGCTTTGAAATGACATAAATAACCAGAATAAGGACAATCAAAGTTAAATTTATGCTGGACATTTCATAATAACGTGTACGGAAAATTGTTAAACAAAATTAATCACTAATCCCATTTTAAAATTAAATTTATTTTTAAAGTTTTTAATCTGTTATTTCCTGAATACCTGCAACTATAAACAACTGTAGATTTTCAGAATTAGAAATCTACAGATTTTCTGAATATTTACATATAAGAATATTTCTGAATATTTACATCTGTCTCAATTATTACTTTATCTAATAATTGTGGAGTAAGACCGGCCCTGAAATGCCCAATAATAAAAGAAAACTTAAGGCATTTTGCAATAGGAATTATGAAAAATTTTAAAAACTAATCTTATTATTTTAGAGCACTTAAAAACATACATAATAATTTTCGTTTAAAATTTCCAATTTATTCGAAATTTTTCTTGAAATTTCCATCAGTAACTAAAAAGAGCAATTCCATTAAATACTCTTATTGTAAGCAAGTTTTTCAAAAAGGATGGGAATTAATTCAACATAATAGTCAATTGCTCTATTGTGATGCCAATTTTCAATAGCTAATGCAGCAATTTATTTTTGAATCTTCTTTGAAAAATGAATTCTTTGAAACCTAAAAGCAATCACTAAGAAAAGTCCAGTTAATAATCTTATTACTAGGTTTCCTCAATTCATCAGAATTTTACAAAGAATATAGATAGCAATGCTATTTTATAAAACCTTTACAAATTAAATTTCTATCGTACAGAAAATTTTAATTTATTTGAAAATTAATTTCAAATAATTAGTAAAAACAAGACACTCTTTCGAATATATTACTTTCACATTTTAAAGCCAAATGGCCATTTACAAGTTTAAAAATATTCTATTATTATTTTATTTCTCGATTCTATTTATTACGACTTTAAGCACATTTCATTATATGTAGTATATTTTTCTTGAATTAAATAATGCTTTGGTGTGGAATCTCGCTTAATAGAATGCTATTTCATAATATTTTTTAATATTTAAAAACTAAGAATTAAATTAAATTTCATATTTACAATTAAAATAAAATTTTATATCTAATATGGGTAATTTCATTTGGAAAAAATGAATTAATAAGTAATTGTTCCTTTATTTGCTTGAGAAAAGAGGACAATTTTCTAGAATTTTCAGAGAGGAAAATACTTAGACGTTAAATTATGTTTAGTTTAGTTTTTATTTTCCGTTTAGTATGGATAATTTTGAGTGAAAAAATAATTTAATTCTTGACTATCGATTTATTTTCATGAAATGAGATGGCAATTTTCTAAATTGTATGACAATTTTTTTCCTTAGGAAAGTAAAAACAGAATCTTTTTTCCCCTTTTACAAAGAATATCTTTTTGCAGACATTTCAAAACTTGCAAGTACAACATTTTTATTATGGATCAAAAACAAAGGACCAAATTACGAGCAATAATATATATATATATATATATATATATATATATATATATATATATATATATATATATATATATATTTGTTCCTTCACAACAGATTTTTTAATTTTTTTTACATTTTGACTTTTTCTAAAGGTCAGCAATTTTTTCAAATCAACAACGTTCAATTAATTTAAATGTGAACAAACATTAAATTATAAAGATTCGATTGCAATTTTAACATCAACATTCTGCTCTGTTTACATTAATAATCTAATTGCTCTTAATCATACATTTACTTTCATATAAATCAAAATGCAATTGATTGAATTAATGCTTTTAATTTATCGTACTCTATTATAATTTTTTTATTATATCATTGATATATGATGCTTCCTAATTTAATTTTTCGCTAATATAATATAACATTTCTAAAGAAATTTTAAGAAGGTTTTTAAGCGGCACACAAAATAAATAAATAAATAAGAGCAGCACTTTTAAAAACTTTTTTTCATTCTAAACGGTTAAGAGAATGCAATTTTGCTCAATAATAAAAATTTGTCAGAAATTAATTGTCCTATAAAATTTATTTAAAAAAAGAACAATTTAATTCATCTTAAATTTTAGAAGATAAATATGTATGCACTTTATATTATCCTATTTTAATCAATTCGTTAAAATAGTATATTTTAAGGGTAACTGTTTATAACTTTTCGTATGAGAGGGATCTTTGAATGTTTTGTTTATATTCTGTGGTATATTAATAATAGACAATATAATTTTGTATGATTATACCTAATTGTATTCTATTTATATGTTGTCATGATAATTAGTAACTTAAATGATGGATAAATTTCTTTCATTTTTTTTTGAAAAAGGGAAATTAATTTCAATTTGTTATGTAAGTAATGTGAAAAAATACTGAAGATTTTTTCTACATGGGAACTAATATTATTAGATATAATAAAATACGTTATGGAAAAAAATCATCAACTTAATCACTTATACTTTAAGTTTTGTAAAAAATAGTTAACAACTAACTATTTGGAGGTACGTTTGTTAATGAAAGGGTTAACAATTATGTTTATTTTTTGTGATGGGAAAATCAGAAAATGCATGTAAATATATAATCATGTTCAGTGATTTATTTTGTTTATTCTAATTGATTTATTATGCTGCAAGTTTTATCAAATATAATTTGCTCATTTTCCTTTCTTAGTAATTATTTAAAAAACTAAATAAAGAAGTCTCTATGAAATTTACAACTTTTATAAATTTTCTTTTCAAAAATCTTTCAAATGAGAGTTAGTTAAAAAATAATATTCAATAAAAAATAGATTTTTAAGTACGTAAAATCATACGTAAATACTTAAAATCAAACTTTGTTTCTGCTTGTTAAAATCTTATTAATTTTCAATTGTCATGTAAAAGAAAAGTACATAATCCTATTAAGGGGTATAGGAGTTTGACGAAAAAAGTTTGATAAGTTTTTCCTATTTTAAAACGTTTCTTATAAAATTTATACTTAAAAAATATCTTTTTGAATAGCATTTATTTATTAGATTTCCAAACTTGAAGTGAAGAATGCAATACCTTGCACGGAAAAAAAAATTACACTCAGTTTAATTTGGTGTTCTTGAACATTTAACTCTGAATAATCCTGACATATGAAAAAAAAATGAATTTTCCATTCAAAATTTCCCCAAAAAACAGACACCAATATTTTTGTTCTAATCTCCATTGCAGCAATCTAACAACTCTAAAAAAAAAAAAAAAAAAAAAAAACCCTTTTAAATATTTATTTAAAAAAAACCTTTTTTTGAGCTATGTAGGTGATGTTTTTTTTTCTATTTTCTTTTATTTAGAAGCCTACCTTTAGGCCCTGTTCCTCGGGCAAAAGTCTGCGCAGAAGCATCCACAAACAAGAGTCAACAACAACGCGAATCTTCCTCTCCTTAACCCTTTGATCACACAGCTCGTCGCTCATCCAAGATGGCCGTCCGCAGCAAGTGGAAAAAGAGGCGAGGCTTTTTGAAAGAAGAAAAAAAGAACAAAACACAAAAACCAAGCATCCGCTCTCTCTCTCTCTACGAAGCGGTCGATAATACAACTTCTCATGAGAGCCGACTCTTTCTTTCGCATCGATCTTCCCGCCACCGCACACTGCCACCACCACCTTCCTACCACTGATGCCAAGCATCGCCAAGGCACCCACTTCGTCGCCAACACTATTCGGGTATGTAGAAAAAGATACATGCAGCTAAAAATACGAAAAGAGGCTTCCGCCTATAAAGCGGTGCTCTAGTTAATGAAAATTTTGGAAAGGGGTGATCCGAACTACAGAATTTTTCTACCTCGGGTTAATCTCATGGCATGACAATATACTTGTACAAACATTATTATTATTATTATTTTTGCCAGCAGATCGATAGTTTTCTGTCAAATAAAAAAACCCCACCTTTTTTTCTGTCTTAAGTCATTAGTTTTTTTAAGGATTTTGTTCATCTCATTCGGGTCAAATATGGCTGCGCGTTCTTTGCTGCATTTAAAGTGCGCAGTTATCGATTTTGGAGAAAGGGGAAAACTAGATTTTTTTTTGTATGTAGCAGTTTTTTCTTTTTCTTTATCTTCTGGAAATCGATAAGGCTTTCGATGATTTGTTTCTTGTCGCTTGGAGTCTTGTTTTCTTTCGTTGAAGAATTCGCAAATGTAATAAGAATTGATCGGTTTTTTTTTAATAATGTTACTTGAAATACAAACGTTATTTATTTCTTTTATCTTATCCGTACATTTTCTTAATTTAAAGACCGCGAATTTCTTAACATCTAACCCTTTCCACATCGAAACTCTCAATAACATTACGAGCACCTTATTTATTTTTCTTTAGGCCTTGATGCATATACTTTCGCCGTTTCTTTTTTCTTCTTTTTTTTCTTCTTACCTCTTATTCGATGAAAGGTCTTTTGTTGCTTTCATTTGCAAGCTTTTTTCATGTAAAAATAAGTGCAACCTCACTGAAAGAAAAAGGAGAGAAAAAAATCGTGGTATTTTTCTTATTTCTTTTTTTTATAATATTTTTTTTTTCTTTTTCATTTTTTTTGTGTGAGGTGTTTTGAAAAGAATGAACTTTAGTCGAAGTGGGGGGGGTGAAACTCGCTCAAGTGTCTGTTAACTCACTTCGATCACTGAATGTGGTTGACTATCCGAAGCTTGAAAAAGAGGCCTGCTTTTTCTTCTTTCTTCTTTTTTCTTTTCTTTCTTTTTTTTTTCCTTCTTCTTCTTCTTAAAGAGCTTTCCCCCTCGCCGAATAAAATTATCAATCAACCTGTGCGCGTGATAAGGTACGTTTGAGGAGTTTTTTTTATCCTTCATTTTTTTTTATGAAGAATAACCTTCGACTTTTATTCTCGGCCGAGAGAAAGTAAAGCCTGAAAAAAAAGGCCTTCTTTTTTTTTTTTTTTCACTTTCATTATCTTGCCACTTTTTCTTTGGTTTCTATTATGTATTTTGTTGCTCTATGCTTTAACATAAGCAGGTGCTATTTCATTATCAATCTGAACACTTGTTATGGATCACGTTTAGAGCCCCCCCCCTTCAATAGATTGTGGCGTTTATAAAAGGTTATAACCTCTTATGTTTAATGATATAATTGAAGCAAATCAATTAAATCAGGTAACTAGGATGTTCTCTGTAATGAAACATGTTTATAATCGGTTTTTACGACTACTTTCTCTCTCGGCCTTTTTATTTCACTCTCTAGAAAAGGGAAGGGGTTATCTGATATATTTTTTTACTTAAAGTTTATAATTTATTAGTAAAAGGAAAAAAAAATCTTGCTAAAATTATTTTTTTAGCAAGCTGTAAAAGAAACATATCTTTTAAATCTTGCTTGCTTATAAAGTACCATTTTTTTAAATGGCAGAAGCTCTTCCAAATCCCCCCCCCTCCCACCTCCAAAAAATAGCTGAAAGCAAAATATATTTGACAATTATTTAAAAAAGAAATTCCTATAGGGACGTGGTATTAGATTAAAATTTTATTTATTTATTTATCATTTTGTTATTTATTATTTAATATAATTATTTCTTTATTTTCCACTTTTAAAAATGCTTTCGAATACTAATACATGCTTTAACTTTCTTCGAAAGTTGATATTAGAGTAATTTGCCCAATTTTGTATGCATGATGGAATTATTATCTTTACTTATATTAATGTGAAGGCAATTTAAAAGTTATATTACAACTTTTTATCTTTAACTGTTAAACGAAAAAATTAATTTCATTACATTTTTTAGCAATTTCCATTTTTTAAATGTAAACTGATATTATATTTAAAAAAAGATTTTATTTTTTATTTTGGAAAAAAAGACAAATGTTAAAAAAAACACCCATAAAAAGTTTTTGTTAGTAAAGACGATTATTAATAATTTTAATTCAGAGATAAAAAGAAATTCTAAATTCTTTTTTTATATTTTTTTAGCAATTTTGTGTTCACATACTTTTTTTCCGAAGTCTGTTCTGATAAAATATTAATAAAATATTAATTTTTTGTTCTGAAAATGCATGATAAAACTTTATTTCTATTACATCATGGATTACTTCAAATTCTCATTTAATCATTTGAATCATTTAATGTTTTATTCTTAATTTCTGCATTCATTACAATTGCATTTATTAACCCTATTAATTTTAATTTGTGTTTATCTTTTATTTGTGGTTTTAGAATTTAATTTTTTCTTTTTATTGTTATTTATTTTATTATAATCATTTTGCCTTTCATGTTATACATAAATGACAGAAATTAAGTATTATTTATCTAGAAATTGCTATTAATCCATGTGCATGGTATAATTCTAATTCTACTTTATGCATTGTTTATTTGATGTTTTTGTTTGAATTGTTGATGCGATTTTTGCAAAATTAACCAAATGCATTATTCAGAATTCTGGATTTACTATTAAGGTTAGAAAGAAATTTATTGTCATATGACGGTTATAGAGAATGAATTAATAGATTATTCTAATTAAAATACATAGGAATTATCAAATTTTTTCATTTCCAATTTACCCCAATGAAAAAAAAATTAATTGTGGATTTTATTTTACTTACTCCTTAATATGTTAATGCCCTCATGAATGAAAAGAATGTTTTTTTTCTTCAATTGGGTCATATGAAGAAAGATCCTGCTATTTTTACTACAGATGTACTTACAAAAAAAAGCTTGAAATGAGTTATATATGTATATTTTCTACATTTTAAATTATAATCTTTTTCATATAATTTAATAATACCTGATAAAACTAGTTAGACTCCTCGTTACAAAACACAAAATTTTGATTGCTAATATTAAACGAATTATAATTACGTAAATAAATAAAATTAATTAAAAATAAACGTAAGCCCGTTTTGTCTGTTTGCTTTATATACATAGATAATAATTACATAAAATATTGTGAGAAAAAAATAAGAGTTTTTTGTTTCATTCGCAGATATAAACATTAACAAATTTAGGATGTAAAGACAAAAAAATGTATTTTAATCTTAGATCTAAATCTTTTCATTTATTTAAGCGCAAATGCATTTGTTTAGACATATACTATAAAATACATTTCTTTAGACAAATACTATAAAACAAATTTTTTAGATATATATTATAAAATACATTTCTTTAGACATATAAGATGCAGATATGTATTTCCTTTACCTTTGAAATGATTCTTTCAAAATAATAAACAATATTTACCGAATATTTTATTGAAGAATTTCAATACGTTTCTTTTAAGCTTTGTCCCACTTAGAAGAACGAAATTGATTTTACTCGGTTGGAAAAGCGGTATTTATTTTGACAGTTTGAAAAAAAATGGATTAAAATTTAACTTTTTTTTCTCTACATATTTACTTATAAAACCTCCGGGAATAAAAGCTCTGTTTTGTTTATTATGAATTCATTTCTAATATAAACAAAAAATTTGAGATTTATTTGCCACCTTCGACTATCTCACTTTTTGATTGAAAATACATCTGGCGTTAATTAAGAGATATTAGTAGCTTTTTAAAAAAATTCATTTACTTTTTTTGAAAAATACAAAATATATAAAGATCAGCTTTCAGGAACTTTGGATTTTCATTCGAAAAACGTTTTAAGTATATCGAATAAAATTTTGATATAACGAACAAAACCTCTTTGCATAAAAAATTGCGTGACTGTATATACTTATAGCAATCAAAAGGAATTATGCATTTCGTTCACCAGAAAGAATATAAATTAAATAAGAAAAAATAAAATTTTTATCATTTTTTGTTGTAATAGAAAACCCGGAAACCCCGAAGAAATTTACGTAAACCTATTAAAAAGATGCCGGTGAGTCATATGCTTTTATTAGCCCCTAAAGTAATAGATGTTTCAACTTTTATTCTTTTAAATTAGTTTAATTCGCGATGAAACGTTCATCTATGATTGAAAAATAAACCTTATCTTGAAATGGCTTCGGCCAAAAATTGTGTTCATAAGGACATTAGCCCAAAATTAAATCTTAAATACTAATAAAAAATAAAGTCTTTAATTGAAAGTAACAAAAAAATTAGCTCTTTTTGAATATGACTTTACATTTTTTTAATACATTGTAATCAAATTTATAAATTATATAGATATGTGCATGCTTTCACAATAAATTTCTTTGTTAGTTTAATTGTTAAAATTTTCATTAGCTTTCAAGATTCAAGAATGCATTATTACTTTTACTACGACGAAAATAAATATTCTTAATTTGTATTTTTTTTCTTCAAAACTTCTTTATATCAATATATAGATGCTCAGTTGAATATTCATTGAATATGCACGATTATTTAAATGCTTGAAAATTAAATTCGATATTACTTACTGTTTATTAAATTCAAATCAAGATAATTAAAAAAAATTCCAAATTTGTATTTTTTTTTATTGAGAGTATTTTTAAATTCTAAACAATTTGAAATGTGAATACAATTTTAATAAGCAAATATTTTCATAATTTAATTAAATTATTTGTCATAGCTATAATTTTATCTTTTGCCTTTTGAATGAAATTGGAGTAGTAAAGGAAGAAACTATTTAGGTTTAACATAAACAATTAAATTTTATCCAAAAACGAATTAAGCATGAGTTTCATGTCTTTTACAAACGATTTCTTTTCTTTTTTTTAATATTTTACTATCATTGAACAACATGATATTTCTTCATTCCTTTCCATTCGCGAACTTCTCGTGAACAGATGCTATTAGTAGTACCTGTGTTTGTAAATAAGAAAAAAAAAGAGGTTTGTTTGTAAGCAAAATAGAGTTTTAACTAAATAAAGATTTAAATAAATTTTATTTTTTTATTTTTAACAGTACATATCAAGACTGTTTTCATTGCTATTTTTAGCTAGAAGTATAAATTAATCTGATAGATTAACATACCTTTATAACTTCTGAAATTCAAAAATATCTAACAGGATCCTATTTAGAATCATGACCAGATGATGGCCAAGAATAACATAACAAATATGATATATAAACACAGATTATTTGTTTACATGGCAATGAGATTGAATTGTACGATATTTTTTGCATCAAAATTGTGCTTATTATTCTTTTGTAACGCCGTTTTTCAAAGAATTAAGAAAAAAATTGAATTCAGGTAGATTTGAAATTCATGAATGTTGGTTAATATTCACGATTATTAATTCGAAACAACTTCATGATATCCTGTATAGATTTAGAATACCACTCAAAAAAAAATTACAGGATGACAAAAATGATGCTCTATAAGTGTAAAAACTTATAGAGCATCATTATAGAGCATCAAAGTGTGTTAAATTCCATAAACTTAAACGCTGCTCAAATTTTCTGAGAAAAGTTAACTGTAATAAAATTGCTTCGAAGAGAATTTTTATGCAGATTTATGTATATTGTTATTTAAAAAAATGTTTATAGAGTTTTCAAAGCCTACTTAAAAATGATTATTTTTATTACCATTTTTATTAAATTTTAGTTAGTCATAGTTCAAATTAATACAAGATTTTTTTTTCATTTTTGACTAGTCTCTAAATGAATTGTTGATACAGTGCTACTTAGGTCGTAAAATAGTAAATACTGCTTGAATTTCAGCCTCTGTCAATTTGCTTTGCATTTGAATACTCCTATTAAATTGACGAATGTTTGATTTTACAGGTAGATTCTTCCAGAAAAACTGCAGGATTTCGGAGTGAGCAGCAGCTTTTAGAACAAACACACGTACATTTGTTTCTTTTGTTTTATGTTCAAGGAGATTAGAAGAATGACATCACCATCATGTTTGCTTTTGTTTCTTTTTTTTTATGTAAGATAAATTAAAATTTCATTTTTTTTTCTGTAAAGTGGTGATATTGGAGATTAGTTTCTATAAGATATGTCTATAATTATATTTTTATAAAATTTCTTAGTGAAGATAAGTTTTGATTACATAAATTTTAGAATAACAATATATAAAGTACATTTTTTTGTATGGAGTCCACAAAGCAGCTGTACATTAAATATACCTGGAAAATAGAAGAAAACAAACAATACCGTTCAAAAACATATTTATTGATTCAGTTTTACATTCAACAGTAAATTATATTTTGCAGTAATGCTTAACATTTTTATATTAAAAATTTTAAGAGCCCAGTTAGAATCTGGAAAATCCGCCCTTTTTTACTTAAATTCCTCATTTATTGTTTAATCATTAATAATTAGTGCAAGGTGTTTAAATATTCAGAGAGATAGATTGATATAAATAATACGAGATAGATATAAATAGCTAATATGTATAAATACGTAAAAAATTAAAAATATGTATAAAAAATTAAGTTATAAAAGATAAAATTTTGAGTTAGTGAAAATTCACTGATAAATTCCTAAGTTAGTCAATTTTTATTTTATATTTTTATATCATAGCTTATAAAAGCTATTTTAATTTTCAATTTCATTCAGAAATCTGGGGTTTTCTCTATTTTTAATAATATATATAATTTCACTTTACCCATGGAAAAGAAAAATAATAAGTCTAATGTTGGAATTTTTATTAAAAAAAATTACTCCACTTTGAATTTGTATTATTTGAAAGTTCAAAATTTTTAGGAATCTGTTGAGCAACTTTCAAACTTAAGTAATGTAAAAACAATATAATTGTATGCTTATGAAATTTAAAATTTCCTTTTTTCAGGCCCTTTTCATTTTGAATTATAATATTTATTAGTTTCTAAATAATAATTCTTAGATAAACATAATTTTATTTTTTTCTTCTGTTAGTTTACTATTTTAGAAAAGTTTTTCTTAACTATCAACATGTTGAGATTTAAACTACCAATATTATAAGCCATTTAAGGAAGCATTCAATCTAATCTAATTGTTGGCTTCATGTTAGATTTATCTGAATAATTTCGGATAAAATCATGAGAAAGCTATAATGTTAGGGATTTTTCAAGATCATTGAAGATGAGGAATCCCGCCTTTCAATTATAAGTAAGCAAATATATTTTATTTATTACAAAAAAGAATTTCCTATTTGATTCCGGTTTCAAAAAATTATACAAAACAGAATCAAGCGAGTAAATATTGAATGGTTGATTGCATAGAAAGTTTTGAAAACTATTTTGATGAAGCTATTAATCTCTTATTTAATGTTTAAAAAAATATAATTTGATCATTCTTAAGAAATAAGATGTCACTCGGTTAATTAAATTCGTAGTTGCGGCATAGAAATTTTTTATGAGACTATTATATATTTTTATTATATATACTTTTACTATTATATATTTTATAATAATTTTAATATGCAAATTTAAATCATATAAAATATATATTGAAGTGAAATAAAGATTTCAGATACATAATTTTCTGTTCTATTAAACTTTTTTTCTTTGAATTTTGATTAGAATTGACATGAAATTTCTGTTTCTGGGAAACTATATTGTTCTCACTTTGAACTCTTTATAATTTTAGTAAATAAGGTTTCATTAGCATATTTCTTTAGATAATTGATTGATTTCATTTTAGGTGTATATTAATCTTTGAAATATAATCATGTAGATGTATGCTTCAATAATTTGTGGAAATTCATTCAGTTAACCGTTACTATTGGATGTGGCCATGCTGTAACAAAGTTTTGCTCTGTTAATCATTTTTTTAGTCTGTATCAAGTAGAAAGACCCAAAATCAAATATATATCTATTTTTTTTTTAATTCTGTACCTTTCGTAATCAGATATTGCTGAATATAGGCTTGAACTTGTGAAACATTACCTTGTAATGTTTCACACTGAATAAAAAGGAAAAAAGTAGTAAAGTTTTGTTTAAAAAATTAATTTATCTCCCTTAATGAATTTTTCATAGAAATAACGTTGTTGATATTTTATATATGTCTTTTAAGCTGTAAGTAGATGAAAAAAAAATTAAATTTACTTTATTCGGATTATTTTCGTGTTCAGATAATTAAATGAATTTAACTTATTTCTAAAGCTGAAACCAAAATAATTTAACCGAGCTGCTCATATTTAGTTGAAACTTCTAGCAATTGTTAAAATTTTCCCAATGACAAGGAAATTATGAAGCTTTCAAAATTTTTTTCGAAGAGCAATATACTTAAAATTTTGCAAATTTTGTATTTATCTCTCACTTAATTTACAGGCGATTACTTATTATTTAAAGAATCTTGACTAAATGAGATTCTTTCTTTCACAATTTTAAGAAATTAAATAACTAAAACTAAATAAATGTATTTATTTATACTATATCAGCAAATGAGGAATGCATTTATTCTCGTAATATTTTGTAGAGGATGACAGTTTTTCAAGGGTTCACATGTAGAATTTCTGTAAACGTTAAATAGATATTTATCTTCATCCTTTGTATTTTTTCTTTTTATAAACAAGATTAAACAGAATGTTTAGTAAAAAGGAGATTTAAAAAGGAATGAAATTGGTTTTTACCCACAAATTCTTGAATTGCTTGTCATAATTAAATCTTTTGATTCAGTTTTATATTTTCTACAAATAGGTATTAAAATGAAAAAAAAAGGCATATATAATTCTAAACTACAGTCATAAAATAAAATGTTTGTGTAGTGTTGGATATTAAAATTTACGTTTGCACTTAAATGTAATCTGCAAACGAAAAAAATCTGGCTTGCTTGAAGCCTTTTCTTGGAATGTGGGTTGAGATTGCAAGTAGAAGAATTGTTCCTCAAAATTTTGATAATTCAATTCTGTCAAATTTTTCAAAATTAAAATTCAAGTATAATTTTTAAAAGCATTTGATTAAGATCTTTCAATAAAATATGCTAAATTACTGCATTTATCAAGAGTTATGATTCAGTAAAATATTACTTTTCCTCAAATGAGCATTTAATTTTTTTCCTGCATGCTTCTGTTCTTCCGGAACTTGCTTTTTTAAAAATCAAAATTTGATTATTTACAATCAATAATTGATTCAATTAGTTGATAAAAGAAACAATCTTCTAAAAATAGTAAGAATTTAGATTTTTTTTTATTTATGTGATGGTGGGTGAAGGTTAAAATGTGTATCTTTTTGTGGATAATATTTTTTTTAAAAAAAAGGAAGATAATTAAAAAATTCCAAGCTGAAAAAAATCATCGAATCATTTTAATTTTCATATTTATTTCCTTATTTATTTTATTTTGTTTAAGAGTATCAGTGACTAAAATGTGAAATTTCGTTTCAAAATTTGTGCTTTTCTTTTTAACAGAAAGCAGCACATTATAAGGCTCTTGACATTATTTATTTTTGAAGCACTCGATCACATCTTTCATGCTCAAAAAGAATTTTTTATATAAAAATTTGATCTTTTATATCAAAACCTAGAAATGACAAAATTTGCAAAGTTTAAAAAAAATGCCGGACATTTAAAAAAAAAAAATCGAAGATTAATTTTTGAAGAGGGAATTTTATTTTGACGAGATTCTTTTGCATGTTTTTATAGCTGTTATTTCAATTAAATGTTAAAAAAAATTTCAAATTCACATTGACAACTGACAGACTGCTTTGATAAAAAAAAATGCGTTTAAATGAATTGAGTGCATTTCCCCCTTCCCAGATTTTACTTATTTATTTATTTATTAGTTTATTTATCAATTTTTTTCTCTCTCCCCCACATATATATATACATGGTGTGTTTTGTCAAACACAATAATATTCTTTTGCAATTATTCTAGCAATTAAATATATATATAAGATTGCACTTTTGTTTAAGGATGCTTTGAGATATTCATGGATTTAGATATTTCGAATTAATTCATCCGGCATATTAGTAAGAAACGCGTAAACAACTTTCTTCCAAAACAGCTGCGAAATCAACCTTTTTAGGAGATGAAAGTAAAAAAAAAGTAAGGAAGTGAAAAAAATGGAATAGTAAAATAGTCACTGAAGAAGCCAGTCACGTGTAACCACAACCTGTACTCTTCTTTAGTTTGTTCAGACGTCTCAATTCTTTTGAATAACAATTTTATTCACCATATATAAAATAAAATATTTCTTTTTTGTATCAAATATGCAGCCACCTGTTTTACCTACATGGAAGACACATATTATAAAAAGCAAAGTTTGCTGCTTCCAGTTGGGTTCATTTATCAAATTGGAGCTTGAATGCTATTTGATAAATTATTTGAGTTCTGTCCCTCCCCTTTCACAAGATACATAGTCGAAAAATTTTGAGCTCCAATGATGCCAGACAAAAAAAAAGCTTTTAAGAATAATTTTTTTGCTAGGCTTCGAAACATTTTCGATTATTGGAATCGATATAAAAAGAAATAGCACTGGCCTAGAAATTCATTTTTCAATTTAAATACAAAGTATAAATAGCAATCACTTTTGAAAATTTAATTATATAGATTTTTATGATTTTTAATTTAAAAGATGGAGATAAAAATAAACCAGTAAATGATATGAAGTCCTTTCAATTACCTAGAAACAATTTATATTATAAAAAAAATTTAACTGTATTCATCTTTAAAATTGCTTAGCTATTTATTTTACCCACTGAAATGGAACATGATACACTCAAGGCAAGTTTTTCACTCTTTTTTTGAAATGTCGTTGTTGTTGATGTTGTTTACTTCAATTTTAATAGTAACTTAGTATTAGTTTATACATTTAAAAATGTTTCAATTTGATAATTACGTGAAACAAGAGTAAACACGCTAAGTGATTAGTTAATTATTTTATATTAAGAATAAATTTTTATTTAAGAGATTAAATTTTTTAGCCATCTATGTGTTAAAATTCTACCTTCAGTTTATATTAATTTTTTGTGATAATTTATAAGGTGGAAGTATTATTCAAAATACATCACCTTACGTTTATTGCTGGCTCTCCTCAATTTTTTTTAGACACTGGGTAGTCCTATAAACTACTTCCACTATTTATTGTTTGTTAAATGGTGTTCGACTTTGGAATTTTGACTTTTGGAATATAATTTTCAAGATCTGCTACATAAGATTTCACCGACTAGCAGTTAATGAAAGGGTTTATTTTTTTGTTTTTATACTTGATAACTTAGATAATAAACTTTTTGTAATAAGTATTTATTTCTATCTCATTCTTGTTAACCTTCTGAAGTCCGAAAAATAATTAGATGCAAAATTATTCACCTAATACAAAGATTTGTTTATTGCTATGAAAAATAAATATATATAATTCTTTTAAGTCGAATTTCTTTGAAAAATTAATCTACATCTCTTAACCATTATGTAGGGGTATTTAACAATTAAATTTGAAAAATAAATAAATAAAACGTCAAAATGATGCACAGTCTTGAATGTCGAGTCTCACTCGACATCGGCCCGCAAAGGGTTACTGTTATAAAAAAAAATCAGAAGTTGTTATCTCGTGTAAGATAACCGCGGTAAGGTAAAAACCTCGGCAACAAAATGCTTTTTACTGTTTTCTTTTTGGCGCTTATGTGTATTTATTTCTTATTTTGTACAATTTTCTTGTTCAGCATTATCCACAAACTGTTTAATAACATGATGACATCGCATAAATCTGCCTTATTACTTTTGAAAGAAATGCTAGCTAAAAAGCAAATAGATAAAAACAAGAAAATTTAAAGCGTCAAAAGTAAGAAACTTAGTTTTTTTTAAAATCTTTTTGTGAAATTAATATATATATATTTTTTTACTGACACTCCAACTCATGGCATGTGTTCTATCCGGAAACTTCCATCGAAATTAAAATACAATTCATAATTTTGAAATCTGTTTTGATCCTATTTTCTTTTCAGTAGTTAGGATAGAACACTGCAAAAGTTACATATGGTGGTTGGAGAGATGTTCTGATTTAAGAGCGAATTTTTCATTCAATTTTTAATAATAATAATAATAAAACCAATTTTGAATTATATTAATTTATTATGGTATCTTCTGGTCTACCTTAACTGCATTTAATATGTTTCTTATTTTGCGAAATGACGAAATGTTTCTTTGTTGTGCTTAAATCAATCGCATAGTTATTTTAATGTCATGTTTCAAGTTTATGGATAAAAATTTATCCGGGAAAATTCTTTCCCAGTTAGAGAGAAAAAAAAGTGCAGGGGGGGGGAAAGAAGACTTTGTAGACGCATTAACAAATGACGAATAAAAATATTTTTTATGTGATGTATCGATATTAAATTTAAATAAATATTTCTTCCTTTAAAACTAATAGAAATATTGCCGTGTAACTAGTAATTTCGGTTGTAACGAGATAGTTAAGACATGTAATAAAATTTTTATTAATACGTGGTTTGGAGTTATAAAAATGAGAATGTAGCTAAAATGGGAGCTTACTAGTGAAAAAACAAGTTAAAATGGTTTTACCAGATAAAATTATCAGAAATAAGTTTACACTTGATTTTTTTTCTGTCTATCTCAAATAGAAATTCAAGTTAAACGGAATTAGTTCTTATTTTATAGCTAGTATTTTCTTAGATTGCAGTATTTCATTTAATATTAGACAAAATATTTTATTTAGAATCTAAAACTATACTTAGATCATTGAATAGTTTCTTTAAAACTTAGTTATTTAATCAATGTTAAAAAGTATAATTAGCGTTATGGGCTATTTTATTAATAATTTGTCAATAGAGGCTATGTGCAGAATGGTGTTTAATTAAGGCAGATTTTATTCGTTTTTATTCATTTTTAGTTTGTTATTAACTAGAAAATATAACAGTTTTGTCTCTGGAAAATAACTGAATACATTTTTTATATAAAAAATAATAAGCAAAGAAAAGCATTTTAGCGAGTTCTTTGCTTATATAGCTGCTAATTATATTTTGTTCGGTTTTAGATAGCTGAAAAACATCTTATATAAAGGTCATAAAAGTTTTTTTAAAAACTTGCCGTTTAAAAATAAAAATCTTTAAAGTTTGCTTTACTTTTTTCAGATTCAATTTTGTCGTTACACCTGCCTGTTTTATATGAGCGGATAAACATTTTAATGACTTACGTGATGTTAACGCTTTTATGATTCCTGCCCAATAGGAAGTAGATATAATTTTTTATGTTGTTTTTATATATTATATTATTTAAAAATATAACATTTGTTCATCATTTCACTCATTTTATCATTGAGGAACTTAATTGCAACTGTAATTTGTTTACATTTACTTTAGTTTATCAAATTTTTAATGTCTCGTAATATCTCTCTACCTATTAAAATATATTTAAATTATCACGGAGTTGTGTTTTTTATATAAAAAAGAAAATTTGAGGAAGAAAATTTAAAATATTTATAACAAGAATTTATATTTATTACTCAGTGAACTTTTGATGAACATTTTTGTCAATCATGCACTTAAAATAAAATAAAGTTAATAAGACTTAAAAAAGATTTAAACTCAAAAATAATTATATTACATTCAATTATCGGGCAATATTATACTAAATCAAATTGTAATACTTTATAACAATATAATGAAATATTTTCAAATTTGTAATTGAAAGAAAGCCTAGCATGATAATCATCTAATAAATTTTGTTTTTCTTCCATTAAATTTCACTCTTTTTATCTAGATTATGAAATATTAATACCATTTAAAATATTGGTGTAATAGTTTAAAATTTGTTTAATACACTGTATGATTATTTATAAAATAAATGAAGTGAAGAGGAAATGTCTGTGATTATGTAAGATAAAATTAAATAAAAAGAAACTAATTCTGCTTAACGAGGGATGATTTATTGAAACAATATTGTCTAAAAAACATTAATTCTATATCAGTATAAGAGTAATAATTACATTAAGCATTTTATATGATTTATATTATTTGCACATTTTCTTCTTCTGAAATGTTTTATAATAACACAATAAAGGAGATCATAGTTATAATTGATTCCAAAAGAATTAAACCTATCTCTATTGTTAAGCTGTTTAAGATGTTAAACTTGTTTTTCTGTTCAAGATTATTTGATGATCAAAACGATTTGTTAAAATGTTCGTTTTCATAGTAATTTGCATAATGATTTGTTGATGCCTGCATAATGATTTATTAATGATAAAATTAAATTTCCAAATAGATTCAAATGGTCCCATTTTGTAATTTAATAAAGTACTTTGATAATGAATCTAATGTATTTAGCTTTATTTAGTTGTTCACTTTTGCATAATGAATGATTATTAAAATTCATGAATAATGATTCCAAACATAACAAAGAATGAATTAAAGACCCTAAATTTTTCAATATTCTTGGGTATACAAAAGAGAAGTGCTAAGGCAGATTTTTACTATCTTTACCTGTGATGATTGTAATTAAATTTTCTAAGATCAGACTTATAATTGTATTACATCCGAATTTTATTTAAAAAGGTGTTATTCTTTAGGTTGTATTGCTTAAAAGAACAGGATGAGACAGGATTTTATTTCTCATTCTATATGTATAAGAAAATGATTTTAATTAATTTATAATAAAATGAGATTCAAGATTTAAATGTAAGCACAATTTTTTTTAAAAAAAATGTCTATTTTAATATTTTATACCATGCTCCGAATGACAACGAAAAAAAAAAGAAGAAAAAAAAAGAAGAAGAAGCTCTAAAATTGCACGCATTTTCCAAGAAGAATTATTCTCTTCTTCTTTATTATCGACAATTTAGTAAAGCTATATAATCGTTTGTCATCAAGATATGTTTTGAAAAAAGATATCCGTTTCAGCATATAAGAAGTAATTATGTTTAAAAAAGGTATTTGATGACTGCTTGGCTTTAAATATAAATGCAAGCAAGTTTACACGATTCAATAAATGACCTTAAATACTCCCATAAACATTTCTTTTCGAATTGGTAATGTCACGCGATCTATAATTGCTTTAGAAATCAGAAAAGAAGTATCTTCTTAATGGCGTGGAAAGGAAATAGACTCATTTGCACCTTTCAGGGACTTAATCTACAATATATAGGTAAAAAGGTCACTAGTCAGTTTCCTTTCGTAAAACAATGAGCTATAATTTGTTTTAGTTTTGTTTTTATAATTGTTAGTATTTATTTTAAAGAAAAAAAATATGAAATCGGTTTTATAAAGTTTGTAAAAGAGGAAATTCGAAAATTATATACTAATCTACAACTTTATTTGAGAAAATAATAAAACGGCATTTAATGTAATTATCTAGTAAGCAAATTCTGCGTTTTAAATATTTCAAACGGAGTAAAAATATGATACGAAGTTTCGTATCATATTAGGTGATATGATTCAGAAATAAATTCGGAAATTAGTTCAAAAGAATCTAAAAAAATATTTTTATTCATAAATTGAATTAATTATCATTCTGGATTTTTAAATCTAATTTTATTTTGAATTTTTTCTGTCTGTTTAATTTATGCTGAATTAATTTTACAGTAGTAGTGAATTGCAATTCTTAAAATAAAATAGTAGACAGCGACTGAATTTCAATTATTTTTTCTTCGAGCAAAACAGGTTTTGTGGAATTTTTTCAGCTTTTCCGCTGTCTAGTAATGAATAGTTATGATCTTGTGTTAGTCGCCGGCTGACATATCAGTTGACGTAATAGTTACCGGTGCACGTGGAATATAGAAAAACGTTGTGATCTTCTACAGAAGCTGTAAAATAAACAGTATGGCCAGCCAAATCAATTTTATTTGGCTATATTTTCAGAAAAACGTTTATTTCGAAATGTTTTCATTATTTTATGTCGCTTACTTTGGGTTCTTTAATTTAATTTTTTTTTCACATAAGCAATCTCTGAAAGTTTATGTGTAGCACCTTTATTGATACATAGTTTGAGTATTATTTGAGTTCATATTTTTTTTCTTCTAAAAACAAATTACGAGACCTTATCAAACAAAAAAATCAGCCAATTTAAAAGAGTGTTTGAGAGATATCGAATGAGTTTTATTACCGTCATAAAAAAGTGTCTGTTTTTTCTGAACCAAAGCAATTCATATTATACGTTTTTCTTGGGGACTTTCGAATGGAATGTAAATTTTATTAAAGAGTTTAAATAACTAAAGTACACCCAATTATGCTTGGAATTAAAAATAAGATATCTCAAAACATGAAAGAGAGAGAGAGAGTTGTAACTCCTGATTTACATTTGCAAAAAATATGGCACATAAATTTACAATATGACTTTTCTAATTTTAATAGAAAAACATTTATATAAGAGAGCTAGATCTAAATTTCAGTAGGATTGCAATAAATTTATAATGTAGAGGAATTATCTGAAAAGGAATTCAGTTGTTTTGAGTGAACCGAGGGATTAAGCGCAAAGTAAAAAAAAAGATAATAATAGAAGCAATGTTATCTTAATTAAAGAATTTTAGTAACAAAATTACCAAATTTTTTATTTGTAATAAAAGAAAGAAGAAATAAAAAAATTATCATTTTTTTCAGACATAAGTATATTTAATTTTTTTGCACGTTTTTTATCCATTTTGAATTAATTTTTTCCCTTACGTAATTTCATTCAAAATCTTTTTTTTTATGTTAAAAGTAGTGAAAATTTATATAAAGAGAAAAATTCATCATATGATAGTTAATATGGCATGTATGTAATTAAAACAGATACAATAAATTTTTTGTAAACTTTGCATATTTAAATACTTTTGAAAAATAACCAGGTCTTTGAAGAAATTTGCGGATTCAAAAAGTCGATAAAATTTACTCTCACATAAAAAAATTATTTAAATGATTAAAAAAATAGTTAATAAAATTTTACTTAGATTAGGATTATGAAGTTTCCATTTCATCCTCAAACTAAATCCTGGGACTAAAGGAAACATTCAAGGTTCACAATCCCAGCGGTTCAGGAAAAACTTTAACGTGTATGCCAAAAAACTTAAGATAGAATTTTAGATTAGTTAAAGAAAATTTTACCTTTTCCGTGTGTTATTGACAAAAAGAGTAAGAAAACAACTTAAAAAAATAGGGTATTTGAAATTGGTAGTTTTTTTTAAACATTTTTTTATACCATGAAGTTATACCTTATCAGGCATACTTTGCTTTCATTGCTAAATACTGTAATTAAGAAATAGTATATGTTTTATTTGAATCTTTTTGAAAAATATTTTTTTGCAATCCAAGTATATTTCTGTAACTTATAATTATGCTGATTGATTATTTATTTCTAGATTTCATTTTTTTCATGAAGCATTTGTAAATTTTATATATTTCTTTTTTTTTAAAGAGAATACTTGGAAAAAAGTCACAATTAACTTTAAAAGTTAAATATGTATGAATATACATATTCAGTACATTTCAGATAACAAAACCAAATCCTGTTCATTTGATGGATGTATATTATGTTATTATTAGGGTGCAATTAATTTTTGACAATTAAAAAAAGGATAAATATCAAGTTTTAGGAGAAAATTTTTGCAATCAAGATATATTGTTATTTTCATCTAGAAACACAAAACATGATTAATAAGAAAAGCAAGGGAAACTAATAGAAAAAGTGACATTCTACCTTAATAAAGTTACGTTGAACACAGTAAGCTGTTTTATATTTTATACGCAAGGAATTAATTTCTGTAGTTGATATGTATATATTTATAAATAAAGCATATATGTTCTTCAAATATCTTTTTTTAAAGGTGTATTTTTAATGTTTTTTTTTTTAAATTTCCTTTCAGAAGAATGCTGAAAATAAAACATTTGATTCAAAAAATTGTAACAGGAAATTTGTAATTGTTTCACTTTATTTTGATATATACCTGTATTGGATATTTATAAATAAAGCATGGATATGTTTGAAATACTATTTTTTATTTTTATTTTTACTTTCAAAAATATTTCACAAAATAATAAGACTTTTATTCGTTTCAAATTTAAGAGATAAGTTGCACGAAGTAGTTTAGAAGTTTGTACATAATAAAGTCACATAAAACTCTTGACTTATCCAAAAACAATATAATTTTTTTTACGTACATGCTACTGCAAAGCAAAAAATTAAATATGCTATTCCACATAAAATAAACAGTAAATGCATATTTTAATTTAATACGAATGACGATAGCATCATAGAGTCTTGAATGACTTTTTCTACATCAGAAATAATTTCACACACACACACACACACACAAAAAAAAAAGAAAAGAGAGTTGTTATTAAATATGAATGCTGTTTTCAAAACGGCTTCTAATAAATTTATTACAAACAATATGCATTCTGATATCTATAATTTCGTATAAATTCCTGAAATTTCATCTTCTATTTATAGATTTTTTTCTTGGAAATTGATTTTAAACTTGATGGATGATAAAATTAAAAACATACACAGACCGATACATTTTCTTATTGCTATTGCTACAGGACGTGCAGTTTTGCTCTTGGTATAATTCATTTTAAAATAAATAAATTGTTTTAACTTTTTTTTTACTGTCGTTTCGGTATTATATTTAGAGAGCCATTAACAAGCATAATACATTTTACAAATGTATTTTTTATTATTTATATATTTATTTTGTAGTAAAGCATCAAAATTAATATTATGACACTATTACAAGGAATCTTTATATTGTTATTGGAGGCTTCCTTCTTGATATATGCATAAGCAATAATGCACGTTAAGGATTCGGAAGAGAAAAAAAAAGTGCATTTTCCAATCCATCCAATCCTTGCAAATTTTTCTCTTTATTCCCTCGTCTTCATGTCAGCATGATGTAAGAAGAATGAAGTTCCCTTTGGGTCGCGGTCCAATGCGAATGCGGGGTCGGAAAGAGGGGGTCGACAGAGTTTTCTTTCGGGGAAGAGAAAAAAGGGTCGGGAGAGAGCGGGGGCGGATGGTCGTCCCTCATTATGCGCGGAGGAGGAGGCGCCGCCGCACAGCCCACGAAGGAGGCGCTTTTGTTTTGATCGCCGCATAATCCGCCCGCGAAAAAAAACCCGCGCCTCCTTAACATAAAGAGGGTGGCATCCCTCACTCATTAATTCGCGCGTTTTTTGCCCAACAGCGCTCGCATACATTACAAGCGCCTCTCGCTTCTGGAAAATGAGCTTTTTCAATTCTGGGATCATCCTCTGACAACGGAGTGGTTGGAGTTTAAGGTTGTGGTTGCTCGTCGCGGCGTCACTGGGATTGGTGTCATGTGGATTTTGGATTGTTGGTGTCACTTGCTTCTAATTGCTGATAAGGTTGTGTGCGATGTACATTGCGGTGTTGATCGGTTAATGATGTTTACTATTCGGAATTCTTTGTCAGTATGTATGATCAGGGGCAGGTCAGTGTGGTACAAATAAGGTTGCGTCAGCGCAATTGGTTCACTCATAAAATGATTCGTTTTAATTGTACAAATTCTTCAGAACAGATGAAAAATTTATATATATTCTTTTTTTTATACATATAAAATAAGAGTTTTTCGAAATTTCTAACAATTTCATGTCACAAATATTTATTTGTTTTCTTATCTGATAATGCAAATTAGGAAATACAAAGGAAAAAAAACACATTAAGGAGTTGTGGATTTAATGAGACAAAGAAAGACCAAATGATTCCAGATCACACATAATGAATGCAAAATTTTATCTATATTCAGAGATAGAATGTAATATATCAAATATGAAACAATGCCTTAAAATAGTCTTTAAATAAAGAGGAATGCAATTTCATTTCAAAGTATACATATTGCGGATATCTAGTAATAAACAGTATATAAATATAAATTTAACGATTCCAGCACAAGAAAAAAAAATGATAGTGAATTTTAAAGCGAAGTATATGATAATTAAATAAAAAATATGTTTTCACCTATTATATATAATATAGACAGAGCTCAGAATCTGGAAATTTGTCCAGTTTGAACCAGAATCATAACCCTTCTTCTATGAAATATTTTGCTCTTAAAATAGGCAGCTTATATCGCAACTTTAAAAACGAGGTTTATGGAATTCTTTTTCAAGGAAAGGGCTGCATAATTGCTATTTGGGAATAAGCGTTTACTTTTAGATATCGTTAATCAAATATTTTAGCATAAGTATTTTAGTTAATCAAATATTTTAGCAATATATGGTAGTCCTTAAGCTGTTTCCAAGTAATTTGCAAAATTTATTATTATATACCCAGAGAAGATTCTTCTTTAGCAACAATTTGCTATAATAATTTTATAAAAAAGTTTTTTTAAAAAAAATCTTCTGCCATTTTTTTAACCAAAAGTTGCTCAGATTGGATCAGAAAAATTTGCTTCTGTCGATCTATCGAAATCAACAGGAGTATTATGTTGATCTGGAGAAATAACCTAACAAGTAGCCAAAACCTCATGTAATCCATATGAAATAGAATTAGATCAAACCAAAGGAAAAAAACATTAGACCTCAAATGCTGATTCAAAAGGAGCAAAACTAGGCTACATGGTTTTGCTTCATAACAAAGGAGACAAAGGAAGAATAGCAAATGATACATTTAATAAATTGTCATACTTGAGTTCATACTTTGTACATTTATGTAAATTTCAGAATAAAAAATTGGTGTAAATAAATAAAAGAATTGGTAGGCCAATTCAGGAGACTAATTTCCTTATCTGGAATGGAGGCAAAAATGTTAAGCCATTTTTCTATTTTTAAGAATATTTTCTAAAAGCTAAATTACGTTGTATCCAAAATAAATATTTTTATTTTGATGTGAATTCTTTCTCTCAGGCATCAAGTGGTTCAAATTTAGGAAGCTTCAATACATATAATATGAATTAGTATTTGAAAAGGAAGTATTAGCTCTAATAGCATAAAGAGCTAAAAGAACGAAAAAAGTACTTGAAGACCTTCCGGCAAAATAATGTATATCTACAAGAAGCAAAAGTAAAATAAAATAATACACTTTAAAACAAGGCATTTAATGCCAAACAGGAGGGGAGGGGGAAATCAAGAGAGTCAAGAGCGTTAAAAACCTCACCCTCCAAAAATGAGATAAAAATTACCAAAAATATGAAATTTCAATAATCATAATCAAATAGATTATAAAACTTCAAACGAAAATGAATAATAGTACTGTTTAAAAGATAGTACAGTTCTCCACTCCTACAAATTTGAAATAAAGTGAGAACATACGATTGCATTCTGCCACGTAATTTTACTCTCTTCTAAAGTAATAAAAAAAACGAATAAAACCAGTACTTACTCAGAAATTATAAACTTCTGCATTAATAACATCAGAAACGAATGCCACAACCTGAGCAGATGCTTACTGTATTTACTGCCTTACTCTCCGTTGCTACAGGTTGGTTTAGTTCTATTTATAACCAGCTTTGTAATGACACAACGGTTAATTTGGATATAAATGCAGTTAGATAGCAAATATGAAATTGAATCTCCCCTCATTTGAAATTTCAATACTACGCCAACCGGAGGGCATTTGACCTCAATGTATTTAAAGTATAGCAGGCTATTTTGAAGCAATGATCTTTAATTTCCAATCTGAGACGTTCAAGTATCACCGGACGGTTTTTTTTTTGACAATATATAGAAGACTAATTTCATTTCACCCTGATATTTTTCGAATAATTATATATTTTTTTGTACAAAGCATTAATTTTTAATTGACGCGATTCTGAAATTGTTTAGTATTGAGAATAACTACCAAAAGTACTCTTCCATAATAATTAAAAATATAAAATAAGTTGATAAAGCTGCATAATATTGCTATTTAGGGTTTTTTTTCCTATTAGATATAATGTATGAGTTGGATTGTTGCTATCACGAGTAATCCAGAAATAGAGAACTGAAATAAATCAACCTAATTAATTTGATGCTTAATTAAGTGGAAGGAATAGACAATTCAAATGCTTTAAAAAGTGGAAGGAACAAGTGGAACGAATACAAGTGGAAGGAATAGACAATTCAAATGCTTTAAAAATTAGTTACCCAAAATGCAACGCTTAGAGGTAATATTAAAAGGCAGATAAACAGAAATATCAAAAAATATTTGTTCAAAAAATTGGACAGTTTCATAGACGATAAAATGAATTCAAGGTTTTTATCAATTGACTTTATTTTTATATTTTATATAAAAGGACTTTGGATATCAAAAGGATATCAATTGACTTTGTTTTTTTATATTTTATATAAAAGGTTGTAAAAGATCACAAATACTAATATTGTTTTATGTACCAATCAAGTGCCGAAAGGCTATTTTTTGGTGACTCTTTCAGTTTGTACTCGGAAAAATAATTTAAATTTCATAAGATTAATTGTCTAGAGCATTGTGGTTTGTGACATTACATTTGGGTTCTGTGCATAAGTGTTTATCAAACAAGCTAAAATATTTGAAAGTTTTTAGAGAAAAAAATTCAGTTTTAAACATTCAAGGACATTCTGGCAAAAATTGTCTTGTTTGAAAATACCTCAAAATCACCAGGATTAAATTATCCGTTTTGCATATTAAATGTTGTTTTTTATGTTTAAGTATACATTGCAAGAAAACAAACCACCTCATTCGTATCAAATTACGGGCGAAAAGACCTCTAGTATTTTGTTTGGGTGCAATGAATTCGGCACCTTGCTGACAGGCGCATGCGCATAAAAGAATTTTGAAAGTAAAGGGGCGCTCAATTTTAACCTTTTAAAAATGTTGATTTTTCTTCTGAAATGTATTTATAAGGAAAATCAAAAATCATTCCGAAATTTTAATGGAAAACTCTTCATGTTTATAACAATTTCATAGTCCTCATGACGGCAAACTATAAACTGTTTATTTCTACCGAATCATCACAAACAAAACTCATTTATAAACGATCCTTTAAGAGTTAATATCAGTAAGTCTACTCTATAGACATACATTGAGAACTTTATTTTATTTATTTCTTAATTATGTAATTGCAATAAAATTGGATTTTGACTAATTTCCGAAGAAATTTAAGTTGATTTGTACGAATTTCATGTTGAACCTAACTATACTGTAGAATATTATGGTAGAAAAGATTATTGTTAAAGAGTTGGTTAAAAAGAACCTTCTAAGCAATTTAAAAACATAAAGAGTCATTATCTTTAATGATATATCAAAAAGAAGAAATTGAAAAAATTACTTTCAAATGAATTAAATGTCCATGCAATATGATACGACATGATTGACTTAAAAAGTTGTTGCAAATGCATCTCACCATCTCAAGCACATAAATATTGAAAAAGAGGTTAAAAAAGCTTATAATTGCAGAAATGCTTCGATTTCTAAGAAATTTGCAATAAATAATTACATTTTATTAAGGAAACATTTCACGAAGTCAATGCCACTTGACAACTATTTATATTATTTGTATTTGCACAATTAATAGTTCTAATAAAAATGATAAATGATTTATATAACTAAATGCTATGCATATGAATTAAATAACTCTTAAGCATCTAAATATACGAACTAATTCTAACTCTAATCTAGCATAACATCATCAAGGTTAAGCTAAGCTACATCTGCTGTTAACCTATAATTACTGTAAAACTAAATGTACCACTTGACTAGTAAATAATGATTTGATAAATGTAATTATGCCAAACCTATGCAAAAAGAAGAAATTATCATTTTTTATATTAAGAAAAGAAAAAAACCCCAGAACCAATGTTTAAACCTTTTATATTACGAAAATTATTTGGTAATTATTGTTGTTCGTCATTTTCTCTGAAAGGAGGCAATAATCGAGACACTGCAGAAAATTCAAGAGAGTTTTCTTTAAAGAGTGTATTTCAATTAGAACAGAGATTATACCCAATTTACTAACCCAATTAGGAGTGTAGCAATCAAGTGATACTTTTTAAGCAGTTTTGATCTTAATTATAATCACAAATCCTTTTTCAATAAAACAACAACAACTCTTGAATAGATTAGGAAAACTTAAATTTTATCCTGGAAGAGATTTTATAGAGCTTTGTTAGAGCTGTTATATGGTTTGTGTGTAAATGATTCGATTGAGTATTCTTTATAAATATTTCCAAAAATGAAAAAAAAAAAAATGCATAACTTTTTTTTGAAATAAAAGAAATAATAATTGAATAAGAAAAGACATTTGCTCTTATTTTCAAATTACTCTATAAAATAACGATGTGAAGTTGGAGATAATGATGTGAGCATGTTGCAGCAAATGAGGAAAAAAATCTGAATATATCAGGAAATGCTAAATAATTTTTTTAACTCAATGTTTGCCTTTGTTACATTCTATATTGCCTTTATAGAATGTAATAATTGTTGTAACATCAAATAGACAAATTCCTAATTTCCATTTTATTCAAAAATTCCCTTCATATTCCAGTTGGTAGGAAAAAGGGGAGTTTTATTAAACTTCTCTGCTATTCTATGCTTTTTCACAAATATTTGCTTTTCCTCATTATTTTATGATAAATTTTATGTGGATGGAAATTTTTAAATATTAGAAATTGCCAAAAGAATTTAGAAAAATTAGTTTCTTCTTTCTTGATAAATAAATGATAATCTCTGAAGGAATTGAATGATATCAATAAATGCGCATTAAATGACATCGAAAAAGTTTTCATCTAAAAATATTCTCATATAGAAAGATGAAAAAAGTGCATCCATTATAATATCCTGTTATACTTTTAAAAAAAGAAAAAGAAAAAGAAAAAAACTCAAAAGATTTTTCAGTACTTAAGAAGGAAAATGAAAGTATACATGAACATATAAACATCATTTAATTACAAATATATTAATGGAATTTTTATTTCCGTATATCATTTTGGTAAGATATACTACTTTTCAGCAATTCAGAATTTTGTTTCGGGAGAGAATTTCAAATAAGTACGAATTAATGCAATCGATACTTTTTCTAAAATTTTTGCCTAGTTAATTAAAATTAGAAAAAAAAGTTTAGCAATGATTTTCAGTGATTATAATTTCTGCGAAAAATAAAGCATATTTTTCAAATTTCATTAAAAAAAGCACTTTCGATAAATCAAAATATTTTAGCATTTTTTTTTAAAAAATAAGATGCTTGAGAAGTCATTTAACCCACTACACTGAAGATAAAATTTAATTAAATGTCACGATTTTCTTGAGTTTCCTTTTTAAGTTAATTATACGGAAGTAAAAAGAAAGTTTTCAAAAATCAAAATTGATAAAAAAATGTTTAAAAGAGAAATAATTGATCTATCAGACTGAAATGTAGAGTCATAACCTTTTTCATCATTATTCTGCTATCCCCAAAATTCGCATTTCAAAAGCTTTATAGCTAAACAAGTCCAACAAATTCACAATTTCAGTTCTGAGGAGGATTTCGATTCGAATAAAAGTCATTGTAGCTACGTATATATAGGTACATGTACGTACCAAACCTTCTCCTAAACAACTAAACAGAACTCAACCAAATTTTGCACATAAACCATGAGAAAAAAGTACTGTCATTATTTAAAATTATTTAAATTTTCACTTATTTAGGAATTAGCAAAAGTTTGAAATTTTTAAACTTCCTACTACTCTATTGCTAGTTTTAAAAAATTTCTCTTTTATATTAATATTTTTTGACAACGTTTTTATTGGTTCTAAAGGAGTGATTTGACTATGCATAAAATTAAACATATGTCAACCACTCAAAGACAACCTGTCTTATAATCAAGGATTTGTGAACAAAATTTCCAGTGATACCGTTATAAATATTAATAATTTATGAAAAAATTATCTATCGGTGGTTTTTAAAAATCATCTGGCTCATTTATTGTACTAAGATTAATTAAAAGCGGGCTATAAAATATTTTATATACTACAATATATTATACAGAGGTAGTCTTAATGTTAAAAATATTATATACTAAAAGATTGTAACTCAGACCAATGCCAATAATGTAAATTATTATCTTGTAGGAATTAACAAAAATAATTTAGAAATCAAAGAAGCCTTTTTCCTCAGAAAATTCTCACAAGTCCCCTAGTAAAAATTTACTTTTAAGTTAAAACTAATTTTTTTAAAAAAAATATTGTAACTCATTCTTTTTTCTCTGCATACGAAACAAATATGCATTTGAGTTTTTCTTAAACATGTATAGGAAGATCATTACATTTTTAGGTTTTCAGAAAAAGGAAACGCAGATGAGGATAATAAACTTCTAGGATGTTTAGGTTATATATATTTTAAATTTTCAAAATAATTTGATTTAAAGACATTCAAGGTTTTTTTTGTCTACTTTTAGAAATAGCAAAATTTATTAATAAATCGATATTTTTCTTCCTGCAGAATGATTCTATTCATATTCAAAATTACATTTCAAAATACATTTATATCAAAGATCTTGAAATGTCTTTTGCTTTATTTAAAACATATATTTATTAAATATTATCTCATTGTTTTATTGGATTGAAAAATAATAAAATTGAAGAAAAATAATTAATTGTGAAACAAAGGTGAACAAATGTTACAATGAAATGACTTGAGAATAACTATCCAATTAATCAAATGTGTCATTGATAAAATGATTTGTTGAACATTTAAAATATTTTATTTTAAATCTTCTATTAACTGAATTTTTTTATCTTTCTTGCTTGTTAATAAATGATATCTAATTTTCATTTGAAAGTAGTGAATTGTAAACTCAACTATCAGTAATGTTTGGAACTATTTCGAAACAAAATTTAATAGTTGATACGAAAATTTTTAATTATAAAAAAGTGTTCTATATTTGTAATTGAATAACCGTAAAGAGGGTAACGAACGAATTAAAATGTTAATACTTTTTTTAATCTACTTTAGTATTGGGAAAATTTTTACTTTTTATCGTTTTAATATATCCCAGCATTTTATTAACCTATCTTTGTAAATTTCAGATATAAGATAAAAAAATTTTCTTCTTAAAACGAATAACAATTTTCTATTGAAAACCACCTAATCAGGATGGAAAATATTTGCATATACACAGACAAAATGTTTAGTTTATCACTTTTTTTTTTGCTAAAAAAATCACCTATAACAAAAATATATTAATAAAATCTAATGTTATATCATTTACTCTTGTTACTACTGAAATGCAATGTGATTATAATTTAAGAATAGCTTTTGTTAAAATTAGTTTTAGTTCATAATTTTTAGATTGCCAGTTTAAAAACTGTTTCAGCTGTTATTACTCTTGAGTTAGACTTTAAATTAATATATTTTATTTTTTATAATTTAATGGTATCTAAAAAATTGAGAACTAAAAAAAATATCTGACATTTCGATCTCAACACAGTGCTAAAATTCTGAAATGTTTTATTTTAATGATAGGGATAGTCATAGATTTAAAAATAAATAATCAGTTTTTATTTGAATTCAATGCACCTAAAAATTTTCACTAACTTATGATATACAAATGCGAAAAGCACAATATAATAGTATATTTTGTGTAAAATCAAACTACACATGCCATCAATTGCACGTTCCGATAAAGAAAAGGGGGGGCACTGACATCTTTTTACTTAAGATTGAAATCATATGTTCTAGCTTGTATGCAAGATGAATCATTCTAAAAAAATGTTTTGACCAGATTGATGGTCAAATATAAAGGCTGCGGTTTTATTCCTAGAATATATCCTTTTTATGTAACTAAAAGGTTTCCAAGGCAAAGCAAAAATCTTATCAGAAACAATTTATACCAATTAATTTGTATATTCGTTAGTACATGTCAAAAGGATTTATAATAACAGTAATACAGAAATTATCTTTTAAATTCCTCTTAAAAATGCCAGTTTACCTAATCAGGTATTAAAATTCGTACAATTCGTAATTTATGATCGTAATGAATAAAGTTCGCGTATTGCGAATACTACAATGCACATGTTAGAAGAATCGAAATAGTTTAGTTCAGTTGATTGAGGAATATTGGAAAATAATTTTTAATAAGGTGTTACATACAAGATGAAAGTCTTAAAAAGCATCAGTAGTCCTTTCTGAATTCTATCAAATACAAATTCCGTTGAATATTCTGTTATTCGATAAAATCAGTTTATCTTTGCAGTCAAGAGAAATTATGCTAATATATAAGTCACATTTTTTATCTATTTCTGACGCATTTTTTAATATAAAATTTGATTTGATTATCATATCTAATAAAAATTAAACCACGTTTTATATTTTGACCAATCACATCTCGAAGAGACAGAAAATGTGTTTTAACTTAATTTAAAGAAGATAAGTTTTATCTGCTTTATAATATTATATATATATATATATATATATATATATATATATA